>CM018048.1:25037632-25637632 GCA_008638375.1 Nyssa sinensis
CGCCGCTTGCTATTTAGCGCCTCTTCCTTTTTTTTTCTCTTTCTTGTGCCCGGACCCTTCTCTTTCTTTAGCCACTTTTTTTCTTCTTTTTTTTTTAGCCGCCTTTTAAAAACCAGCCATCCTAAAACATTGGGCTCCCCTCTAAAACCTTTTATATCTTTTCTTTCATCAGTCGCTCCCCTCCACCTTTTGTGCCTTTTTTTTTTTTTTCTTTTCTTCTTTTTCTTCTGACGCCGCTTCTTTCTATTTTTCTTTCTTTGCCTTGCGCCCTAGCTACTGCTGCTCTTTTTTTTTTATTAATTTTTTATTTTTTAAATAGAATTACTTGACTGCGAAACCCTTACCATTCTGTTATCTTCCGATGTGGGACTTCTTCTTCAAATCTGAAATAAAATTTAAATGATGATAATGAAGCCTAAAATCAACCAGAAAATAAATAGAATTAGACTAAAGTTTAAAGTTAAAGAGTGATAAAATATTCTAAATTATGCAAGTGATCAGGTATGACTCACGGGAGATAAATCATCTGAGACTACCAAATTAAGGAATCGGTAGTTATCAGAAAGAAGACCCTTAATGAGACGGGCTCCAATAACGCGGAAGACATTCGACCTATCATGACAAAGAGCCCTAGCTAAGTTGGCCTCCCTAGGTGCAACACATATAGTATAAGGGAAACCAAGCTGATGCTCCCTAGGAATGCCAAGAGTCTCTACTATAAGAGTAGACGCGAGACCAAAAGAAATTCCACGCACAAAGGTCCTAGCGGTGACCTAATCTCGAATAGTCTTTAATTTTGCATAGAACTCACGAACTAGAGGCTTGTTAATGAGACTAGTGATGGACAACAAGGGAAGGCACCCTCGAGTAGAAAACTTGTGAGATGCCAGGGTCCTATCAATTTGGTTTAAATGTGCATAACGCTCAAGCCAAATCTCATGACCCTATTTGATAGGACGACGAGTCTGAGCAATAGTTGACCTATACAGAGGAGGATTTCTCGGATGAGGAACAAGGGAAATGGAAAATGGAAATTAGTCTACCATAGCAAGACGATGACATGGTGCCATGATTATCTGGAAATAATATCCTAAGTAAGACTCTAAGTTCAAAAATTGTACTAATAGTTTCAAACTATTCCTATAATCTAGTAGAAAGTGAAAAGACAACGCGAAAGGGAAAAAATGGACAAAACTCACCATACACCGCAGAAAAAGTCAAACGCTGAAATCAATCAGTGAAGATGAAGCCAAGAGTGAGAGCAGTGGTCTAACCAGAGCAGAATTGAGTAACTCTAACACCGGATAACAATATAGGCGAGACAAGATTAAATATCGAGAGAGAAATAGAAAGAAAACTTGATGAAGAAGTGAGAAATCATGTATTCGGCAATTTTGAACTTCTCAAGGATTCGTTAGAATGAGTGGAAGATTCGTTTGAACGAACGTTGTTTTCGTGCCAATTATTTATGCACATTCTTTCGAACGAGGTCTCAATTTGTTCGAACGAATATTCCATAATGTGAAAATTTGACAAGAAAGAAAAATTAGATATCATTTTTTTTAAAAAAATAACTAATTTTCTAGGATTAATCACAATGAATCAATGGAGAGAATGATAATTGGTCTTAATATCTCTATATGCATAGCGTAATCATAAGACACTTAAATGCAAGCAAGCAATCCAACCTTATCCTCTCATAAACGTGCAAATAACCCGACTAATCTCATGAAATTGAGTTTGCCTCAAACTTCAAAACAATGTTGAATGATTCATCAGTCAATATGCATAAACCACTATAATGAATTATTTTGGATGACATGATAAAAAATATATATACAAACTCCCCCTTAATGTACTCATGAAGAACACTAAACTTTGTTCAGCTTAAATACTTTGGCATTCATTAAGGTGGCTTTCACACAAATTAGGTAGGCAACTCTTTTCAAAGCTACACTTCTTTGCTAGCATTCACACTGTCCTAACGGTAGCCATTTCTTTGGCTAATAAGAAAGCAAACTTTTACGCACATTGGTGCTAAAAATTTTTTTAACTCATAGTTACCAGATAAACATCTTTCTAGTCATGGATTTATTGAAAGATAAACATAAGACTGTCATAATCCATTATCTCAACAAATTCAGTCTCATAAGAAAAGTGTGCATGTGGAAGTGTGAATGAGATAAATAATAATTAAAGAATTTGAAGGCATTCAAGTACTCAAGACAATGCATGTACAACTAGAGGAATGAAGAACAAAAATCATACTCTTCTTGTCATCAAAGAATAATATTCCTCATTTTTTTAAACAAAAAAAAAAACTTCAAGGAAAAAATAAGGATAACAAAAAAAAAAAAAATAGAAACAACAAAATAATCCTAGGCTAAGGAATGGGATGAACCCTCAATTAATAAAAAAAATACCTATAGACTTCCTAAGGTTCTCAAACCTAAGACTATCTAAAAGTTTTGTGAAAATATTAGCAAGTTGAAGGTCATATGGGACATAATGTAAAGATATGACATTATCTCCAACACGTTCTCTTATGAAATGATGTCTAATGTCAATATGCTTAGTCCTAAAATGTTGAACAAGATTTTTATTACACTCGAGTTATCAAAATATACTGTCATAGTGTCAATAAGTACTCCATAATCCTTTAACATTTGCTTCATCCATAAAAGCTGAGCACAACAACTACCTACAACAATATACTCTGCCTTAGCTATGGAGAGAGAAATTGATTTTTGCTTTTTACAATGCCAAGATACTAAAAAGTTTCGCAAATTGAAGTAACCACTGGAAGAACTCTTCTAATCATCAGCATTTCCAGCCCAATCTGTATCAGAGTATGCGACTAAAGTAACATTAGTATCAATGAAATACCAAATGCCATACTTTACAGTAGCACTGACATATCTAACAACCCGTTTTAATGAAATTAAATGAGACTCTTTAGGTTCAGACTTAAAACGTGCACAAACACCAACACTAAAGGTAATATCAAGTCTACTAGAAGTGAGATAAAGTGAACTACCTATCATACTCCTATATAGTGTGGGATCTACATTCTTGCCTATTGTGTCACTACTAAGATTTGTACTAGTGCTCATAGGAGTTCTAGCATGCTTAGCACTTTCCAAACCAAATTTCTTAGACTAACTCCCTGGCATATTTTGATTGAGAGATAAAAATCCCATCTCTCATTTGTCTAACTTGGAGTCCTAAGAAAAAATTCAGCTCTCCAACCATACTCATCTCAAAACCTATTTTCATCTCTTCAGCAAACTTATAAGTATGTTTGGCGCTAGTGGAACAAAAAACTATGTCATCAATATAGACTTGTGCAATCACAAAATCCTTACCATTCATCCTTACAAACATGGTCTTATCAGCTCCCCCTCTTGAAAAACCTTTTTCAAGAAGACATGGAGGCAATCTCTCATACCAAGCCTTAGAAGCTTGCTTTAAACCATACAAGACTTTTTTGACTTGATAAACATGACTAGGACTTTGTGGGTCATTAAAGTCTTTGGGTTGTTCCACATAAACTTATTCCTTAAGAATGCTATGTAGAAAGGCACTCTTAACATCTATTTCAAAAAGCTTGAACTTCAAATAACATGCCATGACTAGAAGTAGTGTCACACTTTCTAGCCTAGCAACTGAAGCAAAAGTCTCATCAAAGTCTATACCCTGTACCTAGGTATAATCTTGAGCAACCAACCTAGCTTTGTTTCTAATAATGACATTATGCTCATCTAACTTATTCTTAAAAATTCACTTGGTGCCAATCACATTATTATCTCTAGGTCATGAGATTAATTCCCGAACATCAAGCTTTTTGAATTGAAGTAACTCTTCTTGCATAGAAAGAATCCAATCATCATGTAGGAGAGCTTCTTTTACATTCTTGGGTTCTATTTGAGAAATGAAGCAATGAAAACTCAATTCATTCTCAATTTGAGCTCTTATCTTGACCCCAGTCCTAGGATTTCCTATTATTTTGGAGGGGTTATGAGCTCTTTCAACCCAAATTGGAGTATTTTTCCCACTAGTAGATGAAGTACCCTCTTCATCTTTTAACCATTTATTCTCATTATCTAAAATGAACTCATCAAGAATAATAAGATCATCCATATATCCTAAGGTATCTATCTTTTTCATGTCATCAATTACAACATTGATTGACTCCATAACAGGGGAATTTCTCAGATTATAAACCTTATAAGCTTTACTATTTGTAGAATAACCTAAGAAGATACTATCATCATGCCTTTGATAAAATTTCCCTAAGTTTTCGCTGTCTCTTAAGATATAACAATGACTACCAAAGACTTTGAAATACTAAAGGCTAGGTTTTTTACCTGTCCATAACTCATATAGAGTTTGACTCAAACATAATTTAAGATAAACCTTATTGATCATGTGACAAGCTGTACTGACAGCTTTTGCCCAAAACTTTGTAGGTACAGTCTTGCCTGAGAGCATGGCTCTTGCCATCTTTTGAATGACTTTATTTTTCCTTTCAACCAACCCATTCTGTTGAGCTGTCTTGGGAGCTGAAAACTCATGTTTTATGCTTAGGTTGTCATAATAGCGGGGGATTTTTTAAATTCAGTATCATGATCACTTTTTACCCTCATAATTATGTAACCTTTCTTATTTTGGATTCATTGACTAATCCTGATGATGACATTAAAAACATCTGACTTCTCTTTAAGAAAATTTACAAAAGAGTATCTAGAGAAATCATTTACCATAACTAGGATGTAACTCCTACCACCAAGACTTTCAGTTATAGTAGGACCCATTAAGTCCATACGGATTAGTTCCAATGGTCTCGAGGTAGATAAAGAAGAAAACTTCTTATGTGATACTCTAGTTTGTTTAAATTTTTGACACGTACCACATACACTTGTAGAAGTCCTATCTAGTTTTGGTAAACCACAGACTAGGTTTTTATTTGACAATATTTTTAAATCTTTAGAGTTCAAATGACCTAATCTCTCATGACACAAGCTGTAGCTCTTAACCTTATCACTATTGCACATGACAATGGGATTTGAAAGTATACCATAGCAATTGTCAATTGTCAATTGTCTTAATCCCTTGCAAGACACACTTACCTTTTGTATCAAAAACTCTACACTCCTTTTCAGAGAAATGGACTACTAGACTGTTATCACACAAGTGGCTTATGCTGATTAAATTGGCTTTAGATCATTAACATAAAGAACATTTTCTAGTTTAGGAATGCCCTCAAGAAAATTGAACCCTTTCTTAACACACTAGATTTACCATCATCACCAAAAGTGACAGCCCTACCGTTGTAATTCTCTAGATGAGAAAATAAGGACTTGTCTCTAGTCATGTGCCTAGAACACCTACTGTCAAAATACCATTGAGTGATGTTTTAAGTACTTAAAGTAGTGTGAATAACAAGATAATTCAACTTATCTTTTCTAATCCAGACTTGCATGAATTTCCTAGGATGAATCTTGTTATCATTAGTTATAATATTAGAGTTATTTTGAGATCTTGAATAATTATTCTTGTTATAGACTTTTTGAGCAACTTTAAGATTTCTAAACTAAGGTATTCAGTTGTTCCTTCAAGGTTGTCGATTCAGATTTTGGCACACTAGAAATTTGGTGACATTTATCTTTCCTAGCCTCTTTACAATATTGCATTATGTGTCCTTCTTCCTTACAATAATCATAATACCATGTATTTGGTTGAGATATAACAAGAGGCTTTTGAGTAGGAGACACAAACTTGATAGGCATTAGTGGAGTTTTTTGAGATTGATTGGTTATAGTAGGGTTTTTATGATCATAAAAGGTATCATAACCTAGAACAACCTTAGTACTTTTGAAAGTGACAATGTTCAACATTTTTCCTAATTTGTTAGACCTGTCTTTAAGAGTAACCTTAACTTCCTTAGTTTTCTTAAGTTCAAATTCAAGATTATGAATTCTATTTTGGAGATCAGTCTTTTCAGACTTGATAGAGACAAGCTCCTTCTTCAAATTATCAACCTCCAAAATAAAAGCATTTCTCTCAATCTCAACTTCATTCAACCTTTTAAGAAGAGTAGCTCGATGAGCTTTGAGCTGGCTAATAATAGTTTCACTTTCAACATCAACATTCTTCTCTTTTTTTGCCAGTTTCAATTTAGCAGCAAGCTTGAGATTAACTTTCTTGAGTTTAAGTGATTCTTCATACAATTGATCATATGCTGTATGTATATTATGATCAATTTCACAATCACTTTCACTCTTTGAGGAATCTTCACCATCAAAATCTTTTTCACTAACATCAAGGGTAAGTGAAACCTCTAGGGTATTTAAGGTGATCATGAAGGCTAAAAACTATTGTTCTTTTTCTACTTCATTATTACTTTCACTTTCCTCATCCTTTTATTATCATTATCGGTCAAGGCTGAGGTCATTACGCTAGTATTACTATTCCTCTTTTTTTTTTTTGGGCAATCTACTATAATGTGACCATATTTATGGCAATTGTAAGCATTCTATTTGAGAAGGACCAGATGATTGATTTGAGGCTTTTCTCCTATCACTACTAGAGGTTGATTTGTTATTTGAGTTGTTTGAGATTGAATTAGACTTCCTAGACGAGCTTCATTGATTGGATGAATTATTTTTTCTACCTTTAATGAATCTATTGAACCTTTTGACAAATAAGGCTAGGTCATCATCGTTAAGAGGTGCAGACTCAGTGTCTTGATCCTCTTCGGATTTTACTTAAATAGATTTCAAGGCTATGGTCTTTTGTCTCCTATTCTGTTTGCAATTCAACTCATAGGCCTGGAGTAAACCTACCAACTCATCAACTCTCATGAATTCAACATCTTTGCTTTCTTCTATAGTAGTGACTTTTGGTAGAAATCGCTCAGGTAGAGATCTCAACAATTTGCGCACAATTTTTTGCTCTTCAATCATTTTCTAAGATTAAAAGAAGAATTGACAACATCACTTACTTTTGCATAAAAATCATGAAATGATTTAGACTCTTTCATCCTAAGTGATTCAAACTTAAAGGTCAACATTTGGAGTTTGGACCTCTTGATAGTAGTAGTACCTTCATGGGTAATCTGTACAATTCCCCAAGCTTCCTTAGAAGTCTCAAATGTTATAATACGCCTAAACTCATCAGCAGTAACGGCATTGAAAATTGCATTCAACCCTTTAGTATTGTAACCACTCATTCTAAGTTCTAGTTTATTCCATTCCATTCCTGGTTTAAGTTCAGTTGGTTTTTCAGCAGACATTCAACTAGACATATTCATCAATAGATATAAGGAATGCCTTCATCCTAGCTTTCTAATATGCATAATTAGTACTGTGGGTGCCAGCACCGAAAAAAGGGGAAAACAAATGTGTCACCCCTTTTTGTGGATTTAGAGGGATCTCGGCTATCTCCTTCCCTTAAGGTGGGAATGAACACTTGTTATAGGAAATTTGAGATTCAGGAATCACCAACTTGTTTTTGGGCATGTAACAAGCAAACCCGTTACAGATGAACAATACATATAAAGAAAAATTGAAAGGAATAAAAAAATAAATTACATTGCCTTGATTCCTAAATACATACTAAAGATCCCTTGACATGGATTAAAATAAAGATAAAGCACTGAAAAAATATAAACACAAAGAAATGGGTTTGGCGGCTAAGGTATGGAGTGGGAATGTGTTAGGCACCCACCCCGCCCGATCCTAATGGATCGGCTTCGAATATTCACTTGCAAGGTTATTTTGTTATGAGAAAACTGAAAAGAAAGATGTGAATATGGAAGAAATAAATAATAAAGAATCTGGTGTAAAGAAGTAAAAATGAACAGAAAAGACAGGAAATAAATTTAACTCGGGCCTGAAGGCTTTCTATGTATCCATTTAGAAAAATGGAATCAAAGTCATGTAGTTCTCCGGTTTACCCTCTTTTATCAAGAGTGATAAAATAGCGATATCGACCGGATCTAAAGAAAACTATTAAGGGTTGAGAGTGTAACTTACTCAGTTGTGGTAGTTAGGCAATACTTCAACTAGGAAAGTCTGGATCAGAGGCTTTCTTGAGCAGATCTTCGGTTTGGACAACATCGCTTTAACCGGCTTCACGGAAAAAGGCTATCACTTTGGCAGGGCTTTGTGTCACGACACGAGACCTACCCTATGCGGATCTCATGTCGAGCACCCGATCCGACGCTGCTTGTCGAACCAAGGGTCTCAACTTGCTACACAATCAGTGCTACTAACATGCAACAATTGAATAGTGGAAGACTTAAACAAATAAATAAATAAAAGCTGCATGTGATATATAATATGTTCTCAAAATGCGGAATACAAAATTTCTTAATAAAACTGTTCATCCTCAAGACGTGGATAACGTGAGAAAGCTATAAGACAGTCTGTACTAGGTATTACACTGCAACTTCAAAAGTAAATGTCCACCTCCTAGCTCTCAGGCTCTATGGTCTGTGCTCGAGATCTGTGCCTGAAATAGTCAAAAAGTAGTATCTGTTCTGAGCTATGAAAACTCAGTAAGTAGTCCTTTGCTTTGCCATGTGTACAAGGGTATAAAAGAATGCTAGCCAATTAATGAGTATATAACTCAATATCAGATGATGGAAGTCAAATGATAAGGAAAAGAATTTGCTATGCTAACAATGTCATTTTGCTACAGTTATGAGTTATATCAAGTATGAAATGTAAGCATTGTACTGAAAGCTGTAAAATCTCATGATCATTCAATAATAATATAACATTATCAAACTATGAATATCAACAATAAAAGATAGTGATATCAACTAAACTGGGATGCTCTCATGGGGCCCAAAATTCCCCCTAAGCTCGTATTCAGTTCCACTCGGGCTCTTTGAATAATACTGCTCTGTGTACACTGTAACTCCCCATTCCATGCCTCGCATAGCAACGGGTAAATGTTCCACTCAGAACCTAGACCCGAAGGTCATAAATAGCATCAGATGGAGATGTGACTAAGTAAAAATCCAGCACTAATAATATATCAGGATCATGCTATCTTCCACGAAGAGTATAGTGGAATCATAACTGGTTCTAGGCAATCTGATGTAACGATAATTAGCTAAACTATAGTTACTAGACTGCTTCGAATATAATTGTTTGGCCCTCACGGCCCTAGGTACAAGTGTACAAAAAGGAATTCATGTACAAGTGTAAAATTATGATCGAGATATATATAGAAATCAATAATTGTCTCCCACACGATAGGGCAATATCAATGTGGCTAAATAAATACTGGTATGTATGTATATAGTACAATAGGCAATATATATAGAAGAACTATGACATGGCTTGGAATGTAACACATGCACATATCAGATTTTACTTACCTCTTACTGTTTGTGAAATAAAAGGATCTAGACTGCCTTTTCTTTGCCCATCCGCGTTCCTAAAACTCATGAACACGTTTCAGTCTATTGCTACTTGAATTATGCTATTCATCAAATTTTATGCCTTTATATCTTAAGTTCTTCTTTTATGAAAATAAACTTTACTATTGAGTCCAGAATATCGAAGAAAGTCGGTTTAGACTTTTGCGGAACTCAATTTGGACATCTGTGCTAAAAATGGTAAAATAGTCATCTTGCACTTTTTCGGGTCTTTTATTTTTTGGGACCTCGTCTCACGATACAGACCTCACCATTGATCTCAAGAGGTACAAGATAGTCAAAATGTATTAATAACTTGTCTAATTTGGACTTCGGGCTATTTCGCTATATTTAATTAAATTAATTAATTATTATAATTACATAATATATATTTTTTGTGGCGCAACAGGTAACACGGGTTTACCTGTCCAACTTGTTCCGTCTCAGGCTTCCCCTTAATGCGTTTAAGGTTCAAACCTCAGGGGTTGCGCCCCTTTTGTTCTTTTTCTTATTTTTATTTCTTTTATTATATATATATATATATATATATTGGGGCAACTTGGTTAACACGGGCGTGCTGGTCTTAGTTGGTTAGGGCTTGGATTTCATTCCTCTGGGTCTTGAGTTCGATCCGCAGGGGCTGCGCCCCTGCACATATTTTTTCTTAACCATTGGAAACCAAACACTAGACAAGGACCTTAAATCGTAATAGCGTATCCTTATTCCAATTTAATGCCTATTTTAATTTCCAAAACTCGTAGCCAAACGCTCGGTTCAGGCCTTAATTTAAATGACCAACTAAAAAAAAATTGATGTCGCTCCACTCACTGTTCATTTCCCCTTCCCCCCGACTTTCAAGTAAGGGTCAATTAGGGTTCCGTCGCCATCTCCGGCGACGGTGACCTTTTTCGATCGATTTTCTTATACTTTTTAAATGTTGTCCTCTCCTATTTTTCATAGAGATCCCCTTTCTAGGTTTAGTTTTTCATTTAGTTTACTAGATCTTCATGAATATGCCTAAACCAATAGTTTCAGCCATAGAACCGAAACTCCGGCGAGCCCCTTTTTGCTATCATTTCATCACTATTTTGACACTTTTCGTTTTCCATTCACTTTCTACACTATATAGGATGATTTCAAGACCATTTGAACGAGATTTCATACATAAAATATTAAGAATCCGAGACAGCCCAAAAACCTGCAAGTGGCTATATCTCTCTTAGTTCTTAACTATTTGTACTGATTTTTCTTGCAGCTTAACCCTTATTTCATGCTTAATAAGAACTAACAAGTAGATTTAATCCATGTTGAAAATTTTAAAAAACAGAACAAACATGGCTTACCTATTTTTGGGTTTCTTGGTGCGGTTCCTTCTTCTTCCTCGCTGTTTCAGTCTTCTGAGCTACTTTTGAATTTCTCCCAACACTCACAGTTTTCACTCAGCTTTTCTTTATGTTTTCACCTCACGTAACACCCATATATATACATATATTACACAACACTCCACCGCCCTAATCACCTCTTCACTCGCTTTCTCCCTCTTCTAAAGCCCCTTTCTTTGACCTAATATTCTGATTTCCTTTCTTCAATGCAGCTTTGCATTGATGGCTTTGGAGATATTTGTATATATATATATATGTTATATCACACATACCATCACACATACTAATACACAACCGTCACACATACATACACACACACACACACACACACACCTATTTGCACACACTGATACACTTGCATGCATTTGCATGCTGTATCTTCTCTTACTTCTCTTCTTGTATTCGTATTTTAATACATATATATATATATATATGAAGTATACCATACCATGTATATATATATACCTATATAATTACATATTTTATACATGTATATATACTCGTATATACATGTATATACTAGTTTTTAACTACGTATACATACACTTATTTTTAATTGTCTATACATAAACGTATACGTACACATGCATGCATTAACATACCTACATGCATTACGATGCTTGTCTCTGGGTCACTCGGGTATTGCCCGGCACTGACCGTATAACTGACACTGTTTACATTCCAAAATCGTATAGTGCATTTGGTATAATGATATAGAGCTTAAACACCTCAGTTTACAATTGATAGTATGCTACCTGACCCGGTTTACCTCGATATACGTGCTAACCCGGGTCAGGGTATTACACTTTGGCCTCAAGAGAGGGAGGTTTCTTGTAAAGAGAATCCTAGAATTAAACTAACAGCGTAAGGCTATGGAAATTGTCTTCCCTTCGTATATTTTCGTGTCCTTAAAACTGATGGCCTGGGGGCTCTATTTATCGGAAAATATAGAGATTTGATCCAAGGGTCTAAGATGAAACCCTAAAATCGAGGGTTAGGATCATGTATTGAGTGATAATTATCTAATTAAATAAATAAAAAATTAAATAAGAATGATTATCCTAACTAAATGAATTTAATAAATAATTATAACAATGCACGAACCAATAGAATTGGTGTCTACATGTAGGAGCCAGTGAGATAAAAGAGAAATAAAATTTAATTAGAAAATAAACTCTAAAATAAAAATGTCTAGGTTCAATGTATATCCATTTAAGGAAATATTAAGCAACCAGATTTATGAAAACTCTAAAAGTGGAAAGTCCTAATTAAGCCTAAATAGACTACTATTGCTCAAGATTACCAAGTTACCCACAATTCGGTGAAAAATCTCTAGATTGCCACAAGACATGTGAAATAACCAAATTACTCCTAATTTGTCACCAAAGGACTAAAGTTACCAAAATACCTTCATGTGGATAAAATGATATGAAAATTTCAAAAATGCCCCTCAAGTGACTTGGAAGTCCCACCGAGGGTAGGATTGTGCCAAAATTACCAAAATACCTGTAATAGGCAAAAATGTGCCAAAATTACTGAAACGCCTTCTGATGGGCAGAAAAGTCCTAACAGAAGTGTGACTCTATCAGAAAGAGTCCTAATTAGACTGGGACTCTGGTAGGAGAGTCGTAATAGGAGTGAGACTCTATTAGGAAGAATCCTACTTGAACTGGGACTTTGGCAAAGAATCCTAACGGAAGTGGGATTCTATTGGGAAGAGTTATACTTGGACTGAGACTCTAGCAAGAGAGTTCTAACAGGAGTGAGACTCTATTGCGAAGAGTCTTTCTTTGATTGGGACTCTGACAAGAGAGTCGTAATGAGAGTGAGGCTTAATCGGGAAGAGTCTTACTTGGACTGAGACTTTGCCAGTAGAGTCCTAACAAGAAGAGTCTTACTTGGACTGATACTCTAATAAAAGAGTCTTAGTGGGAATAAGACTCTGTCAAGAGGAGTCCTAATGGGAATATGACTCAATTGGGAAAAGTACCTACTTGAAATAAGTTTATTAGTATAATCATCGATTTTTACTACTTAATCAAGGGTCACAAAATGAGGTGTCTACAAAAAGCCCCTCATTGATAAAACTTGCAAACAAGTGAACATTAATGCAAGAAAAAAAAAGATAACCATTTTGACCTTGATTGTGATTTTGATGTGGTCGAACTCATTCCTCTATGAGATTCTTATGTATCACCCTCAAGCGAATTAGACTGTTTGTAGTTCGTGACTGACAAAAAAGAGATTCGTTTCGATAGGATTGTTGTGAGATTACGCTTTTGAAAACGACTCATCAGAGTCTTACTTAATAAGGAATACGATAATAACAAGTCTTTTATGAGGTTATGTTCTTCTGAGATGGTCTTACGTCCTCAGACGTTTTACTTAAGAGGGAATTCTATCATAGTAGGTTGGTAATAGAGAATGTAATAGACGACTTACCTGAGAGGATGCTTTCCTAACAGGATGATAAAATGTGATGCGATAGAAGGCTTATTCGAAAGGAATGCTATCCTAACATGATGATAAAATGCATCCTTAGATGACTTTCCTAAAAATAATGCTATCCTAATAAGATAATGAATTTGCGTCCTCAGACGACTTTCCTAAATGGAATGCTATCCTACTAGGCTGATAAAATGCGTCCTCAAAAGACTTTTCTGAAAGAAGTGCTATCCTAACAAGATGATAAATTTGTGTCCTCAGATGACTTTCCTAAAAGGAATGCTATCCTAATAGGCTGATGAAATGCGTCCTCAGATGATTTTCTTGAAAGGAATGCTATCCTAATAGGATAATGGATTTGCGTCCTCAGACGACTTTCCTAAAAGAAATGCTATCCTAATAGACTGACAAAATGCGTCCTCAGACGACTTTCTTGAAAGGAATGCTATCCTAACAAGATACTAGATTTACATCTTCAGACGAATTTCCTAAAAGGAATGCTATCCTAATAGGCTGGTAAAATGCTTCCTCAGACAACTTTCCTGAAAGGAATGCTATCCTAACAAGATAATGAATTTGCATTCTCAGGTGACTTTACCTAAAAGGAATACTATCCTAATAGGCTGATAAAATGCTAGATTTACATCCTCAGACGAATTTCCTAAAAGGAATGCTATCCTAATAGGCTGGTAAAATGCGTCCTCAGACAACTTTCCTGAAAGGAATGCTATCCTAACATGATAATGAATTTGCATTCTCAGTTAACTTTACCTAAAAGGAATGCTATCCTAATGGGCTGATAAAATGCATCCTTTGATGAATTTCCTAAAAGGAATGCTATCCTACTAGGCTGATAAAATTCATCCTCAAATGACTTTCTTCAAAGGAATGTTATCCTAACAAGTTGATAATGCAATAGATGACTTGCCCGAGAGGAATGCTTTCTTAACAAGATGGTGATACGATGGCCGAATTACCTGAAATGAATGCTATCATAATAGGATGGTGATGCAATGGATGGCTTACCTAAGATGAATGCTATCATAACATGATATTTTCTAAAAGGAATGCTATCCTAATAGAATTTTCATAAGATTGTGTCCTTAACAGAAGGATTGCCAAGATGGATTACGTCCTCAGACGTTTGTCGAGATAGAGTACATCCTTAGACATTTTGCCGAGATTAAAGATTCCATGGGGAATTCCAAGACATATTTTTACTAAAGAGATGAATTTCCCTGAAAAAATGATGATGGCTCAGACTTTTTTGGGGAATGGACCGAGTTGATTTCGTGATTTTGATTTGTTTGAGCAATCGAGACTCGCTCAAAAAATGCGGATCTCGAGGGAGCAATAAAGGAAATGATACTCACACAATCTTTCGAAAGAAACCATGAGTTAGTGACCTACACCACTAAATGACAAGTTGGTTAACATTAACCAATTTCAAAAAATTACTAATTTGCCCTTCGATGCACAATGTTGAATCACGACGAATTTCTTAGACTTATTTTGACAAAAGGCTTGATTTTGATAAAGTATGGGTTGAAATGGGCCATAATGGGCCCAAATTCGCAAAAATGGGCCAAAGCCCAAAAATTGGCCTGCCCAGCCCTTGTGTGCCGATTAGCACACAAAGAGTAGGGTTTCCACCCTTTGTGTGCCAATCAGCTACCCATGAGTGCCGATCGGCACTCGGGTGCTTGGGCAACTTGCTTTAAAAAATGTTGCGACTTTTGATTTTCTCATTGCGTTATTGAGCACTCTCTTACGCCTCTTGTAACCATTTTTTGCAGAGTTACGAAGGAGGTTAGATTGAAGTACTTGAAATTTGTTTTGACCTTTTCGAAAGATCAAACAACTTGATTTTCAACAACAAATCCAAAAATTTCAAGAGAAAATGTTAAGTGAAGGCCTTGGTGACTCGGACCCAATGTTTGACATTGATCGTGATTTGGGGATCTCAGGACCAGTGCACGGCACAATCTTCCGATATAAACCTGCCCCGGGCTTTCAGAACAACACGAGCTTGCTCCAAAAAGTGGCACACCATTTTTCGCAACGGTACTGTAATGGCCAAGTATGGATTTGCTTAAGTTTTCTTCGGATTGTTTTGAGATTTTTGAGTTGATTCTTGATACATTTGGTTTTTTTCTTCACTCTTTGAAAGCGTTTTGCAAGAAAATCTAATTGCATGCATGCATGGGCACTTCACTCACATGCTTTTTGGAAGGTGCACACCACGTGCTTGTGAAAATGCCTGAATGGGTAGTTTTTGCTTTGCCTTGGCTTTTTGCATTTGTTTGATGCTTATTTGGCATGCTTATGGCATTTCAAGTAGTTTTTGCTTCTAACATATTGACTTTGATTTCTTGTAGTAGGATTTAGAAATCCGAGCTTGGGGCTCAACGGCAAACATCACGGAGTGGTGGGCTCACTTGCCCCTCCAATGCCAAGGGCAAGTAAGGGTGGCTGGTTTTGGGCCACTCAACCATCTTGGCTCAGTAGAGCGTAGGAGGCAAGTGTTGGAGAGTGAGAGTAAGGATATTGAGGAAAAGGAGGCTCCTCCCTGTTAGTCTCGACAACATGAGGGAGGACGGCGAGGGCACTGTTAGATAAAAACTTTTCCTTTTTGGATGAACACTTTGTCATTTTGAGACTTTCCTGTTTTTGATTATTTTTGTTTTGTTTTGAACAAATGAATGATCAATGCATGCACCTTTATTCATGAATGTGTGCAATATAAGAAAAAAATGAAACAGAAATTGGTATCCGACATGTTTCAGATTGACAAGACAGGGGGACAACAATGAAAATAGGCAAAATCAAGCAAATTGGCCTGAAACCCCTTTGTGTGCTGATCGGCACACAGAGATGAGGGTTTTCTAGGCCTGTGTGCCTATCGGCAGCGTGTCCTGCCCTGGCAGTTTCGCAACCTGTTGCGTGTTTTCCAAAAATTAGTCCTCTTAAACTAGCTTGGAAATGAACTTGCAAATTTTTTTAGGATATATTGCAAACCTTAAACCTCCCAACTCATCATATTCAGCCTCTTGACAGCTCTACTACTGTATTTTCTGCCTCTCTACTCTGATGGCTTCTGGAATTATGGATGTAGTTATTTTTGATGAACAAATCTGTACATGACTGTATTGTCTCTCAGGCTTGGAGAAGATTAACTTGGGGGCATTGAAGCTGAAAAATATTTTCTCCCTCGCCTAAGCTACTGTAGACTAGCATCTGTTGCAGGCTTGTGCCCATTTTTGGGATCCTACTGGTCATTGTTTTTGCTTTCATCTAGAAGAAATATGCCTGACCTTTGAAGAGTTCTGTACTCTTTTTGATGTCATGGTTCAGGGTAAACTGATTGCTCATTCTATACAGTGTGGTTATTTTTCTTCTCTATCCTCTCTACTTGACTTGGATACTGAGAAGGCAAAGGAATTGGTTCAAGGTGAATCCTTCTCCATACTTTCCTATATTGGAAATTTTTATGAATCAAGAGGTTAACCACACCAAGCTGTGTGCTTTTGCTCTATGCATTATCCCAACGTTCTTGATTGTCCAAGAGCCTGATCAGGCTCATGTCCTGCCTAATTGATGTTATGACTGAACTAAACAAAGGCAACAATATGATCGGTATTGTTCTTGCTGAAACTTTGAATGGCTTGGACTTGGTCCATGACGGCTAAAATGTTTTCAGAGGTATACCCTTGCTGTTGACGATGTGGTTACGTGATAAGCTGAAGCTCTTGGCACCTTTAGTTACCATCCCTTATATGTCAAAGCACTATTGTTCAAGGGCATTATTGGTGACCTAAAGATAATGAAAGAGATTAGTGCGAGTTCTTTGCTCAACTTTTACCTTATGATATTGATTGGTCCCCTGTTCACTGGCAAATCAGAGCCCCTTGCTTGCGCTCACCTGTTTGTTGTTGTGTTATCTTGGTAGGCTTGAGGAAGACCTCTTTCTATTATCGCATTCACATATTGTGTCGATTTCGATGCATGTAGGTTTCCCCTAGGACTTAGGGTCCTCACTTCATTGTGGAAAGATTGACTTCATCTATAGCCACAAAGATATCTAACTGTTGGGAATGTGCTTATGTTTTCAGATTTGGATAATACATATTATTCTAACAAAGTGCTTATGATGAAAGAACATTTATGGTGGCTTTGGGACCTAGTCAATGAAAGGGAAGAACTTAAGGACTTCTATCCTTTTTGAAAGGACTGGAGTAGACACTAGTGTGGACATAACTTCAAAGTTAGAAGCGATCAAAGAAGTCCTACAAGGATTTCGAAGGAGGAAGGAATGGGAAAGTTAGACTGGGAAGCAGTGAGCCAGCCACGAGGTGTGACAGAAACAGATGCAACAACCCATTTAAGCTTGAAAAGGAAACAATGAAGACCTAAGAAGACACTAGAATTGAAATGTAACAATGGTGAGATGGACTTTAGACATTTTTCTTTGCACGTAGACTTGATAAAGGAACTACCTGGGTTTCATTGAGAAAGAGGTTGGCCGCCAGTTTGAGTTAGGAAGGCAGGTTGGTGGCGAAGAGAGAAATGAAGAAAAGAAAGGATCTGAGTATCTTTTAGCAATGAAGATTTATAATTTTTCTCTTTTTTTATTTTTATTTTCTATTTTTAGAGGAAGTTAGTTTCATATTAGACTTAGACCAAGTTGATAGGGTTTTTACCTGTTATTAAATAAAAGATGATCTTTAACTTTTGAGTTTGAAAGAATGAAACTTTTATTGCAATTTTTGAGACCGCATTCACAGTAACTTTGTGAGCTACCTACATACCCCCGTATTGCATGCGTAGCAACAATGTGTAATAGGGGGTCAGGTAATTTAGCCAAGGTTTTTTTTTTTCGGGGAGGGGAGAAAGTTGATTTACCTAGTGGTAAAACTGAACATGCAAGAACTATTGTGTGCATTAGATAAGAATATTTGAGATGACTCCTAATATTCTTTTCAAGAAAAACAACCATTACAAATGCAACTCAAAGTTGCTTTAATTGTATAAATCACTGATTAACCATAAGAGAAATTTACACTTTATTTGAATAGATCCATTGGGAAATAAAACCACACTATATCTTTCCCATTATGAGACATCAGACCAAAGGAGAACGACGAGGAAAAGTCGTTAGAATGAGAAATGATGGAACATTTCACCACTAAATCATGTCACTTATGGCCAAATCTTTCCACAAGATATGCAAAGTAAATTTTAATATTAGGTTCATAACCACAGTGAGAACAATTTCAAAAATCTATTTGGATCTTTTTCTTTACATATATCATACAATCTTGAAAAGAAGGGTTAGAAACACCTTGTTCTTGATAATCTTGATTGTTGAAGAAGCCTTCTTGAAAAGATTGATGAAATCTTCCATCTCTTACTTCTCCTAGGTCTTCTCATCTTTCAAGCCGTACACCAGGAGAAGAGAATGGGCTCCTCTTTTTCTCACACGCAAGAAAGTAAAAGTAATTTGTTTGTGGCTATCCTTTTTTATCACATATTTATAGGGGTTTACGAAATTAGGGCAAAACAAGGGATCTAGAAAAAAAATTAGAATTGCACTAATAATTTATGTGTGGCTATCCTTTTTAATTAACTCTTAATAATTAATGAGTAATTAATTCCACTAAATAATTAGAATTGCACTCTAATTTGGTGAAATAGAAAAAAATCCAAAATCACTTAACATGTGCAGTGGCCCCTCGACTTAGATATCAATAATTAAGATTTGAACTTATACACTGTCAAACTAATTCATAATTATTTTTTAGAACTTAACTCACCAATTATTAATCATTATTAATTGGTCAACATTTTAATAAATAATTTATTGAAAAGACCGGATCCGAATTTCTATGATTAATCAATTGAATTAGTATAGATATGATATCCTTCTCTCTAATTTAGAAAATGTAGATTCCATCTTGAGAATATGTGTTCCCATATTCTAAACAGTGATTTCTCAAGATACCGAGGTGTTGATTTCACAGACCTCACTCATTGATAACCCAATGCGCAGCTAGCCGCTAAACATAATACTTCTTGAGGTGGTAGAGGTTAGTAGGTGATGAAAACTCGTATCCATCCATATCGGTGAGCCACATTGCTCCTCTAGTGGCTATAGATTTAATGATGAATGGGCTATTCCAGTTAGGCCTAAATTTACCTCTTTGGGTCAACTACTGATGCTCGATTTTCCTTTAAAATTGAATCTCCCACTTTCAGACCTCTCTTTTACACTTTCTTGTTAAAAGCCCAGGCTACCCTTCTGTGATACCCTTGTGTCTGATATAAATCTTTGAGCCCACCTTTCATTTAGGAAGGCTAACTCTTCGTATCTGCTTTGTAACCAATCCATTTTAGTAACTTGGTTCTCGAGAAGTACCTTGAGTGAGGGTATTTCTAGTATGATAGGTAACATCGCCTCTATCCCAGTATGTCAAGGAGTATGGGGTTTGTCCGGTAGGCATCTTGATAGATGTACAATATCCCCATGAAGCAAAGGAAAGTTTTTCATGCTAGTTTTTGCTAGTTTCTGTTGTTCTTCTCAAGATGTTTTTTAGAGTTTTGTTTGCAGCCTTCACCTCCCCATTTGTTTGAGGTCGGTAAGGTGAGCAATAATGATAGGTAATTCTGAACTCTTCGACCAAATCAATAACCTCCCATTTGAAGTGCAATCCATTGTTTGAAATTAGTTCTTGGGGTACTCCATATCGGCAGATGATGTTGGTTCTAATGAGTTGAGCTACCTTTCTTGCATTGAGGACAATATAGGAAGCAGCCTTTACCTATTTGGTGAAGTAATCAGTGGCTACCAAAAGGAATTCATGGCTGTTGGAGGCTTTTTGTGTGATTTTGCCAATGATATCTATTCCCCAAGTTGCAAAGGGACCAAGAGGATGTCAAGTTGTATAACTCCCTAAGGGGGAGATGTTGAAGATTGGCATGTATCTGAAATTTGTGGCATTTTCTGACGAAAATAATACAGTCTTCATCCATAGTGTTCCAATAGTAACCTTGTTAGACTATTTTCTTGGCTAGCATGTGTCCATTCATGTGAGGTCCACAAACTCCTTCATGGATTTCTATCATGACATGTTCAACTTCATGTTTATGTAAGCACAATAGGTGTATTCCATTGAAAAATCTTTTGTAAAGTTTTTCTCCACAAATGACGAATTAGGCAACCCATCGTTCTCAAGGCTGCTTTGTCTTCCTTGGTATATCCTTTAGGGTATTCTGAGTGTCTAATGAATGACCAAACCTCATTTTACCAAAGTGGGGATGTCGAGTCCTCTACGACTTCATTGATGTTGCTAGTAGTATATTGAAGTTTCCCAAGTTTGAACCAAGAAGTGGTTTGAATGTGGCTTCTTCTAGAATGTCCACCATTGAGGAAATGATGACTAAGGGCATCCGCAAAACTATTTTTAGCTCTAGGTATATAGTAGAACTGTACATCTTTAAATTTGGTTATCACCTGTCTCTAGGTACTGGTGGTAAGGTAAGAGCTTATCCTCTTTGATTTTCCATCTCTTTTGGACTTGGCCGATAACGAGGGCTGAATTCTCATATACATTTGAGAATTCTTACTTTTCAGTTCTAGAGCTCCTTGTAGGCCCACTATACAGGCTTCATACTTTGTGGTATTGTTTGTAAGGGGTACTGCAGCTTCATGGCTAGAGGCGTATGTGACCCATCTAGGGCTATTAGAAGCATGCCAATTCCATATCCTTTCTTGTTGGTGGCATTGTCAAAGAAAAGATACCATTTATCCTCATGAATTTGCATGATTTCTTTATTTGGGAACTTAGCTTCCTTAACAATCTCACCTTCAACTCGGGCAATTTGCTAGGTAGTCGGCCACAACCTTCCCTTTAGATAAATTTATGAGTTATGTGCACTATGTCAAATTCGAAAAGTAATAGTAGCCACCAAGCAATACGGCATGATAAGGCCGATTTTTAAAAGAGATACTTCATAGGGTCCATGTTAGAAACCAAGTGTATTGTACAAGCCATCATGTAATGGCGAAGCTTTTGGGTAACCCAAACAAGAGCAGCGCACGTCTTTTTGAGTGTGTTATAGTTTTGCTCATAGGAGATCAACTTTCAGTTCACATAGTAAACGACTTTCTCCTTTCTTTCATGTGTTTGGTTTTGGGCTAACATGGCTCTAACGACTGTGTCAGTTACTGTGAGGTACAATAATAAAGGCAACCCGAGTTGTGAGGGAACCAAGACTGGCTGATTGGTTAGGTATTCTTTGATCTTTTCGAAAGCTTCTTGGCATGAGGGGTTCCACTTTTTAGGATAATCTTTCTTCAAAGTTTAAAAATGGGGTCACAGATAGTAACTAATTGTGATATAAATCTGCTGATGTATTGAAGTATCCCTAGGAAGCCCTTAACTTGCTTTTCTGTTTTAGGCAGAGGCATTTCCATAATGACTTTGATTTTTGTGGGATCCACCTTTATTCCTCTTTGACTTATCATGAAGCCTAGGAGTTTTTCTGATATGACCCCGAATACACACTTTTGGGGGTTTAGTCTCATTATGTATTTCCTAATTCTCTTGAAGAACTTTCTTAGGCAGTCAGAATGCCTTTCCTTGCCTTTAGATTTTATGTTCATGTTATCGATATAGACTTCGACCTCTTTATGGATAAGATCATGTAGGATGGCAGTGGTTATGTAGCAGTATGTGCCCTATTGTGTTGTGAAGGCAGTTTTTTTCCATGTGATTGGAGTGCAACTTGATTTGATTATACCTTGCGAAGCCATCTACAAAGGACATCATGGCATGTTAAGTTGTGTTGTCTACTAAAAGGCCTATATTAGGTAAGGGAAAGTCTTCTTTTGGACTGGCTTTGTTAAGCTCTCTGTAGTCAACGCACATGCGGACTCGCTCATCCTTCTTGGGGACAGGGACGATATTGGCTAACCATTACGAGTACTTGACCACGACCAAGAACCTTACAACTAACTATTTTCTGAACTTCCTTTTTGATTTTAAGGGACCACTCTTGCTTGAGTTTCCTCAATTTTTGTTTGATTAGTTTGGCATTAGGGTAAATCGGGATTTTGTGTTGGACTATGTCTATGTCCAAACCGGGCATGTCTTTGTAAGACCATGCAAAGATATCTTGGAATTCTTTTAACAGTTCAAACAGGATTTCTTATTCACCTTAGCTAAGGGTTGCACCGATCTTGACCTCTTTAGTCTCACCTTCTAATCTTAGGTTAATGGTTACCATTTGTTCTATGACAGGTTGATCCCAATCTTGAGATTTGGTGATTATTTTGGCCAAGTTTATTAGAAACTTTCTATCATCTGTGTCAAGATTATTGTATTCTTCAAATTCATTATTATTTCATTATTTGCAATGAAAGGATACTCAGAAGAAGAATTTATTTCATCGAAAGAAGGAAAAATAAAATCAATGAGTTTGTCAGGATTAATGAAATCTAAAGAAAGAGAGTCCTCGGACTCAAATTCAAAAGCATTGTTAGAATCTGTATCAATCAAGTCTAAGTAACCGAATTCTTGTTCAAGTTGTTCATCTGAGGCTGGCACCCCTTTGACTAGGAGCCAATTGTTGATTGAAGCTTGGATGGGTGTAATGCTTTTAACTGGATCTTCTCCTATGTTGCTTACGGAGATCATATCAACCATATCATCAGTGAGTTCACAGGATAACCTGTCCTCTAGGTAAATGTTTCGACAACCACAAGAAATGAGCCTTTGAGACTTTGTTATCGATTTGAAACAACTCAACCCTTACCCCAAAGGAGTCAAAGTCACCCAAATATGGTGCATGATGCCGATGTGATAGGGACCTTTGGGACTAATCCTTTCTTTGTTGGACTAGAAAAAATAGATTTTTTAGCAACGAACCTTTTAGTGATGGATGCACAAGCGACTATCGTGCTTATGTGCAGTTGCTAAAAAATGGCAAAAAGTTAACTCTAGATGATTTTGTTATTAGCGACACATATGAGCATCGCTAATGGTAAAAACTATTACTGACACATAATTGTGCGTAGCTAATTGTTATTTTTTAGCGACATGCATTGCGCGTTGCTAATTGTATTAAATTTTTCTTGAAACGGTGTAGTTTATAAAAGGATACCTCTTAATACCTCCAAAAACCCCAATCTCACTCTACGCATCCCTACTCTTCTCAAGGTTGCCATTGCCTATTACCATTACTTATAGTTCAAACTCTCTCTATCATTCTCTCTCTTTTGGTGAAATTATCGGTGTGTCTCTTTCTATCTTTCTCAAATTACACTATCTAAATTCTGTATTTTATTCTCTATACTATGTCTTGATTATTTAGATTTATCACTGATATTTGATTAATGCATCATTTGTGTTGAATATCTAGATTATCTTGTATATGCACACATATATGTTACTAAGAACCTTAATTGTTTCAATGATAAAGGTTTTCTCACCACTTTGAGTTGTTAGAAACAAAAATAAAGAAGTCATCGAAGAAGAGGAAATACTAGGAATCAGAGAAAAAACGTGAAGAGAAAAGTAAAAATGTAGGAACAATATTCTTTTATATAATGGAAGGATTGTAAATGAAAGGGCGTATGACTACTGAAGCATCGTTTGACTAGTGAAAGGATGTTTTTGGTGAAATGTGCACATAAATGCTCACCCAAGGTTGAGGTATATTTGTAGGCAACAAATGTGAAGAGTTAAATGTTATATTTATTAAGGGATTTGCCTAGATATATGTTCACGTGAGGAATTGTCCCCATAACCAAGGACATCATATTTAACTAAGGTTTTTTAAAGCATCACTGGGGAAGTCAATTTCCCTATGAGGATGCCCCTTGGTGTTGGTCCTATGGTGATGGCCAGACAACATGATTGAGATATACCCACATGATAATGGTGACTCGAGTCAACTGACTATGGTGTGCTCTTATGAGTGCGACATGTCGTAACCCTTAGATTATGGTGATCTTGTCTTTTTACGAGATATACTATAACACAAGGATGAGGTATATGTGCTTTAAACCTCAGGTTTCCGTAATCATGGTTTTTCTTATATATGCTACCTAGTAATGACCCTGTGGTTTAGTTTAGTGAGAACTGTGATGCACTAGGCTATAACGCCTTCAAGAACAAGGGCTTGAGTGGACTAGAGGCTGGCAGTAGGGGCTAAGTATTGATTGAAATGAATTTTCCTCTCAAGTATCCAGATTATTAGGATAAGGACAGAGGTCATGGAAAGTGTGAAATAAGGGAACCCAAGGGATTTATAAGTAGTACCCTTGCCAAAAGGGAAAAGATATTCAACCACCCTTTTCTCCTCCCACCTCATTCCCTTTCTCTTTTGCCGCTTTCTTTTGTTGCCTTGTTTCTCTTTTAGCTCCATTCTAGGAGGAAGGCTCCTAGTAACCCCAACTTTTACCTACACATGTAAACCTATAGTTTCTCTAATTTAAACTGCAAGTTCCTTATTAGTGTTATGATAAGTTAGACTCAATACTAGTTTGAACACAAGATAGATAGACATTTAGTAGGAATCAAATCTCCATATTCCAACTGACTCAGTTTAAAATTCATGGAACATTAATGAGTTTTAGCTATATAGAAAATGATATTGAAAGAAGATAGCAAATAAGGCTTACATAGTGTGTGGGATCAAACCTCCACAGATAGAGATTCCTTATACATAACTGAAGATCAAGTAGAATTACAAATAGAGAATGACTATACGAGAGGGAGTGGCCCTAGGGAGAGAGTAAGAGTAGATTTTAGGAAAAGGATCTCGGGAGAGAATGCGACCAACTGAGTGTGTGGATACCTTACAATCAAATCCTCACCTTTAGACCATAAGTGGGAGCCTCTTTACAAGACATTGAATGCTCTAGCACTCTTACTAATTGATGGCTGTTCGGATGATTTTCTCAGTGTTCTCCCTTATTTTTCTCTCTTTTGATCCCCTTTGAGGGAAGGTTTGTTCCTTATTTATAGCCTGAGAGAGACGTGTTGGCTCAACTAGGATTAGGTAAGAAATTACCTAATCTAGTCCATGTACTCTACTTCAAACGATTGAAGGGATGTTTATCTATCCCTTTCCACTATTAACTTTCGAGTCCCATTAATGAAGGTCATGATCCAAGCTCACAAAGTCAGTCCACGACGCTTGTCACATTAAATGAAGGGTAGGTGAGGTCACACCTCCTCATTAAATGCTAAACACTAGTGGAGAAATCTTTTACTCAAGCTACCTTGCCACTTAGACCCTAGGTGTCCCATAAGGCTGCATAGTCTCTCCCAAGAATCTGGTTTGGTTAGTCCTTGGACCAACCCTACTTTCCAGGGAGAGGCTCTGCCCAGCTAAAGGTTCTTTGCCTACATCGGGCTACTCGGCTCGTGCGGGGCTTTCTTTTGTCTGTGCAGGGCTCTTCTGCCCATGTTGGCCTTTTCTGCTTGCATCGACCTCTTGGTTGGACTGGGGTCTTGGTCCGACCCATCTATTTGATCTTTCTGGGCCTATGCTCCCATTTTTTGGGTGGTGAATTTGTGTCTTTACACATTGTATATATATAGACACACATTATATTCTTGTTGCTTCTCACTGCAATTTAGAAAATCCTTTATCTATTTCTACTGTTATAGCTAATCTTTTTCTCTAAATAATTCATATTCTCAAGTTAGCTAGATATATAAAAATTACTATTGCAGAATGATACAATTAATTAAGTTGTTTCATTAGTATTAAGTGATTTAAGCAAGAAAGAAATGTCACATGCACTGAAATTCCCTAAAGGTAACCTTATGGTTCTTTTTGGTTCTCATGGCAGAAAAAGAAAGGAAACTTATAGTAAAAAAGGGGGAAAAAAAGCAATACACTAATGGAAATTTCCGATTTTGTTTTCCAACAGGTTTTTCACCTTTCTTCGTCTTATAAGAAAGATTGTATTTCTCTTCAATGTTGTAAAAAATACCAATCTTATAAAAATTCTTTCTCATTCAATCTTTGCAATTCTCTAAATGCAATTTTAATTCCTTTTTTTTTTTTTTTGACTCTTGCGATTTGATTGGTGCGTGCGTTACATGCGCATGTTGTTGTGCATAAAATAAGCATGTGTAATCCACGTACCAAACAAATCGCAAGTGTCCAATACTAACTACTGATGCTATCATTCATCTTCAATCCCTTGGTATATCTCAGTAGTACAGTGAAGCTGCAGCTTTAAAACATACCACTGAGGCAATACAGTGGAACCAAAATCAATAGAAAACCCCTAATGATCAGATCAGCACAGAGAATTTTCCTTTGGGGACCTGTAATTCTTAGATCACCACTTCCAAAAAAACAAGACCCATTACATTACACTCCAAAAACCAGAATTTTCAAATCAATGACAGAAAAATATCGATTTGTCCTCTGCATGTTTATGCCTAATGCATGGCAAACTTGTCATGCATGCACCACCAGTGTTTTGATCAGTACATTTGCATGCCATATCATTGCCAATTTATACTTGCATTTAGACCCGCCCCCTCTTGCATTGGATTATGAGTAAAAACCCAACAACCACTCGCTACCTACATCGCGTGAGTGGACTAAACTGAGAAAGTTTTTTACAACCCATTTTACCCTTTTGAGAAGTGTGTACTTTACAATTGGTTATGCCCTTGTCAGGTCATTAAAACTTAATTTAAAGATGAGTTTTTGACGTGTGCTGACACGGTTATTATTTTATAATATTATCGTAAATTTAAATATACATGAAATATAATGTTTTAATTCTTTAATAATTTAGAGATTGAGTATTTTATTATTTTAATTATTTTATCACTAATTTTAGATAATTTAAAATTTAAAACATCTTATTTTATATCCACTCGAGCATACAATAATATTATTAATTTTTTTTATTTATTTTACTTTGAGTAATGCTATGTAAATTTAAACTTATATAAGATATAAATTTTAATCACGTCTTAAAAATTAAAAATAAAATAATTAAAATAAATAAAAACTAAATTTTAAAACAGTTCAAAGTAATAAAATACATTATTTTATATAACCTGAATTTACAATAATATTATCATTTAAAAAAAATATACTTTTGTATAATGATATAAGTTTGAAAAAATGTCAAAAAAATACGGGATTCTGAAGAATATTAAGAAAAATAACGACCGTCAAAAACTGAGTGTGATGTCTACTGAGTTGAGAGAGAGAGAGAGAGAGGGGGGGGGGGGGGGGGAGGGAGGGAGGTGGTATATGCAAAGTGGAATCATATGAGTCTATCGGGCGGAGGAAGAGAGAGCGCTTCATAAACCATGCAATCTGCGTCTTTTGAGTCTTTTTCTGCAGAATGGTCAGTGAGGCAGTATAAGAGTAGTATAGGGTAGGGTCGAGCAGTGACGTAGTTTCACCGCAAGGCGTGCTTGGAAGCGTGTGATGAGGATTTCATATTTAATGCAAGCCTCTTATTACAAGTCTCTTTAACTCACCCCTTGGACTTATCCTTCCCTTCTTCCACCCCATTGTCATACGGCGGCAGGCAGAGTTCTCTATATATAAATATATATATTGAGAGAGAGAGAGTGAAAAAGAGAGAGACAACAGAGAGGGTGTGGACCGTGTGATGGTTGATTGCATCAGCATTAGCAGCTGTCAATCCGTTCTCAGAGCTCGTACAATTCGTCTGTCAGAGCCATATCATTGTCTCAATAATCAGCGTGATAGAGAGAGAGAGACTACGATGAACTTCCATACTGCACAAAGATACGAACAATGGGGAGGGTCATTGATGACGTTACTTGATGGTTGGGTCTGGGCTGAAGTGAGTTCTCGTGTTCCATGATATATTAATGAAAAATAAACAAAGAATAAATTGATAAATTGTGTATTAGTCATTTTGATTGTGACTATAGTGATTTCTTGCTTGGGTCGAAGCATACTACTTATTGGTCAAATTATTTTTTACTCTGATTAATTGTGTATTGGTCATTTTGATCGTCACTATAGTAATTTCTTGCAAGGGTATACAGAAGCATTATACTTGGTGAATTTCTTCATACTTTGATTATAAAATAGTTAATTTTTAAATCCATAGATAAATCATCTTGGTAATTAATGGAGCAATAGGTATGGATTGTAAATCTGAAGTTTATTAAATCAGTTTTGTTAAATGAAAGAAAAAATCAGAAACTGTTTTAACAAAATAAAATCTATTATTTTTGTTTTACAGAAACCAGAAATAGAAACTTATAGGAAAGACTTACAGAAAACAGAAAAATAAAATCTGTAAAACATGAGTAGAATACTTGTAAAATTGATTTTCAAAAACAGGAGTAGAATACTGTAAAACCATAGAATGTAGTATCAGAAAAATAAAATTTGTAAACACTTACAAAAACTGAAAAACAGAAGAGGATCAAGGCTTGTGTTAAACACAATATCCTTAAGACGAATTACGGCCCTCGTAGTGGTGCTTACGAGTTCTTGGTTGTCCGTCTCCCAGGATACAATGACCACCGCACTTGAAGATGAAGCACTCAAACTTCAGTGTACAACGAACCTAGACAGTGACTCAAACTCTTTCAAAACTGACGCATAGAATGTATATTTCTGAATGAATGAATATGCAATGAATGTGTGTGTATTTATAGACTTCTTCGTGTCTATTTGGTACAGGCACGAAGGTTCTCCTGTGTCTGTTCAGTGGTGAACAAACACAGTCGCACATGAAGAAGACGATTGTTCAATCAAAATTCAAACCAACGCAATCGCAAAACGACGTCATTTTGGATTTAAACCAAAACCAAAAAACAGTACTCGCAGAATGGTGACGTTTTTAGTTATAATTAATCTGATAACTAAATGACAATGTTTTGATTTGTTTTTAACAGTAACAAAACGACAACATTTAATGAAAAATTATTTAAATTAATTTTCTCCAAAAAGATATATATGCGAACGGCCAAGCCCAAGCCCTCCCCCATGCACAAAACTTGGGTACCTCTTGGGGCTGGGCGGGGCTGTGGCGGTGGCGCCCCCGGTTCGGTGCTGGGCGGGGCGGTGGCGCACGCGCGCGTGTGGTGGTTCAAGTATTTGCTTAGGTCCTCCCTATGCACAAAACTTGGGTACCTCTTGGGGCCCAAACCCTCCTCCAAGGTATGTATATATATACTCTTTAAAAGCCTTGTACCCATCCTATGTGGGACACAAGCTTTTTGCACAAGCTTCATACTTTTGTTACCATTTCCAAGTGGTGATGTTTGGAAGCAATTTCTCATTCACTTCTTAATGGTTTTGAGCAACCCAATGTATAATCTTAATCTCCTCATGGAGGAGAACACATTCCCATGTGGACCCACTAAAATTAATTTGTGGGACCCACTTTAATTTTAGCTCAAAGATAGTTAATTATAATGCTCAAAAAGCTCATTTTTCTAACAATCCCCCATATGAATGAAATTGACTGAAAGTAATGCAAATGACATGTAGACACTAAGAGAGAGTTCTGTTGGAAATTTTCTATACAGAGGAAGGTAGCTTGTGGCCTTGAACTTTCCCTTGTGAAATGCTATCGGGGTTACTAATTGATCAGTGAACATGATGTCTTCAATTATTCAATCGTTTGTGTAAACTAAGACAACAATATTTACACTAGAATCTTTCCTGACACAGTTGGTTCTCATGATTGTGTTCATTTTGGCCCTGAACAATTCTTGGTTTCATGAGTGCTCCTAGAGAATTTAGCCTTTATCATTCTTATAGAACCGACCTAGTTCACACTCACATAGGTGATTTCTTATTAAGAGTATCCTACTATACCCCACTTGTATATTAATAAGGTATAAGAATCATTAGAAGCTTAACTTATCATTTTTAACACTACAGGCATCACTATTCTTATCATAGGAATGGATAGAAAATTTTATCTCCATAGTAATCTTTAATGAGTCTCACATAATTCGGTTGTCCCTTTGAACCTAGATCTTAGGATCTCCAGTCAGCTAGATTGGGTTGCCATTATGGCGACTCTCAGTACATAGGCTTTAAGCCCATTCCCCTTCGATGATTTATTCACTTGCTCTTTGGTCAAACCCTTTGGTTAACGGATCTGCAGTGTTATCTTTTGACCTTATGTATTCAATGGTCATAATACCATTAGAGAGAAGTTGTTTCACGGTATTATGTCTTTGACGAATATGCCGAGACTTACCATTATACATATGATTCTGTGCCCTACCAATCGCTGATTGACTATCGCAATGAATATAGATAGCAGGCACATGTTTTGGCCACATTGGAATATCTTCTAGAAAGTGACGAAGCCACTCAGCTTCTTCACCAGCTTTATCAAGTGCAATAAATTCAAATTCCATTGTGGATCTGGCAATGGATGTTTGTTTAGAAGATTTCCATGATACCGCTCCACCACTAAGTGTAAACAAATAACCACTTGTGAATTTTGAGTCTTTGGTATCGGATATCCAATTTGTATCATAGTATCCTTCAAGTACTGCTAGATATTTTGAGTAGTGCAATCCATAGTTTTAGGTATATTTCAGATACCTCAAAACCCTAACTATTGCCTTCCAATGGTCTGAACCTGGATTACTTGTGTATCTACTCAATTTGCTGACAGGGTAAGCTATGTCTGGATGGGTACAATTCATGACATACATTAGGCTGCCAATTATTTGTGCATATATATTCTAGTTGCGATATGATTTTGCCATTATTCTTGGATAAATGTAGATTTACATCTACAGGTGTTCTCGTTGGACTACTATTATCTTGTTTAAATTTCTTGAGAATTTTCTCAATGTAATATGATTGAGATAATATCAGTCCATCTGATGTTCTAGAGATCTTTATCCCAAGTATAATATCGGCAACACCTACGTCCTTCATGTCAAACTTATTGTTTAACTATTTTCTTGGTAGCTTTAGTGACTTCATTATTACTATCTATAATGAGCATATCATCAACATATAGACAAATAATGATAAAATCATGTTTAGTGTTCTTGACATATACACATTTGTCACACTCATTGATTTTGAACCCATTTGACATCATTACACTATCAAATTTCTCATGCCACTGCTTTGGACGCTTGCTTCAATCCATAAAGGGATTTAACAAGCCGACAAACTTTCTTTTCTTGACCTAGAACAATAAACCCTTCGGGTTGTTTCATGTATATTTTTTCATCCAAATCACTATTTAAGAAAGCTGTCTTTACATCCATTTGATGTATCTCAAGATTGTGTATAGTTGCAATAGCTATTAACATTCGAATGGATGATATTCTCGTAACTGGTGAATATGTATCAAAATAGTCCAAGCCTTCTTTTTGCTTGTTTCCTTTGATAACAAGTCTGGCCTTGTATCTATCAATAGATCCATTTACTTTCATTTTCTTCTTGAATATCCATTTGTATCCAAGAGGTTTTGAACCTAGTGGAAGATCCACTAGTTCCCACATATAATTTTGCAGAATGGATTCTACTTCTTCGTTTATAGCCTCTTTCTAATATGGAGCTTCAGGGCTCGGCATTGCTTCTTTAAAGCTTTGAGGCTCATCTTCTAACAAATATGTTAGAAAATCTGGACCAAAAGATTTTGATGTTCTAACTCTTTTGCTGCGACTTGGTTCATCATCATCTTGTTGGTCTTAACCACTGCTTATTGCAGTATCATGAGTTCTTTTAATTGAACTCGACTTCTCTATCGATTTGTAAGGAAATACATGTTCAAAGAACGATGCATTCCTTGACTCAATAATAATATTGACATGCATATCAGGAATTTTTGATTTATGAATCAGAAAACGATATACATTACTGTTATGAGTATACCCAATGAAAACACAATCAACTATTTTTGGTCCTATTTTAACCTTTTTAGGTATAGGTACCGCCACTTTAGCCAAACACTCTCACACTTTTAAGTATTTGTAATAAGGTCTTCGACCTTTCCACAACTCATAAGGGGATTTATTGGTTTTCTTTTGAGGTATTTGATTGAGAATATAATTTGCGGAGAGGATTGCTTCCCCCCACAAATTCTGAGGTAGTTCAAAACTTAATAACAATGCATTCATCATTTCTTTTAAAGTTCTATTCTTACGTTCAACAACCCCATTTTGTTGAGGTGAATAGGGTGCAGTTGTTTGGTGTATAATACCATGTTGTGAACAAAACTCACTAAAAGGTGCTTCATATTTACCACCTTTATCACTTCTTAACACCTTAGTTTTTCTATCAAATTGGTTCTTAATCTCATCCTTAAAATGTTTAAACATTTCCAATGCCTTATCTTTACTTCTCAATAAGTAAACGTAACAATATCTTGTGCAATCATCAATGGAAGTAAGAAAATATTTCTTACCACCTTTAGTTTAAATAAATTTCAAATCACAAATATCTGAATGTATTAATTCTAGAAGTTCATTACTTCTTTCAATTGATTAAAAAGAAGTTCTTGTAAGTTTAGATTCTACACAAATCTCACATTTATGATTTGGATCTATTTCAAATTTAGGTAAACATTCTATATTAATTAATCTACGCAATGTATCATAATTAACATATCCTAGTTTACCATGCCACACATTTGAAGACTCAAGCATAAGCAGAAGATGTGTTCTTATTATTATTATTATTATTCTTAATCGGAGGTACCATGGTCATTACATTCATTTTGAAGAGTCCATTGCTTATATACCCCTTCCCTACATACATACCATTTTTAGTGAGGATAAACTTGTTTGAGACAAACACCAATTTGAAACCCTTCTTACTTAACAATAATCCAGACACCAGATTCTTTCGAATATCCGGCACATGCAGCACATCATTGAGAGTAAGTTCCTTGCCCAATATCATCTTCAATACCACTTTTCCTTAGCCTTCAACCTTGGAAGAAAAAGAGTTTCCCATGAAGAGTTGTTCTCCATTATCTATGCTATGATATGATGAGAACATCTTCTTATCTGAGCAAACATGACAAGTAGCCCCTGTGTCCACCCACCATTCCTTGGTATTGTTATCAATGAAGTTCACCTCGGAGACTACGGCTGAGAGATTCATGTCTGAGACATTATCTGAAAGGCCGTCCACTTCAGTTACATTGGCCTGAGGGCGTTTCTTGTTTGGATTTCCTTGGTCCTTGCGGCTGCAGCAATCCTTAGCATGATGCCCTTGTTTGTTGCACATATAGTACTTGCCTTGGAACTTTTTAGTAGGACCTTGTTTAGGACCATTGCCATTGTGCTTCCTCTTTTTGTTATTGTGAGAGCTCTGCCCTTGTTCCACAACATTAGCCTTGGATTCCATGATGGCTTTGCCTGCCTTCTTTTAAATGCACGATTGTCATCCTCTATCCTCAATCGGACAATCAAGTCTTCAAGTTTCATCTCCTTTCGCTTGTGCTTAAGGTAATTCTTAAACTCCTTCCATAATGGTGGTAATTTTTCAATAATTGCAGCCATTTGGAATGATTCACTTAAAGATATTCCCTCTACACGAATCTTATGTAGGATGACTTGCAAATCTCGAACTTGATTGATCACAGTCTTAGAATCCACCATCTTATAATCGAGGAATCTGCTAACAACAAATTTTTTTCATATCAGCATCTTCCGTTTTGTACTTCTTGTCAAGTGAATCCCACAATTCCCTTGTAGTCTTAATGGTGTAATATACATTATATAATGTGTTATCTAAATCGTTGAGGACGTAATTTCGGCATAAGAAATCTGCATGCTTCCATGCCTCCACGGCGGCAACCACTTGCCTATCCATCTTCTTTTCCCTCAAAGCAGGAGCATCTTCTTGAAGGAACCGAGTCAAATTCAGGGTGGTAAGATAAAATAACATCTTTTGTTGCCATCTTTTAAAATCAAACCCATTGAATTTCTCGGGCTTTTCTCCAAGGTTCACGGGCACAGTTCCAACCATAGGAGCAGATGCCATAACAGGAGCAGGTGTCACAACAGTAATAGTAGGGGCAGGAGGAGGATCATTTGCCATTTAAGAAAGAAACTGAAAAAAATTTCACAAAAATATATATGCCAATCAATAAAATCTGTAATTAAACAGATTACTAAACAAGGAGCAATTTTCAATTTAATTAAAAATAAAGAAATAAATTTCTAAACTAAACAGAAATATAAGCAAAAAATATTTTTTTTTCCCTTTTTCTCAGTTTTGTACTTTTCCAATGTTTGAAGTATGAGACAGAAAGCTATATAAACTGATATATATATATATATAAATTTGTCTTTATTCTATATTTATATATAAAAAATAGAATCTATATTTTCTTTATTTTCCAATTTCTGAAACAGAAACTGAAATAACAAACAAATTTATAAAAGATAATTCGTTTTAAGATTGTAAATATGAATTTATTAAATCGGTTTTGTCAAATGAAAGGAAAAATCAGAAACTGTTTTAAGAAAATTTACAGAAGTGACTATGTGCCTATGTCAAGGGAAGTGACTATATTTTTTACTATATAAAAAATAGGGTTACAATGTATTTATATTGCATCGCAATTAAAACCTAACCTTAATTCTATACATTGAGACTCCCAACATACCTTTATTGTATTGCGGAGGGCCAGGCTTTGTACATAAGACCGGTATACTTAGTTTTATTTATTATAAGAATGTGAGCTGTATCTATTAACACTATATGATAAAACAACCAAAAAAATTTCCCATCAAATATAAGAATAAAAGAAGAAAGAGATGTTTCAGTAAATAAGAGCTTGGAAAATATGTCTATTTATCAAAAATCAAACAAGTTATTATAAATTTCCAAAATACAAAATAAAGTGCAAAAACACCATAAAATGCGACTATTTCCCTATTTTCAAACATCGAAGATAGCTAATCGATTTGAAGACTACTTCGAAAAAGCATTAGTTGTTACCCAGTAAGCCACTTGATTGAAGAGCTCCTAACTGCACAAAAGGCACAAAAAGATAAATGTTGTGATTCGTACCATAGATGATAGACAATGACTAAATACACAGGTTGTTGGTCCCTCTATCTTTTGTTCTCTCTCTCTTTCTCTGAAAATAAGCTTCAAGTCGCATGGGAATAAGGTCGCCCTTTTTTGAACATTTTTGAAAAAAACTTAATACATGAATCAAGCATTTATATTTCTATTTCAGATGAGTATTGAGATCATCTATAAAAAAATTTACTGTTCATTTTTTCTTCAAATACTGATTTTGTTTTTTTTTGCAAATTTCACTACCATGAAAGATTATTTATCCCAAATAAAAATAAAAAAAACTAAATAAAATTGGTAAAAATCAAGAAATTGATAACGAAATTCAGTTTTCACTATCTTTTTTAAAACAGTGAAATTTTACAATATGTCTCTTTTTGAAAAGGTAAAATTTTACACTTTGAGAAATGAATTTTTTTTTTTTCAAAATTTCATATGCAATATGAATTCTCATTTTATAGATCTCGATTTTTGGAGTCTAAATATATAAATTTTATTGAAAATGAATTTATATATTTTGAGTTATTGAATTTTAAAATTTTGAAAAACTTTTTTGAAAGCTGGGCAGAAGTTACGGACATCCAATTTTGTTATTTTCGGAGAAGAAACCCTAAAGGGGCATTTTTTTTCCCAATAAAAAATGGTGGAGTTGGATGGTTATTAAGTTTGAACATAGACTTGTTGATAATTTTGTTACTTTTCATAAACCTATGGTTGAACGACGCATAAAAAAATTAGGTTTAGTAGGTCAAATCTTATGTCATTAATTTTAAATACCTAGATAAATCATTTTGGTAATTCAAACAAGTATAGATTGATATTTTTTTAGGTAATAGCACTAGTCTAAGTTCTATTTTAATGTTTCCTTATCACAATTGCTTTGTCTTTCTTGAGACCCATTATATTTGAAAGTATGACAATAACACTTACTATGATTTTAGTTTTGAGAGAAAAGATGAAGGATATTTAGTCATTAAACAATATTTGTTATCTATTTTACAATGTACTAGTGATAATAGGGGATATTAGTTAGGGGTTTCAGTTTGTGTTAACAAGTCATGTCAAGATATATATATATTCCAAAATATGTGTCGATCAAACCTAACATGATTAACTAATCATGTCAAATTTCAAAACCCAATCACGGCATATTTATTAAACAAGTTACAATTATCGACATAATTAACATGTTTATTTTAATTTTTAATCCTTTTGATGAAAAAGATACTTGTCTTTTTATAAGTATAGAATAATATCTAATCCATGTGTTACTTCATTGCATTTTGAGAGAGAGGTTAATAAGGCCCAATTGATAGATTAATCTCTTAGGAATACTATCATGTCCACTTACGACCGATCTGTGCTGCAAGAGAACTCCCCTATTATTTTGTCCGAAAATGATACAACTCCATCTAAAAATAATCCATCTCTTACTTTATTGGAGCTTAGTGCCATTGATTATAATTGCAAGAGCTAGATCGAAATCAAAATAAACTAAATGTGGAGATTTCATGCAATCAGAAGTTGGTGCTTTAAGAAATTGACAATTGTGTCCTTTGACAATAGTGGATACTAACCTTCCAAGTAAACTACAAAGTTTGAGGCTTTATAAATCTCATGATTTCCTGACTGAATGAATGGTGAACACTATTGTATAGTCATGTTGAATGCCATGAAAATTTTAAGTTGGAACTGTTAGGGGCTTGGGAACCCTTGTGTAGTTTGTGCCCTTAGTGATCTTGTGTGAAGGGAAGCTCCCTATATTGCATTTTTGGTTGAAACGAGGCTTCATTCTCAAAAATTCGATAGATTAAACATTGATTTGGGATTTTTATTTTTTGTGGTAGTTGATTCGATTGGTCGTTTAGCGGGGTTGGCTTTGTTTTGGCATCATGATGTTCTAGTAACAATAGGTTCATATTCTTGCAGACATATAGATGCAATAATTGAAATTGATTAGTCAGTGCAATGGTAGAGAATCACAGGCTTCCACGACAGTATAAACCGTTGTGGAAAATAAGAAGGGTAAATTATATTAACCTCTCTCAGGGTTTTTGAAATTACACTGACTTCTTATATTTTATCTGATAATATATTGATACCCCCTCTAGTCATTTTTTTCCTTTAAAATGAAAAAAATGCCCATTTTATTTAATTATTTTTGCATTGTTTTTTCAATTTGGACCAATTTTCTATCTTTTTAAAGTTTTTTTATTATTTTTTATTATTTTTTTAAGGTAAATAACTTATTTTTTATTTTATATAAAAACAAATTTAAGGATTTTATCAACATTTATTTGGAAAATGAAAAAAAATGGTCAAAGTTTAAAAAATTGAAAATAAAACGTGAAATGGGTAGTTTTATCATTTTGAAGGAAAAAATTGGCTAGAGAGAGTATCAATATATTGACAGGTAAAGCAGGAGAGATCAGTGTAATTTCAAAAATCTCAAGGGAGGTCAGTGTAATTATAAAAAATCTCATGGGAGATCAGTATAATTTACCCAAATAATAATCATGGAATTTTCTCTGCAAGTTGCGAGGTATTAGTAGTCTTTTATGGTATTGTTTTGGGGATTTTAATGAAATTTTAAGAAATGATGAGAAATATGGTTATAGTAATTGAGCAATTTAGAAATTGAGGGCTTTTTTGACAAGTAATTGATGAGGGTGGTTTCACAGATCTAGGCTTTAAGGGTTTCCATTTACATGGAGAAATACTAGAACCTCTACAAGTGCTATAATGGATCATCTTGATAGGTTCCTTTCCAATCTAGAATGATCTAACTTGTTCTCTACTGCTCGTGGTCTCTCATTACTCAGATCATTGCTCTTTAAGTCTGAATCTAAGTCCTGTCACTCAAGGTCAATGTGTTGCCAGAAGAAATAAAATTTGTTTTGAGGCTACGTGGGTACATCATAGTGCTCCATGGTTCGCAGTTAGAGAGCATGTCAACGGATGGGAGAAAATAGAATGCAAGGTGTTTGCATTTCCATAAGGTCTTGTTATGCAAAATTACGTACTCCAATGAAGGACAAGGGAATTTAGGCAAGTTAAGAGGTCTCTAGATTAGAGTAGGGAGGCATATAGGTGGCTAAATGAGAGACTTGTGACAAAATTTTCTTAAATGGAGATGCATATATTATCTAACCAAATAATATATAAATGGCTTCAGAGATAAGAATTATATTGGAAACAATGATCTAAGTTTGATTGGTTAAATCAGGGATAAAAGTACAACGTTTTTTCCATTAGAAGGCTACTCAAAGAGGAAGAATAAATCATTTTTCTAAGCTTCAAGATTCAACTATGGTTTTGCATTCAGGCAATTAACATATTGTGCACATAACTGCTAGTTATTTTAAAGTTGTTTTTAGGTCGTATGGTCAATTACATTTTGAATAGGTATTGAAAGCTGTTCCTTAGCTGGTTTTCTACCCTAATGAATCACTTGCTGGTTCTTCTATTTTGTAGGGAAGAGATTGTTAGTAGTATGCCCTAAAAACCAATGGTTGGATGAAATTTTTTGAGGATATTATGCTTGAAACAGTCTAATTTGTCTTCATAATAAAAGAAATAGTTTATTTGTCATGTTTATACTATTATTTATTTACATGATAAGTCCATAGATTAAAGTTGGGAAGATGTATTTTTAAAGAGTTAAGAATTGCAGACCTTATAGTTCTCTATATTTTACTCTAAAATATGTTCCTAGTCATAGGATTACTAATTGGGCATTAATATTCTGGATAGACTAGCACATGTTATATTTGATTTTGGTAATTGTGACTAGTCTCAAAAGTCATTAAGTATGGAGATACTTAAATAGACATGTAGGTGATTGTTAGGGAACAAGTACACTGAACGTGACCAATTATTAAGAGCATCCATATGGAGTTTTGTTGCCTATCAAGTGAGTATTCTTAGTTACAGTTGTGCAAGTGATCCTTAAACCTGAGACATCATGGTTGTCTTGTTTGTAAGCTATTATGATTAAATAGTCCACGGTGTTGATATTTATATGGGACATATACATGTATTGTTGGGTAAGATGGATTGAATATAGAGGCATGCGAATGTACAACAAGCGTTCTTTCACTTTCAAGGAAAGAGAGAGACTGCCCTATGTGATTTTCATTGATATAACTTAGGAAGTTCCTTGGCCAAGTTAGGGTGAGAATTAGAAAAAGGAGTTTTCTAATTTCACCAACATGAGTTGATATCATTTATGTTGAACACATATGACTAAGCTGGGGTTTGACAGTATTTTCATACCTAATTGACTTAATCGGGACATTGTATAATGAAAGAATTAAATTGTACAATAGTTGTTAAACGAAAGGCTTATAACCAAATTCTTACTATTTGAGTAGTCATGATATGCTGTTAGGCATCACTCATTACTTGTAAAAGCCCAAAAAGTAATAATAATTAATTATTTTCCACTAAAAGGAGAATTAAAAATGGTTCTAATTCAAATTAAATTATAAAGAATTCTAATTTGTAATACTTAAAAGTATTTATTCTTATTACCAAATTAGTATGAACCTATGGGGTCACACACAAAAGGGTGATGTGTAATTTAAAGAACTAAGAGGGGTTAATATGTTATTAAGAGTTAACATGGATAGTTTCCTATTACTACTATGAGTTAATTTTGGAGGTTTCCTAGTATTAGCCAAATCCTAGTGTGATTAGGTTTAGGGTTGACTTTATTATAAATAGGACTTGTAGAGACAAGAGGTAGCACTTTTGCTTCAACCCCAAGGAAGGGCCATCATCTCCCTCTCTCTATAGTCATCACTCTCTCCCATCTTCAAGAGTTGAAGATTTAAGTTGCAGTGTAGAGATTATTCAAGTATGTGACTCACATGTGTGGATACGCTTAGAAACCGAACACTTGTGCAGTTGTTGTGGATCGTCAACAAAGTTTTGTAAAGCACACTACAAAGGTAGCTATGATTTATCCCTCTCATAGTGTATATGATTGTTTTGTATACATCATAGATTGATCATGAAGTAATGGAATAGTCATTTAAATTTTTACTTCCACTGTGTATAGGATGCATGATGATTTCGTTATGTGGTATTAGAGCCATAATCTATGATTAATACAAAATAACATTGTACATGTTATAACGTAGATTTATTGTGAATAAATCTGATTTTTGGAATTAAAATATTTGAGAGTTATATAGGGATTTGAGAAATCGCAGATTTTATTTAAAGTCGTATTCTTTACAATTTTAATATTGTATATGCGTATATATGAGATATATATATATATATATATGTGTGTGTGTGTGTGTGTGTGTATGTGTATAAGTGTTATACAATAAGTTTATTTTGAGTTTGGAACTCATCATGGTGATTAGAAGCCATTAGAAGACCTTAGAGAAGGCTTTCACAATGAAGAAGACGTTGTATAGTCCGTGAGCGACGTTCTTGTTCGGACAAAAGAGCCTTCTCTGTCCGAACATGTCTGTCTTTTCTGTTTGGACTGAAGGACCTCTTCGTTCAAATGGAAGCCTACTATTTTATGAAGAGAACTAAAAATTGGTTTTTAAAAGAGTTTTTCAATCAAGGCCTATTCTAATGAAACTAGAATGATCCCAAAATAGATGCTCTAAATCGAATAATTAGTTATTCATGTTTTATATTTATTTACATGTGACGTGAATGGATTAAAATAGTGATTATAGACTAGACCAAATAATTGAGCTATATGATTTGTTATTCAATGTGATTGAATGGGATGTTCATGAGATGAATGTGTTTTGTTTTTAATGGTTTCTAATATTAATATCTCTAATTTTTGAGTGATATAATATTTAAATGGGATTTGCATGCCTCGTCCTTCATTCTCTATGTAAATCTTCTATCTCCCTTCTATAAACCTCCCCTTGAAATTTGTTCAAGGTTTTTCTTCACTAATGTAACATAGAGATTAGGTTTCATAGTTGAAGATTTGAAGACTGCCGGAACAAGGAAAGCTTGTGAAGCATGGAGAGCATGAAGACCATGATATTATTCCGGTCCAAGAGTTTGGAACATGAGATGTGATTAATGATTATAACCTACACAGATCTTAATCCAACTTAAGGGCTTAAGTTGAATCATATCAAAATCCATAATCATTCCTAAGCCCTTTATAAGATAATTGTGTATATAGTATAGTCATACTAGAATATAGATGTATGTGATACATGCTTAATATTGATGAGACCTTAATATTTCCTCTAAGAGAATTATATTAAGTCGTAACAAAGAGATATTGGGAATGTTTGTCATAGCCTTTCACCATTATAGGGTGATAAGAGTTTTTTGTGTGAGTTAGTTGGTTATATATATGTGGGGACTGTTCATTCTAAGAGAATGTTTTATATTCTATTTAAATTTGAGATATTACGGGGTAAGCGACTGGTGGGATCCAAGAAACTATTATGCGACGGTCCCATTAGGAGTTCTTACGTTTATTAGAATGTTAGGTATGACTTACTTAGGATATAAGGACCAAGAAACTATTATGTGAGGTCATATATCTTAGAGGTTAAATAATGATTTTAATTTTCTTAAAAAGCATTAGGTAAGAGTTACCTAATCACTTAAATGTTAAAGTTACCAAGAAACTATTATGTGAGGTTGGTGACATTTGATAGGACCCCAATCTCCACTAGGAATTGCTTTTAGAAAGGCATTCCCAAATTCCTTTAAAGGGATAAGGAATTTGATAAGAATAGTAAGAGGTACCTTTATGATTTAAAGACTCAAGTCTAATGGTAATAAAATTAATAGTTAATTAATAATTGTTTTCTTTATTTTTTGTAGATCACCATGTTAAGCTTTAACCCCTATCCAAAATACTTGATACAAACAATTGATCGGGCCAAACATTTTGTATTGGTTAAGGAATTTGAGAATAGTTCCCACTTCTAAAAAGATTGCCTATGTCTTGGATAGCCCTATTTTGGAAGGGGTTTCATAAAATGCTTTTGAAGAAAAGATGGCTACTTTGAGAAAATGGAAGGATGAGAACCTGTAGGCTAAGTGCAACATGTTAGCATCTTTGACTAATAGGCTACAAAGGCATCACGATAAGATGGAAAGCCCATGAGAAAGATGGAGGTGACACTCCCAGAGTTGCTTAACATGATGACTACTTTACTCTTAAATATGATCATAATCGTAGGATTACTAATTGGGCATTAATATTCTGAATAGATTAACATATGTTATGTTTGGTTTTGGAAATCGTGACTAGTCTCAAAAGTCATCAAGTATAGAAATACTTAAACAAACATGTAGGTGCTTGTTAAAGAACAAGTACACTGAATGTGACCAATTGTTAAGAATGTCCATATAAAGTTCTACTTGACTGTCAATAGAGTGTTCTTAGTTACGGTTGTGCAAGTGATCCTTAAACCCGAGGTATCATGGTTGTCTTATGTGTAAGCTATTATACTTTAATATTACATGATGTTTATGTTTTCATTGGACATATATATGTATTTTTAGGCATGGTGGATTACATATGGAAGCATGTGGATGTACACCACTAGTTCCGTCACTATCAAGTAAAGAAAAAAAATGTCTTGTGTGATCTTTATTGATATAACTCAAGAAGTACCTTGACCAAGACAGGGTGAGAATTATAAAAGGGGTTTTCTAATTTCACCATCTTGAATTGATATTATTTAGGTTGAACATATATGATTAAGTTGGGGTTTGACAGTATTTTCATGCCCAAGTGACTTAATCAGGACATTGTATGATAGAAGGACTAAATTATAAGATAACTATTAACGAAAAAGTTCACAACCAAATTCTTACTTTCTAGGTAGTCATGCCATACTGCTAGGTGTCACTCATGATTTGTAGAGGTCCGAAAAATAATAATATGAATCAAATCTCCAAATACTTTCAAGTTTGAATAATCAACAGGAGTACAAGACCATACCTCATTAGGAGTTTTAGTTTCAATACAAGTATTAGGAGACTGGTTCACCAAATAGAAAGTTTTATGGATGGCCTTAGCCCAAAATGCCTTAGACAACCCGATATTTGAAAGAATGCACGAACTTTCTCTATAAGAGTTATGTTTATCCATTCTGCGACTCCATTTTGTTGGGGAGTGCCACGAACTATGTGGTGTATCACAATACCTTCATTCTGGTATAACTTATTAAACTATCCATAAAAAAATTTCATGTTGTTATCTGTTCTAAGCCACTTGACTTGCTTTCCAATTTACTTCTCAATCAAGACTTTCCATTGCTTGAAAGTTTCAAATACCTCATTCTTGTGCTTCAAAAAATACATCCAAACGTTCCTTAAATAATCACCAATGAAAGTTAGAAAATACTGAGTACCACCCTAAGATGGGGTGGTTGAAGGATTTCAAAGATCCGAATGGATGTAATCAATTATATCTTTAGTTCCATGAATTGTGGTATTGAACTTCACTCTTTTCTATTTTTTGAATACATAATAATCACAAAATTCATGATTTCCTACAGATTGTCCACAAAATAAACCTTGTTTGCTTAAAATTTCCATTAACCTTTTCGCTTATGTAACCTAATCGCATGTGCCACAAACAGGTAGTATTTGAATCTAGATCAACTGAAGATGAAGATGAAACACCTGCAAAACCACCAAGCGTATGGCCCTAAAGAATGTAAAGGCCATTGACTTTGTTACCTTTCATCACAACCAAATATCCATTGTAAACCTTCATAACTTCACCTTTAGCGAAGAACTTGCAACCATTGGAATCTAAACTGCCCAAAGAAATCAGATTTTTCTTTAAGTTTGGTATATGCTGGACATCTGTCAATGTCCTCACAATTCTATCATGCAATCGAATTTGAACTGTACCTACCCTAACTATCTTACAGGCCATATTGTTTCCTATTAAGACTGAACTACCATTGATTACCTCGTAAGTGGCGAACCAATTCTGATTAGGGGTCATATGATAGGAGCAACCCAAATCAAGAATCCATTCCTTCTTAGAGCGATTATTAGAAATAGTAACTGAAAGGACATTATTTTCAACCTCAACGACTTTTTTCACAACACCGGCGACATTAGCTGAATTCGCCTTCTTCTTCCCCCTTATTCTTTGAGCTTAGGACACTTGATTTTGTAGTGCCCAAACTTATGGCAGAAGTAACATCCAATCTCACTCTTAGGTGTTATTGAGTGTGATCAACCTCTAGATCCACCTTGGCATCTATCTCGGCCTTGACCTCTATCATTACCACTAGCAAAGCCCTTTTCAGTAGGTAGCCTCTATTATAGGAGGAATTCGAACAACCTTTTACAAATAGACCCTCGACCTATAAATTATCACTTTTTCCCACTCAATTTAGTATTAAACTCTTTTAAGTTTAAAGATGCCTTAAAATCTACCAAAGTGATGGTATCCCTTTCATATAACATGGAATTAACAAAAGTCTAAAAAAAAAATTGAGGTAATGAACATAAAACAATTAGGGCTTGGTCTTCTTCTTCAATTATAACATCAATATTCTTTAGGTCCATGATAATTTTATTAAATTCATCAAGGTGCTCATTAATGAATATACATTTCTTCATCTTGAAGGTGTACAACCATTGTTTCAAATACAAATGGTTGGTAAGAGATTTCTTTATGTATAAATTTTATAGCTTTTTCCAAAGTTTAGAGGCAGATTCTTCATCTTTTACCTAACGCAAGACTCCATTGGAAAGAGATAACTGAATAGCGCTATGCACTTTTTCTTTCATTTCGATTTTCTGTTTTGCGGTTAACGTTGATAGAAATGTGCCATCTAGAACCTTCAACAACCCTTGTTGTCGTAACAAAATACACTTTTTGATGGGCGAAAAGCTCATATGGCCCTAAAGAATGTAAAGGCCATTGACTTTGTTACCTTTTATCATAACCAAATATCCATTATAAACCTTCATAACTTCACCTTTAGCGAAGAACTTGCAACCATTAGGAATCTAAACTGCCCAAAGAAATCAGATTTTTCTTTAAGTTTGGTATATGTTGGACATCTGTCAAAGTCCTCACAATTCTATCATGCAACCGAATTTGAACTGTACCTACCCTAACTATCTTACAGGCCATATTGTTTCCTATTAAGACTGAACTACCATTGATTACCTCGTAAGTGGCGAACCAATTCTGATTAGGGGTCATATGATGGGAGCAACCCAAATCAAGAATCCACTCCTTCTTGGACTGATTATTAGAAATAGTAACTGAAAGGACATTATTTTCAACCTCAACGACTTTTTTCACAACACCGGCGACATTAGCTGAATTCGCCTTCTTCTTCCCCCTTATTCTTTGAGCTTAGGATACTTGATTTTGTAGTGCCCAAACTTATGGCAGAAGTAACATCCAATCTCACTCTTAGGTGTTATTGAGTGTGATCAACCTTTAGATCCACCTTGGCATCTATCTCGGCCTTGACCTCTATCATTACCACTAGCAAAGCCCTTTTCAATAGGTAGCCTATATTATAGGAGGAATTCGAACAACCTTTTACAAATAGACCCTCGACCTATAAATTATCACTTTTTTCCCACTCAACTTAGTATTAAACTCTTTTAAGTTTAAAGATGCCTTAAAATCTACCAAAGTGATGGTATCCCTTTCATATAACATGGAATTAACAAAAGTCTAAAAAAAAATTGAGGTAATGAACATAAAACAACTAGGGCTTGATCTTCTTCTTCAATTATAACATCAATATTCTTTAGGTCCATGATAATTTTATTAAATTCATCAAGGTGCTCATTAATGAATATACATTTCTTCATCTTGAGGGTGTACAACCATTGTTTCAAATACAAATGGTTGGTAGGAGATTTCTTTATGTACAAATTTTATAGCTTTTTCCAAAGTTTAGAGGCAGATTCTTCATCTTTTACCTAACGCAAGACTCCATTGGAAAGAGATAACTGAATAGCGCTATGCACTTTTTCTTTCATTTCGAATTTCTGTTTTGTGGTTAACGTCGATAGAAATGTGCCATCCAAAACCTTCAACAACCCTTGTTGTCGTAACAAAATGCACTTTTTGATGCGCGAAAAGCCAAAACTATTTTGACCATCAAACTTTTCTACCTTTTCTTTTACGGTAGCATCACCAAATTCTGATACTAGTTTATTGTGCAACAAAAATGAGAAGTAAAATAACGAAGTGAAAATAAAGAAACACAACAAGAACAAAAGAACACCAAATATATGTAGTTCAGAAAATAGCCTACATCCATGGGTGAAACACATCAAAGGTACACTATCAAAGATTAATAATACAAAACAAGTAGTTAAAACCCTTTCACAAATGTCTAATAATAGTTCCTACCACTCTCTCTCTCATTCCTTCACTTGAAAAATACATTAAATAACATTCCCAAACCCTAAAACATAGAAGAGGGAAAATTGTCACAAAACTAGACCTCGAGTGCCGATCGGCACACAGAAGGGGGGGTTCTAGCACTAGGGTGTGTATCGACACATATGAGTGCTGATGGGCCCTTTTTCAACTTCTTCTAAATACTCTGAAATTTTTTGTACTAATCAGCCATCATAAATGAGGGGTTTTTGTTGGTTGCTGATTTGGTGTGAAACTAACTTAGAAGGGGGCTTGAATAGGTTTGTACTAAAATTTTCGATTCTTCAACAACAACACTAACAATTACAAGGATGACACAATATATGATTTATAAATTCAATCAATATTCAACATTTGTGATCAATTAAACTGTAAGCTCAATCCACCCAATGTAGTAATCATGTAGTGTTCAACATACAAACCATTCAATACAAGCCTAATTGATCCACTAATCTAATTCAAATAACAATTTCTTAATTCAAGTAGAAATTAGATTATGTGAGCAATTTTGAATTTCACAATTCAATTTACGATCTAATTGGTCAATTAAGGTTTTCAATTATTCAATTAATGTTCAAATTTCATAATTCATGAAAACCTAAATCTCAATTAAGCGGAAGCATTCAATTCTAGCAAATTAGAAATTGTAAAGCATGAAGAGCAAAAGAGTTTTCAAACCGAAGTGATGACGGAGAAACCACCACCAAAAACTATTCATGATGTAAAACTCCAGAGTCGGCCATACTCATAGAAGAGTTCATTATGAGTGAGATTGAATTACAATGTGATGAAGAATTGGACTTAGTACCTCAAGCTCCATTTTACTTAACCGTCTTTAATCTATTTTGGATCCACAAGCTTCCTCCATAGTTAGAATCTTCGTACAACCGCAAGCTCCTCACGCTCTTAAAATCCTTTGATCGGCACTATTTACAATTATAAACTCCATGCAACCTCAGACTCCTCCGATTGCTCAATAATTGAATCCACAAGTTGAACTCACAAACTCTTCAATGGAATTGAAGCTCTTTGATTGATTTGGATCATGTGATGTTGATCAAATCAATGAATGATTAGAGTAGAGATGTAGATGAATTACATGTATGAATATTCAATCATAAATACCCTAAATTATCTCAAGTGTTTAGCTTTCACAATCTGAACTTTCTTTAACTCTATTCTCATTGATCTCAAATTTAATTTTCATGAATTTATATCATTGAGATCGGATCTCAAAAGAGGCTTGAAAACAAAAAAAAAATTTATGTTTTCTCATAGTGTTTATTCGAACAAATCAATAGCTCATTCGAATACGCACCCTTCGTATTAAGAATCAGTAGTAGGCTGTGGAAACACATATCTCAAGATGGAATCTACACTCTCTAAATTATAAAAAATGATATCACCAATGTATTAATTCAATTGATTAATCACTGAAATCCAGATCCGGTCTTTTCAATAAATTGTTTATTGAGATGTTGACCATTTAATAGTGATTAATAATTGGTGAATTAAGTTATAAAAATAATTAGGAATTGGTTTGACGGTGTATAAGCCTAACTCGTAATTATTGATATCTAAGTAGAGGGACCCATTGTATATGTTTAGTGATTTTGGGTTTTTTTCTATTTCACCAAATTAGAGTGCAATTCTAATTATTTAGTGGAATTAATTTGTCATTAATTAATTAAGAGTTAGTCAGAAATTAGTTAACTAATTGGAGCTAATTTGGTAGGACCCTAGATCCCTCATTTTGCCCTAATTTGACAAACTTCTATAAATATGTGATATAAAGGGGATAGCTGTACAGAACAACAATAAATTATTTTCGTGCAAGAGAGTAAAAGAGGACTCCACTATCTTTTCTAGTGTACGACTTGCATAGAGGGAAAAGAGGAGAAGACCTAAAGGAGCAAGAGAAGGAATATTACATCAATCTCTTTAAGAAGGCTTCTTCAATAATTAAGATTATCAAGAACAAGGTAATTGTAACCTGTCTTTTCAAGATTGTATGATTTATATAAAGAAAAAAAATCTAAATAGATTTTTGAAATTGCTTCCGCTATGGTTACGAACCTAACAGATGGTACTCAAGATCTCCCTTAGTTTCATTGGTTACTTGAGAATACAGGTGTGGGTGAAACCACTACTATTGCTCTTTGTTGCAATAATAGGAGTGTTATTCAAATTTCTCACAAAGACATCTTTCATGATCGCACCAAGTATATAGAAATCGATTATCATTTTGTGTGTCAACATGTTCTTCATAGCACCATTCATCTTCTGTTAATTTCAACAACCAATCAAATTATAGATATGTTCACTAAGGCTCATCTACCTGGCCCTTTTCAAGACCTAGTTTCCAAAGTCACGTTGGTGTTTACACTATTACCTTGAGTTTGAGAGGGATTATTAATGTATATATCACATTTTTACACTGTGTATAGTTATACTTACTTTATATAGCCTTCACCTACCTATATCCCATATGTAGCCTTCATCCACCCATTTGCCATTTATGGCTTCTACCTACCTCCAATTTAGAGCTTATAAATAGGTTTCCCTTTGTAAGATTATACAATGACATACAATAGACTTGTAGAAATTGACGGACAAAAGGCCCAATAACGATTTAACTATCCTGAAACTGATGTACATATCTCACAATTGATAAAATAGACTTGTAGAAATTGATGATATCGAATATTGACCCATGGCTTGCAACTTATGCAAGAAAAACACATTTTTGAAACATTAGTTTTGCATAAGACCCAAAATTCACAATTTTTAGTAGCCAAAAGGATTGATAAGAGTCCAACTACCCTCAAATAGATGCACATACCTCACATTGACAAAGTTAACTTATGGAAACTAACAACGCCTAATTCTGACCCCCGACTTGCAACTTATGGAGGAAAAAACACACTTTTGAAACTCAAGTTTTGCAAAGGACTAGAATCGGGGTTTTGAGCAGTCAAAAGGCCCGATAACAATCTAACTACCTCGAAATAGAAGCATATAGCTCACAACTGACAAAATAGACTTGTAGAAATAAATGACACCTAATTTTGACCCTCGATTTACACACTTTTAAAACTCAAGTTTTGCAAATGACCCAAAATTGAGGTTTTGAGAGGTCAAAAGGCCTAATGATGGTCTAACTACTTGAAAACTTAAGCACACACCTTACAATCGACAAAATAGACTTATAAAAATTGACGACATCAAATTCCAACCCCCACCTTAAAAGTTATGCAAGAAAAACACACTTTTAAAACTAAAGTTTTGTAATGATCTAACTATCCCATAACATATGCACATACCTCATAGCTAACAAAATATACTTGTAGAAATTGACAACATTGAAATTTGATCCCTAATTTGCAACTTATGGAAAAAAAAAATACACTTTTAAAACTCAAGTTTTGCAAAGGACTCAAAATAGGGGTTTTGAGCAGTCAAAAGGTCTGATAACAGTTTAACCACCTCGAAATTGTCACATACAATTGACAAAATAGACTTGTAGAAACTAAGTATATTGAATTCTAACCCCTACCATGCAACTTAAGAAAGAAAAACACACTTTTGAAATTTAAGTTTTGCAAATGACTTGGAATCAGAGTTTTGAGCAACCAAAAAGCCCAATAACAGTCTAACTACTTGAAAATCGGTGCACATAACTCACAATTGACAAAATAGACTTGTAAAAACTGACGACAACAAATTCTAACCCCCAACATGTAACTTATGTAAAAAAACCACATTTTAGAGGAAACTTATTTAGTAAAGTATGTAAGTTCATATTTTATCATAGTTTTTTAATATTCATATATAATAAGTGTTATAATATATTATTTTATCTTTAACTTAGATTGACTAGACTTTTGTGTCACCTCTGCCAGCATCGGGACCAACTCTTTTATTATTTTTATTTTTTTTAATCTTTGCCATATGTATTCACATTTTTTAGTTTTTGTAATTGACAATTTTACTTTTATTATTGTAATTAATTATATATATATATATATGTGAATGTATTTCTTATTTTGTATCTAGATCATATGAATGTATGAGATTGTTATAAAGTAAGATCATGATAACAGGTTTCTGAGAGGAATAACCAAAAATTTAAATGGATAAAATATGGTGGGTATTTTTCTAAAAAAAATATTAACTATTACCGATGCAAAATGTGCATTGCTAAAAGTGAAGCTAGTAGTCTGTCATGCTCTGGTCCCTAAATACCTAAGGAAGGCCCTGAAAAACAAGGTCAACTATGTAAATGACTCTTGTAATTCTAATGCATTCTTATTCCATTTCTTGATTGATATCTTTTCATTGAAATCTTCACAATACCAATAGTCATTTCGTATATTCCATTTACAATGATCAAGAATGCACAACCATTCAATCACTAAAGAGGTCGAGGTTACCTCAAGGCAACGCCTTGTCCCCGAAGGAATGTATTAATCACCATACATATACAAATTAAATACAAGTTTTGGCTTCCATGGCCTTCACATTTACATCATTAAGACTACAAGGTCACTTACATCCAAAATTAAATAACAAAAGGAGTGGTTCTTCTAGTCTACATCATCAAGTTGTTGGCTCCTTGTCGTTACATGCATATGTTAGGGGTTAAAACAACAACCTTAATAGAGATTCTAAAATAGGGAAGGTTAAGGCGGTGTAAGGTGTAGGCATGTGACATGTGTAGTGCCAATCAAGTGCCCACGAATGCATATGCATCATATTAATCAAGATATTTATCACATCGTCACCCACGCGATTAATCAATTCAATCAAATATAAGATGCACTAAACAATGCATGTAAATGAATGCCATATAATTCATAAATATAGTTGTCACATGGATCACAAGGAGAGTATCAATTTCTTCAAGTAATCATAGCTGTTAATGAATGCCACATAATTCACAAAAAGAATGTAAGCGTTCATCACATAATTCATAAGCAAAATTCTAATTTCCATTTCTCTCAATTCGAATCTCGTCACCAAGATCTTAATCCCTAATGGCCCCCGAAAAAGCCCAGCACTTCATGCGCTGCTAACCCGTTAGAAAGGCATTGCCACCTACGTAGGTTACGGTTCGAAACTGAAGGGAGAAACTATCATTGTCATAAAATATTTTCGGTATAGCGTAATCTCACAAGCGCTCAACTTTCTCTATTCCATCAATCAAATCTTTCATTTTCTTCTTGTCCATAGTATCAATAATCTCACCAAGTTCAACCATTTCTAAAGAGAGAACATTCACATCATCACCACTCAAGTACATCAAGAGACAAACACATTTTTATCATTCATTAACCACAATGAGAGCAAGATATTCAAAGAAAGTTCTAAGACAATGGTGTTCAATCATTCAAGAAATTTTCACGTAGACTAGTGTGAATATATAAGTTCACATCAATAGAACCACAATACATAAATGAATTGGTCAAATTTCATAGATCTAAAGACAAGGTCGGCATCCATTACATACCTTACACGATTAACATGTACATGGCAAGAAAGATGCTCATACATAACATTTACTATTTTTTATCATGGATGTAAACAAGATCTACACATGATATAGACAAAGAAATTCAACAAAAAAAAAGAGATCGATTTAATGCATGAAATCCTCATGTAAACACCCAACCTTCAACCCAAGTTAGAAATCCCTACCTCAAAGCTTGAGAAAAATGGATTTGTGTTATAGAGAGAGAGATGTTCTAAAACCCTAGCTTTAATCTTTGCTCCTAACCTTTACAAAAACATTTATACCGTTTATTTCATTTGATCAAACCAAATTCATGAGAAACATCAAGAGATTTAAAAAGAAAAGGAAATCCCAAAATTTACCTCTTGTTCTTGATAAAGTCTTAGCTTTCAATCTGTGAGAATCTTCCTAAAGATGAATCATTATAGTGAAATTTGTTTGTGTGGCTTGGAAATCTATGAAAATCCAAGAACTTTAAAACCCTAACTTCCCCTCTTGTCTAGAGAAACTTTGGAGAAGAGAGAAATAGTGAAGTTGTGAGAAAATGAATTTTTGTGCCTGCAACATAAAGTGGCCTATTGGCCTCTCGTTCAAACAAATTGGGCCTTGTTCCAGTTTGTTCGAATGAATGTCTCCTTGTTCGAACGATGACCTGAAAGTTACATGTTTTTACACATTCATTTGAACGAGTCAGCTCGTTCGAATGAATGTCCCCTTGTTCGAACGATGACCTGAGAGTTACATGTTTTTACACAGGATTCTTCATATGTGTTCCTACTCCAATCTTATTCTCCATGTATATTTTCCCAAGCTAGTTTATATTCATTCTCAACATATTAACAACATTGCTACAACCAAGGAATCTCTTAATAACACTTCTAAAGGTCCACGTATTCAAGCTTAGTTAGAAACATTAATTCCTCAAATACATACACATGTATCCCATATTACATTATTCAAGTTTTTCTACCTTCTCATATGTTTATGGTTATTATAATCATGCTTAAATTAATATTACCTATTATTTATTCATTTTTATATTCTTTAAATTTACGAAATGTTACATAGTCACTATAAACGATGCGCATTGTGCATCGCTAATAGTAATCATTATTGACACACTTGTGTATCGCCAATGCTATACGTTTAACTGTGTTTCCCTAATGATTGGTCTTTTACTGACGCCTACTTGTGCATTGCTAATAATACACTTTTAGTGATGCACACTAATGACTTCATGTACTTTTAGAAATACTTCCCCCCCCCCCCCCCCAAATTTTAGTGACACTCATATGCATCGGTAGCGACGATTATTACCGACGCACACTGACTATGGTTTGATAATATCAGCAACACTTCGTTTTAATGGTGGATCTAGACTATGGACTTGGGGGGGAGGGGATTTAAGGAAATTTCTATTAAGATTACGGATAAAAAAATCAAATTTATAAAAATTTGTGGGAGCCATTGCCCCCTAACATACATGTGGCTCCACCATTGCTTCATTTACTGACACTTTTATTGATGCACAAATGTGTGCCTCATTTACTGACACTTTTATTGATGCACAAATGTGTGCCGATAATAGTCTTTACCGCCAATTTTTTCTCATAACACCGACACTTTTGTGCGTCGGTAATAATAAAAATTGTTAGAGTGAATCATTCTCTTCATTACAGTCTCCTTCACTCTCTTTATTCTTGCACTTCTTAAAAGGGCACATAACTTCAGTATTTTCAAACATCTTAGAGTGTAATGTGGATGAAATAACAAACTAGATACAAATGTAAACTTGAAAATATTTGTTTAATAAAGTAATTTTTTGAAATTTAAATTCCCATTCTTACACTTAACCAGAAGACTTTTGAAAGTGAAACACCTATTCATAAAATTGTATGATACAGAGTACAAAGCTAACATACATGATACATGACCCCAGAACTCCATGTAAAATTTGTTAGATTTACAATTGAGAAATAAGAAAGAAAATAAAAAGAAAAAATCAACATTGGAGTTGTGCTTAGTGAAAAATAAAACCCCATTTAAAACTGACTCACTGAAAATAACCCAATATTTCTTCTTCTTTTTTTTGGGGGGGGGGGGGGGGGGGGCTGTTATTTCCATGATCTTCTCAAGGCTATATTTGTAGGATAATGTGTGAATTACAAGTATTTTTGCAGTCCTTGATCGTCGTCCATTGATCAGATAAGTCTCTGGCGATTTTAACGGCGTCTGATGCGATCCCCAGGAGGCCCCTTCTTGTGAAACCAACAGTATACAAGCCTTTCTCTCCTTTCCAACTGTTTGGAAATGGTGTCTTGGGCATGCCTGTTTCTGTGAAGAAATCACTACCCTGCATTTCAAAAACATAACACATTAATTACAAGTTAAGTTTTATTTCAAGCAATATGCTTCAAAATCAAGGGTGCTTGTGATAATATTTCAAAAAAACACATTTCAATTTTCACATGCATAAAAAAAAAAAAAAAAACAAATTGGGTTTGAATTAACAAAAAAATTTAAATTTAAATTTGAATCTTAATTCAAATCTTTTCTGAAAACCTAATTAGTCATTAGGACGAAAATATTAAGTCCCACTAACTCTCTTTTCTTGTAGATACTTGAACTTTTAAAAATTAAAAAAAATAATATCACTAAAACAGTGTCCGCTTGGACAACAAATCTTGATCCTAAATTGTTACAAGTTAAGACAAGTTTTATTTTCAAAGAAAATATAATGAATTTATACACACACACATATATATATATATATTATATTTTTGAAAGTAGGACCCTCTTTGTAACTTTTTAATTCTGATATTTTAGTGAGCTCTTGAAGACATTTTAATTTTGCTTCTCTCTCTAGAAAAGAGCAAAAGGAGCACTCTCTAGGTTTTTGCAAACTTCAACCCTAGAGGAATAAAAAAAGAATATTTCATGAAAGCAACTCCTCATCAAACCCAACAAAAATTTCATATTTTTTTTTTTAAAGGGTGAAGTTCAAAAAGAGAGATAATTCCAGACAAATGACATCAAATTCTCTCTTTTGTATATGGGAATAAGAAACGTTTTGTAGACTGCTGCATGTTAGGGTAGAAAGCGATGTAAGATTGATAATAAGATAACACTAAAAACACATAAAAGTGGTCATGCTCATGAATTACCTTGAGCCAACAAGGGACATTGCTCTTATACCCAGTTGCTAAGATTATAGAATCAAACTCTCTTTCTTGTCCATCCAAAAACTTGGCCCCATTTCTTGTTATCTCTCTCACACCTTCCATCACCTGTAAACCTAACATCATTAGCAAAAAGTTGTGCTAAAAAAGTAGCATTGCAGGCAAACAAATGTGAATCACTTTATGTGTTTGGTTACCTTAATTTTACCGGATTTTATTTGTGATAAAGCCCCGACGTCAAGAACCGGGGTCTTTCCGGTGGCATTTTTAAGCTCAATTGGGCCGGTTTTGGGTCTCCGGAGACCCAACTTGTCTGTGTTGCCTAAGGTGAAGGTGGCCACCAGTAGGAGGAACTTGTCCACTAGTCTTAAGGGTAGCCATTTGAGAAGTGCCATGGCTATTCCAAAAGTTGAGAAGCCAAACATTTCTCTAGGCAGAATATGCACCTGAATGAACAAAAATTAGACATACCCAGATGAATATACATATATATATATATATGTGATGTTATCTTAAAAATATTAAAATAATACCCACATGAAAATAATTGAAAGACTATTAAATACGCACACAATAATATATACAAAGTGAGTGATTTCAACTGTAAAAAAATTGTTTTTGATGCATACGCAGATACAAGAATTGATAAAAGACAAGAAGCAATGATTCATGATGCAAATGTTGATGCTCAAGTAGTATTCAAATACTCATATGAAATGAGATTTATCATCATCATAAATTAACTCTATGGGAATGTTTGAAGACCATTTAAGTACCAATATTTGGTTATTATAATGTACTTAAAAAAACTTCACATGAACTTACAGTGTTTCTAACCACCATATGAGGGCTTGCATGGTGTCTGCAGAGGTCCAAACTAACTTCCATACCAGAATTTCCACACCCAACAACCAAAACCCTCTTGTTACTGAATTCTAAACCAGACTTATACCCACTTGTATGCACCACAGGTCCATCAAACTTCTCAATCCCAGGAATTTCCGGTATAACCGGCTCGGCATTTTCGCCGGTGGCAACTATAAGCCACCGGGAAATATACTCAGTGTCTTGAGTTTGAACCCTCCAAAACCCACTAATATGATCAAACTCTGCACTTTGGACCACCTGTTTGAACCTTGGCTCAATGGAGAAGTGTACAGCATATGACTCCATGTATGATATGAATTGGTGCTTGGTTGGATACATTGGAAAATTTTCTGGGAAACCAAGAAGTGGAAGTTCACAAAACTGTTTTGGAAGGTGGAGTTTGAGACGATTATAGGATCTTTGTTGCCATAAAGAAGCTATACAGTCACTTCTCTCAAGAATCACAGAGGGGACACCATTGTTTTTCAGGCAAGCTGAGACTGCTAGACCAGATGGTCCTGCACCTACGATGATAGGTCCTTGAACCCACAGGCACTTTAATTGATTTTCCTCTCCTTCTTTACAAGAACTCATGTGGAAGAAACCCAAGAAAACAAAAAGAAAAGAGAAGAAAAGAAAAGAAAACCTTTGTGTTTCTTTAAAACCTCCTCTGTTTCTTCACACCGTAAAACTCTGTTTCTTTTCTCTGTTTTCCTGAGAAAGTGTGTGATGCATGATGCGGGTATACAAAGAAGAGAGTGCAGACGACTGAAGAAAATATTATGGATAGGATCAATGAAAGTTGATTCAGAGTGTTCTCTGGGGCTTTATATGCACTCTCGGACATTTAAATGCATATATATAGAAAGGGGTGCGTATAGTTGGCTTTATATGGTTATATGAGAACTGAAAGGTAGCGAGAGAACTCCGTAATGGAGGCGACGAGGCGTGAAGGTTAAGGCAAGGATTTGGTTTTATTTCTCAAGGGTTTTTCGGTCAGCCTTTGGCGTTGAAAGTTATTTCACGTGACAGTTTACTTGCGTAGTTCTTATAGGATAAATTACACTTTTATCTTCCTTCAATGTCATGAGAATTGTATTAACTTTTCTCAAATGGTATTTCAAATTATTTCCGGGAGAATCACATTAATGATATGATTTTAATTATTATTAGTAATTTAATGTCATGTTAATATAATATTATTTATGATAAAAATTTAAAATATAATTTTAAAAAGTGTAACATTACTCTTTTAAAATAAATAATGTTCGGTTCTATACTGGGTAAGAAGAACCTCATTACTATAATTAATCACTTATGCAGTACACATATACTTTTTGGTTTTATTTAATTTATGTTTTTTTAGTCAAAACTAAATAATCACATGATATACATATAATTGCTTGTGTGGCACAATAAGGTTATGACACGTACTCGGTGTGAAGCCAAGCACTCTTCTTTTAAAATCACACCGACGTATCTTATTTTGCATGGCAAACTATAAAAATTTCTTCCAATTATTTTTTTTAAATAATAAAATTGACCATTTGTTTCAATCATATTTTTTTCGTACATTTTACATGACAAATTATAAAAATTTCTTCCAATCATATTTTTTTCGTATATTTTTTAAATTTTGACCATTTTTTTGAATTGTTTTTCATTTCAAATAAATATGATTTGAAAAAAAAAATCTGGAGGGTATTGTAGTTTGTTAGTAAAAGTATGGGAAATTAATATAATTTCAGAAGTTTTAGACAAGATTAGTATAATTGTCAAAAATCTCAAGGAAAGTCGGTGTGTTTTACCCACTCTCATAAGAGTAATGCTCATTAATTGGCATGTCTGTGTATATATATATTTTTAAATTAAAGATAAAATTATACCTACCACCCCTAAGGTTGCTGACAATTATAGATAGACCCCTCTATAGAGTGTCCAAAATGTCAAAAAATGGTCAAACCACCATCAAACCGCTTCACACACTTCAAAACTAATAAACTACACGTGTACACTCTTACGCAACACAATTCAAATACCCCATTTGCAACTTTTGCTAAAAAAAGACTTGAGTGTCAAAAATGAGCCATTTTGGGGCTTTAAGCAACCAAAATGTTCGAAAACAGTCAAACCACCACCAAACCGCTTCACGCACCTCAAAACTAATAAAATACACGTACACAAACTTACAAAATACAATTCTGATACCCGGTTTGTAACTTATGCAAAAAAATATGTAATTTCATAATTTTTCATAATATTTTTTTTTTTACTCACATCTAATAATTCTGAATTTTTCATTTCATGTTATTGGATTCTTGTGTCAACAGAGAGGTGCACTAGGTTGGGGCCAACATCTTTTTTTTTTTTACAGACTAATGTGTATATTCGAAACAATTTCTAATTTGCTGCTAAATTGTACTCTTAAATATTGTAATTAAATCTTGTTATATTTATGGCACAAATTTGAAAATTCTATTGTGATGTATGAGATTGTATTTTATTATTGATAACACAATATTGAACATGTAAAAATTAAAATTAATTGACTGGAAAAATAACTAGCATGGAAAAAAGCTGTAAAATTATTATTAGCGACATTTAGTGTACGTTGCTTATAATGAACTATTAGCGGCGCTCAGCGTGCGTCGCTAATAATCCATTATTACCAAAGAGAGAAGAATGGGAAGAAAAACAAGTTTACAAGATATATTTATGGAACAAATTTGATATCTCGCTAGACTTTTTGGTTGCATTCCTTTCTAGTTTTCATATCTTTTCAAAGAGTTTACAAGTTCTACATGATCATTCACATCCCTTACAGTACAAGAACCCGTATCCATTTACATATATATCATTGGTTCAGTATGATCTAGTGGATTTCTAGATTAGTGTGATCAGAGGAGTTCGAGACTGCATGTTCATTCGCAGTTGTGATTGGGAACCATTGGAGGATTCGTGGCTGTGTGTACACTAAAGAACGCTTGTGGATAAAAGATTGAGAAAGGCATCAAAACAGTGTACATACTTGAGGTACTAGGGTTTGTTTTTACTTTGAGTGTCTATAACCTTTTGAGATTCTTCTAGTGAATTTGGAGCATCTAGGTAAGAGCCCTTGGATTTTTCAACATAGATATAATTGATTGTAATGGTTTCCTCGTTAACAAGAATCTTGTATGCATTTTTTACATTGCTTTATTTATACATTGACAGAACGTACTACAATCACACACACAATAACTTGAAGTTGCACTTAATCAAAGAGGAATTATAATCACGGTGTATCAATTTGTAATCAAAATAGATAATTTTTAAAATTGGTACTCAGACCTATTTACTCCCTCTACGTCTGACATTCCAATCTAGATATTCCATTAGGGCTGTTTCAAAATGAAATTGATAGGCCCTATGTGTATCTAAATGGGAGAACCTTGACCTAGAGGAGGGGAGGGGGGGTGAATAAGTCAACTTGCAAATTAAAATTTTCTTAACCCAATAATGATTAAGATTCTCACTTTGAATTTAGTGAAGCTTATGTTCCAGTGGGTGCAACAACAAATAATTATCAAGTAAAGCAATAAAGAAATAATAATAAAAATAAGAACAAACACACCGATTTTTGTTGACGAGGAAACTGCCACAGATCAACTGTATCTACTTTGAAAAACCTTAGAGCGCTGACCCTGATGCTGAATCTATTAGAAGAGCTTTGGTGATTATAAACACGACAAACACAATGACCTAGTACCTCAAGCCTTGTTCTTGTACTTAATCTCCTCTAACTCGAATCCACAAGCACTGTTTAAGTAAATATCGGCTTCGAATCCACGAATGGAACACTTCAATCACTGTTGTGAATCTCCACGTAACTTCAAACTTTACCATTACACACAGCTTGAACTCCACAAATTTGTACTTTAATGATGAAGAGGAATATATAGCAGGGTTCTTAAATCAATTGGCCATGGATGTGAATGATCATGAATGTGCCCACAAAGACTTTTAGAATAAGGGTAAATTATAACAGCAGCCAAAAGTCCTATAATTTTTGTGCAAAACCCTTTTTATGTCCTAGGGTTAAAACACAAGTAATCCTTATAAAAACTAAACACAGTTCATAAGTTTTCTTGAAGTTCGTTCAAAGGAGCCTTTGCTCGTTCGAACAAGCTTCAAAAATAAAACTCGAAGGAATTCTCTGTTGTGGTCATTCGAACAAAATAGTGAACAAGAAGATATGTCATGTTGGACATTGTTTTGGTCGTTCAAACGAAGCCAAGGCTTGTTCAAATGAGTGAGGCTATAAGCTCATTTGCACGACAATCACACATGTAAAAATGTTTATAATGAAAATAGATTTTTCTAAAAGGCCAATCATAACCTTAAAACATATTTTAAACACACTTATGATTTGAAAACATTTTGAATAAATGAAGAATGTGTGTGTGTGTGTGTGTGAATCCATGGTCTATTAAATTCAAGAGATTAAACCTTGACTACCATTGTTACCATCATGGAAAAAATCTTTATGTCACATGAATTTCAGTAATGATCACAATGCTTGATTACCATGGCTTGAATTAAATACAACTCAATAGTTTTGTTAAACATGGATTAGCCAATACTCAAATAGACTGAAAGTCTTAACAAACTCCCCTTTTAGAAATCCGTGACGAAACTCAACCCTATACATAAATAGACCTAGAACAAAAATGTGTAAACCTTTAAGAACCCAAAATAGAATATTACCTAATGACTGCATTAAACTTGTATATATTGCAAAGCAACCACTAAACCATACCAGTGAAAAGCATCGTATATAGCAAGATATGAAGTAAACACATGCAAACAGATAGGATGCCATAAGCAAGAAGAATGATTAGTCATCTCATGTCAAAAAAAAAAAAAATCTCCCTTTTAGTCTAAATCTACTCCCTCTTTTTGTCAAGATAGACAAAAGATAATTTATAAATAAAAACAAACTTAAGATAAATGAAAACATACTAGAAAACCAAATAGATATATAGGAATAAGTGAAAGATAGATATGTCTAATAGCAAAACAAGTCTATGTGAATAAACCAAAATACAACTGAGCCTCATTACATACACAGTCATCACTCAACTGTAGGTGGATGATCATCCAAATTTGTCATCCCAACATCATCATTAGCAGACAATGATGCACCTCTCAAGGACATATGTTGAAACTGCTGGAAAAATGCTATCTACTGAAGGCCTAGACTAGCGATTTGATGATCAAAATGCTCTAGAATGGTCTCTTGTCGATCAATGTGCTTCAAGATAGGAATAAGAAAATCATAGCGCATACACTGGTCTTGATTCTCAATCTATGCCATGACCGGAAAGAAGAAATCCTGACGAAGCTGCTCATAATAGTGATCAAGATCAGCAACAGTAAGACCAGGAGCTGAAGCTGGAGCTGGAGCCGGAATGGGATTAGGAATGTATAGCAGGTCTAAATCCTCAGCCAAAAAAACATCCACCGGATGTGCAGTAGCAAGGGCAACAACCTGGATATGACTCTAGGATTTTCTAGTTATACGTCGTGAGAATGGTCATTTCAAATAAGACAAAAGGTTTATCTGATTGAGATAAACATGACGTAAGGTTAAGAAGGGAGTAATAATGCTCCCAAATAGTAATGCATCATGACGAGTGCCAGTAATGGTAGACGTGATGTAACAAAAAAAATGAGATGGAGCATCTATAGTCTCAACAGTCCTTCTAGTATAAAGAAACCGAGCACGGTCAAGAGTAAGAGTATTGTTGTGACTTAAAGGAGACAACACCGAAGAGACAACTAGGCTGAGGAAACAATAGTCCTTAGTCATCAATGCATGATCGAGATAGTTTTCATTAATCTAAAAGACCTACAAGCCATCTTTTCGTAGAACATCGACGACAACCTCATCAGTGGCCGAGTCAGCTCCAAGAATCGGATAATGAGGATGATCAACTCATAGAAGTCAAGGAAGAGAGGCAATAATATCTGGGGTTAAGATGAATGAAATACCCCGAATGTAAACAACATCCAATAAATCTATGATATGGGGCTACAATTTCGCATAAAACTTGCAAACCAAAGGAATATTAGCGAGGCCAGAAATAAAAAGAAGTGAATCATAGTCGCGAGCAACAAACTGACGATGAACTAAACTATTGTCAAAATGGTCTATGACAATAGACCTCTCTGCTAGCACTAACCGATGTCTCATAGTATTCCATCTCTCAACAATGAGAGGAGTCTCTAGAGTGTCTACATCAATGGACCTAACTAGTGAGACTATATAGGTGAAATGTGCCTGATTAGTAATGGACTGAGCCATAAATGTGAATGATAGGAAAAAAAACTAAATTCCTGATATGTCTTTATGTCAAGAGTTTATGTGGCAGTCTTAAACTAGTCCTAGACTATGTAGAACTAGTAACGAATGATGTTAACTAAGATAACTCACTGAATGACAAGACGTGACCCAATGAAGAAACTGATAGGTAAAAATGATCCTCTCGAAGTGCCCAACACTTTAATCGAAACGGAATTGAAAAACAAGTAAGCACGGGAAAAATATAGGTCAGAGAAAATATGGAAAGAGAGAGAAAAGGGGATTGGTTAAAAGAAAAAATAAACAAATGCAGCTTATATAATCGTTTGGATGACTGAAATGACACCTTGAAAATCGCACGCTCATTCGAACGAGAGGGTTGGCCACTCAAATGAGCCCCACTAGCAACGGCTGGTAGTAAATGCTTCGTTCGAACGACCAAGGTAGAATCTCACTCTCTTGATTTTTTTTTTAAAGAAATTTTCAAAAGTTAGAAATAAGAGGTTTTATGTATATCTAACAACCAATTTTTCAAGTCGAATGCATTAGAGACAATGAGATATATTTTCAAGATGTTCATTATTCACAAGAATTATTAAATACTCAATATACATTCAAACTCCCCCTTAACGCATCAACTAATGAAATTGATGAAATTTAATCATGAAATGTACTAATATTAATGAGTTCACTGCAATATTGAATGATTCAACTCACAATAAGCACAAACAAATATAAGGAAAATATTTTGGTGAATTTAGACCATATGAATCATCCCTATACCTCCCTTGAAAATTACCAAAGTCAAAATTTATTCTGAATAAATGTATTGGCATTCCTCAAGGTGTCTTTCACACAATTAGATAGGCAACTAGATTTCAAGGGTACACCCCTCTGAATTCTATACACACTATCGTAATGGTAGCCCTTCCCTTGCACACAATAAACAATAAACACAATGTAGTAGGTGCAAGAATTTGGTCTAATAATTTTTCAATTCTTCCTAAGACAATTCTTCTAGCCATGTACTTATTGAAAGTTGAACATAAAACTGATTTGGTTCCTCACATCAATAAGAACATCACAATGACTAAATGTGCATGGTTTAAATAGTGTGTGAATGTGAAAAAAGAAGAAGAGTGAAGACAACTAAGTAGAAAAGAGTAATTACGAAACATGAAAGAAGTGAAAGATATATATCACAATCTCCAATACTCAGTTCAACTCAAGATAATTGAGAATCGTGTATCACATTCAAATGCACTTCAAGAAAACAAAATCTTTTTGGAATGTTTTTGAAAAGAAAAACTAAACTATCAAAAATAACAAAAAGAATTCTCTAAACAAAGAACCAATGATCTAGGAAAAAGATGAGAACATGAATAGAGACCTAGACCTTTGGTAGAACACATAACTACTCAATAAAACAAAGACATATAGATTTCCAAAGATTTTCAAACCAAAGGCCATCTAGAGGTTTGGTAAAAATATCTACCAGTTGGTGTTCTGTAGGACCATATTACAAAAATATGATATTCTCTTCTACAAGTTCTATAATAAAATAAAGTCGAATGTTTATATGCTTTGTCCTACACTACAAGAATATCCACTTTTTCCGACGCACATTCCGTCGTCGGAAAAAAAGTAGTCGATCCAATTATTATTTACGACAAAAAAAAGTTAACGTCGGGTTTTACTTAGTATTATCGACACAATTTTTTACTGACATCACATTTGCGTCGGTAAAAGTAATAATTACCGACGGCCCATGGGACTGTCGGAAATATTTTTTTTCCCGACTCTATTACGAGTCGAAAATATTAAAGACCTATGCCGACGCTGATATTGGTCGGAAATATAGAATCATTGCCGACGGCAAATATTTATGTCGGAAATGGTTTGTTTTTCCGACTCTACTACCCGTCAGAAATATTAAAGAGCTGTGCCGACGTTGAGATTGGTCGGAAATATAAATGATTACCGACGGTAACTATTAATGTCGGAAATGGATTTTTTTCCAACGTCTCTATCTGTCGGAAATAGGAAAAATATTTAAAAATATTGTGTTTTATGAGCTTTGGAATTCACGTTGCCGACGGCGACCTGTTATGTCGGAAATACATATTTATTCCGACGTGATATGGCATCGGAAATAGAAAGATATTTGTTCCGATGTTTGGATGGGTTGGAAATGCTGGAATATTTCACTCCCCCCCCTGGTGTCCCGCGCATCTCTCTCTCTGATCTCTCTATTTTTCGTGCCTCTCTGAAACTCATCGCAAAAACGATCTGAACTCTCTCATCTCGACCTCCTCGTTCGCGCGCCTCTCTCCATCTGAACTCTCTCTTCTCTCTCTCTCTTTGGCGACTGGTTTCCAAAGGAAAAAAGCCACTCTCGGTGGAACGTTGTGCTTGCAAATTTGTTGAGTGTCTCTTTTGAGGAAGAAGTTAATCCATTTTCGGTATTTATGGCTTTATGTAGCTTTTAATTTCAATTTTGTTGATTTTCTTTTGCTTAATGGTTTTTTCTATTAATATCATAAACGTGTTTACATGATTTTCTTGTGAGGGTTTCTGATATTTTTGTTGAATTTTTTCTTCCACATTTTTGTTTGTTCTGCTTGAGCTTGATTGTTTACATGATTTTCTTGTGAGGGTTTCTGTTATTTTTGTTGAATTTTTTCTGATCACATTTTTGTTTGAATCCCTTGTATTTACAGCTGAGAATTTTGTGTTATCTCACAATCTATGCTTTTTATTTCTTGTACAATCCATGCTCCTTTGCGTGTTTGTTTGGTATTTTCAAAGTGCTTATTTTGCTTGAGAGCAAAAATCAAAACTGTTCTTGCTCAAGAGTCAAAACCAAAAAATGCTCCTGAAATGCTATCCAAATGGTGACGTGGCAGGTTGATTTATTTCTTGTTTTCTGTCTAGGTTTAGTGTGAACATTTCCATTACTTTGGCTCATGAATATCTTTACATTTAGCTCGATTCTTACCGATCTTGTAATGATTCTTTTGTAGAGTTTTTGCGGGTCTTAGAGTTTTTTTTATTTATTTATAAGCTGCCCCCTTTTTTTGTAAGTATTTCACCTTTCTCAAGCTTTATTTATTTATTTATTGAAATAAAAAAATAGAGTCAAGATACTAGAACAAGAACCTTTCTATCTTTTGGAAAGTGGCCACAAAATTTCCATATCAGAAGGCATCCTTAGAACCGAGGTCTGTAACATAACAGTTACTTGGAATCTTTCTAAATTTTGATGATTGACCAAAAGGGGTTGGAATTTTACTTCAAGTTCAAATAAATATGGCTAGCCATGCTTTAGAGCTTTACCAGAGCTTCTCCCTCAAGTTCACCATCTGATTAGATAAAGTTACAGATAAGTTTCATGTGAAATTTGAAACCTTATCATGAAAGTATGAATTTATTGCGGCAAAGAATTGAAAATAGACTAGTTTACTAAAGAAAAATCCCAAAAAAACAAATTACTCCCTGATAGGCCTATAGGTTTAACGTAAAAGTGCTGCTGATGATAAAAGTTAACGTCGTAATAAGTTTACGAGCACTTTTCTCATTTAGATAGTTTCCAGAAGGGTAGAAACTGATTGGCTAAGTGTTGTGTTTAAAAATTTTCTGTAAAGGTACAAGTTTTGTTTCCTACATTCTAACATTCAAATGAACCAGCTTCACTGGTAGTCTGGACCAGAATGCTGCTTGTCCATTTTGTTCCAGCGGCCTCAGCTGACCCTATAACTGTCAATTAAGCTTAGATCTTCCATCTGCAAAATTTCTCTAACATGGTGCCCTTATCTGCTCATCATTTCATGAATTGCTTCTTCCACAATACTTCCATCCAGTAATCCTCATCCTCATCCTTGTTTGTCTCTTCTCACACTGTGCCAGTAACATCCTTTTAGTTTCCTTATTCTTCCTTCTTCTATCAACCTTTCTTCAACTAACTTCTTTTGCAGGGAGATAGTTAAAAGAAAACCATGGCCTGAGTTTGTAGTCTTCACGGCCCTAAGAGCTGGGGTGTGGGGTTTTTGCCTTCCCTTTTTAAAAGAAAATACTTTTGAATCGCTATTTACAAAGACATGATTTTTTTGGAGTGGACTCTTCATGATAGGGGCTAGAAATTCTTGAATTTGACTACAGTCCCCCTTCATAGCTTTCAGCTTTGGGGTTTAGATTTTGATTTTTTTGATCTGTTTGGTTGAGCATAAACACCCATCAGTTTGGGTATATTGGGATCTCTTACAATTGCTTTTGCAATGGTAACAATCTAGAGTAATTTGTGGCATCTACTGTTATTGCTTTGTAAATAATTGTGACTTCTCATGTCTTCAAATCCCTTTCACCTTTAAAGGTTACACTTTGACAGGGTCAGTTCTATTGATCCTATCTACAGCAGTGTTCTCTTATTACTTCTATGCAAGAGTACAATTGAGATTTTTTAAGATACAAGCAAGAGGCATTTGTTCACAATGTTTTAACACATTAATCTTGTCCTTTTTAACAAGGCCCCTCTATGAATATAAAGCAGCCCTTATTTGTTTCTCAAGAAGATGATTTACATAATATAGATATTGTTGACTTCTTTCTTTGGAGCCAAAATCAAATCTTGTCTGCAATCCCCATCTCCATTTGAAACTTGATAAGTGCAAATTCTAACTTGCAAAGGTCATCATTGTAGGTTTCTTTCTTGTTTCTTCATAAACTTCCTTCTTGCAATTGCTTGAAGCTTTTTTCTTTGTTCTTAGGAGTTGGGACCATTTCTTTGTTCTGTGTTGACAGCGAAAGGAAAAGAAAAGTAGCAGGAAAAGGAAACAAAATCCCTTCTGAGATCCAATTCCTTTTGTCTCTGATTTGAATTATCTCTGATTTGATTTGTCTCTAATATGTTCTGTCTTGATCCGATTTATCTCTGATCTATTCTATCTCTGATTTGATTTATCTCTGATCTGTTTGTCTCTGATATGTTCCATCTCTGATCTGTTTTGTCTATGAGTTATTTTTGTTTCAATCTGTTTTAACATCTGAACTGTTGTATTAAAAAATGCATGTTAATATCTGTTTAGACTTTAGAATCCGTTTTGCATTTTGACATATAAAATGGCACAACTATAAAATGCATTTTGGAAAAAATCTCTAGAGTTTTTGTTTATGGTAAAAGTATATTTTTCACAATTCATATGTTTGTGTTTACAGAGCTGCCCCTTCATATTGTATATATTTTAATCCCAATATGATCTATTGTATATGTTCTTATCTAATCTGTATCGAATCTGTTGTATATATTCTACTCTAATCTGTTATATTTGTTCTAATCTGATCTATTGTATTTGTTCAAATTCGATTTGTATATGATCTGTTGTATCTATTTTGATCTAATCTGTTATATGTGTTCCAATCTGGTATGTTGTATCTATTCTGATCTAATTTGGTATATTTGTTCTGATCTAATCTACATCTGTATATGTTTTAATCTGATCTATGTTTGTTCTGAGTTTGTTTAGATCTTATCTGCACCCATTTTGATATGATCTGTATCTAAATCAATTTTGATCTAATCTAATCGGTATATCTTCTGATTTCTAATCTGTATCTATTATGATTTGTCATCTATATTTTCTTTAAGTTGTATCTATCCTTATTTGATCTATAACTATTCTAACCTCTGATCTGTCATTGTTCTAATTTCTGATCTATATCCATTCTAATATCTGTTTTATATTTGTTTTGATCCGATTTGATACGTTATTTATCTAATCAAATATATTTGGTATTTAATCTGATTCATTTGTATCTGACTTGATCTGTTCTAATCAGTTCTGTATCTGATCCAATTTAATTCTAAACTTTTTATATTGGATCTCATTTGTCCTTCATCTGATCTGGTCTGTTTGAATGTGACATAGTCTGTTTGTGTCTTATCTGATTTGTTTGTCTGATCTAATCCATTCTGAATCTGATCTAATTAGTTCTCTAATTTGTTATGTATCTTATCTTTTTTATCTTAAATTTGTGGCATTTGATCTGACGTGCCTTTTATCTTTTCTGTATATACTAATGGAGTTAAATTTATTATAAAATGGAACACAAATTTTGGAATCTAAACAAAAGATGCTAAATTTGTAATACGTAATTTCGTAATTGTTTAAAATAATTTGAAATAAAAAAATTTGTGAAAATATATCGAAGGCCTTAAGCTTACGTTTTAAAAATAAAAAAAGAAACTCTTTCAACTTTATAGCTGAAAATTTAACATTTTAATATTGATATTCTAAATTGAGAAGAACAAGAGATCTAGCAGCTATTAGGATTTAACATCACAACCAAAAGAATTAACATTTTTTTTCTTTCTTCTGGTCTTACAGCGTTTAGTTATTTTAGTATCTATAATTTATTCTCTAATTGTATTTTTAATATGATGTGTTAGGATATATTAATTTTAAAAATCACATCATATAAGACTTATACGATTCATACTCATCACATTGAAATACAATCGGAGATGCATGACATTTTTTTAAAATTAAATTTAGTGGCAAATCAGGCGGGTATAGTCTTCTAGCCGGCTGAATGATGTGATTGCAGGTTATAAATAACTAAATGCTTTGGACAATAGACACACACGCAGTCTCCCTCTCCCTCTCTATCTCTCTCAAAACAATCACCATGGGGAAGAAGAATGCAATTGTGCTATTGTTAGCAGTACACTTCCTGAGTGTTTTTCTTGCTTCGTCTTTGACAAATTCCACGGATGAGTCTGCTCTGTACCTTTTTGTTGTCTTATTTACAGAACCTATTGTCTTTGTTTGAATGTACTGAACACCAATGACTATTTGATAACTGGGCAGTAGTCATTCCAAAATAATTCTTGTCATTGGTGGGTTGGGATGGTTGTGATTGTGGTTGTGGTTGCCCTCTTACTTAACAATTATGCCTCTATGGCCCTTAAAGAAATGAACTGCTGGTATGGAGTAACAATTTTAAATGATTTTACTTTTACTTCCAACTTTGAAAGATCAATCAGTGGGTGCTAGCCATTAAAGTCTCTTAGCAATCACTATAAACTTTAAATCCAACCCCATCTTTATCCCACTTGAGGATTCTAAAAAAAAACAAAAATGAGGGGAAAAAAAGTTTGGATAAATTACACATGAGGTTTATCGATATTACACAAGGATCACTGAGTTTCTAGAAATTATAGTTACCTCTCTTGTCTCATAACGCGTTTAGTAGATGAAATAAAATTATATAATTACTCTTATATTTTAATTTTCTATTTTTGTTTCTCTCTTTATTGGAATACAAAACTCTCCCAAGTGAGATCACCATAACTAAAGAATCTCTTTACACTAAACCCTACACCAGTGTTGTTCTTTAACCACATGGTCCTATTATGTCGGATTTCGACGCTAATAATTAATATGGCAGCCAAATAGGAGGGGAGGGGCTAATCACATATATATGTCAAAATGCATTTTGGGCTAATCACATATATATGTCAAAAACCTCACATATAAAATGCATGATTTTATTTTTGTTTCAATCTGTTTTGCATGTCTATGATCCAATAAGTTCTGTTTATTAAAGTAAATAAGTTTTTCCATTTTGACATATAACTCAAAAGTTTATTAATGGGGCAGCATTCCTTATTGGCATGGTTTCTATACATGGTGATGATGCTTCCTCGAACTCAATGGCTGCCACATCCTCCTCTCATGAGGGTATTATTCGAGTTAAGTTTGATTAATATTTTTTACTTTCTATGTATTTTATACTTTCTAATTATGATTTCATTTTTCTTCTTTAGGTTCGGCCTCTAAACGGAGAGGCCGTGGGAGGGCCAAAAACAATAAATTGAGGTTATACGCTCAACTCATGGGAGGAAAGCCTACTATTGTCATACCACCCGACCTCACTCAACCGATCGGACATAACTTGCACATGTTCAAGGCTGAGCTAGGCATAATTTGCCGATGCTATGCACCAATTGTTGCAGCCACGTGGAGGGAGATGGAAGAATTTCAAAATACAACATTACGCCTTTGACTTGAGGTATGAACTGATTGCAGTTGAAGTATAGCATCATAATTTGGATACAATATTATGGTCTTAGGGGAATTCTGGATTTGGATACTTATAGTTCTTTTTATCTCTTATGTTATAATATTTAGGCTTGGTGCTAGCATATGATTGACTTCTTTTCTGGTGTCAACTTAGTTAGGGTGAGGCTTGATAGCGGTGATGCTTTTTGCATATTGTTTCTCTATTATTGATATTTTTGAGTTGTATATCTTGTCTCCTCTATTTTTTTTATAAATAATATTTATTTTTGTCGATAAAAAAAAATTACAAAGACGTACTCTTTTTCCCAAGGTTCACAAAAAATTCAATAAGAACCACAAAACTTTATCTGATTTAGGTGCGAGTTAGATAGGAAATAAAAGACACAAATAACAAAATCTAAGTAGATTGGTGGGTTCCCATAGATATCCTAAATTCAAGAGTAGTGTTATATAAATAGAATTTGTACAAAAAATTCATGTCAAATGATGTATTTTATTTGATTCTGTTTACTTTAAGAATGATTTCAAATATATCGCCAATACATTATTCTATATACTATTACTTTTTACAAACGAAATTTCATAAATTCAATTCATTTAAATAAATGGGTTGTATACATTTTACAACTTAATCTATTTTGGCAGGACATGTATTTAATTTTTTTTTTTTAATAATTCGATATCTAACATTTCAAACCGACTAATCACCAAAAATTACATTCTCCAGCTTCACAAATTTCTGTTTCGGTTATCTATCAACATGTATCTTAATATTAAAACAAATGGATGATTTGGTCAGAACTATAATTATATCTTTGAATCACTTTTCAGTTGCATGTTGCAATATTACTTATGTCATTTTTTTGTATACCATGTTCTGCTGTCGGACTTGTCCAATTATTCAACTCTAATGCATCAACTATCTGCTCCTTCAACTCTCATTTGTAGGAGGCATTCAACATAGACCTTGAAAATTTGCATATGAAGTTTTGCGTGGCTAAAATGTCAGCCAAAATTTTGAAAGAATTCCGGTATGAAATGCATGTTCACTACAACAAAATGATTGATGCCGGAGTTAATGTACGCTCACATCCTTACCATGGCGTATCTATAGATGACTGGGACATTATGTGCACCCGATTTGAGGGAGATGCTTTTAAGGTATCTTTTTTTAACATGACATCATTTTTTTTTTTTGTGCGCGTGTCCAGAGGTTCCTGCAGATCTTTCACAATATTTGCAATGGCTCTTAAATACTTATAAAAAAATTCCTTTTCATTATTTCTGAAAATATTCATTAATTTTTAATTGATTTGAAGGATTGCAGGGTATGTTTCTTAAACCCCATTGTGAAATGAATTTGATATAGATATGTGCGCAAAGAATATGATAAAACATTATAAAATTATTTTGTCTTTTCATTTCACAATGTCTTTTCATTTTTTCTACATCACATTGTTTGGTGGTGGTTGTTGTTTTTTTTTTTTTTTAATAATTGCGAATCAATTTATGTTGTTTATTATATATGGAATTTGATGATGGTGGGTGGATCCGTTGGTATTGTTTTATAACTCGCTAAGTTTCCTCCTTTTTTTAGCTTAATATTTAACAAATGTTCTTTAGAATGATATATTGCATTTTTCCTGTCTCCACCCTGTTCAGAAAGTGGGTATTTCTCCCTTTTTTAATTTTTTTTTTTCCAATAGAGACAAGATTGACGTGGAGATTAATTAGTGGACTAGGTGTCTAAGCATCTTATTGTGTTTTCATGTTTCTATGATACCTTGTAAGAATTGTTAGCATTTGAGGGGACCTGGAAATGGTTTTTTGATGCCCTTTCATCCTAGTGTTTTTTTTTTTTTTTTTCATTTTTTCTACATCAATTTGCTTCAGTGGACTTTACTGTGTTATTGTTTGCATTACTTGTTGCCTTCCAAAATTATGAGCCATTAGATGTGCTGGGATGCTTGAAATTGTGATGGTATATCAACATGTGCATCAATTATAATTATTAGGATGATGGTGATGGTGAAGTTTGAACTTAAAATCTTTTTCAGCACTGATTCTATGTAAAATCACTAACTAGTTTAAAAACTTAAGTTATTAAAGAGAGTGTAACTTAAGTATTTAATACTCTTAACACAAATAAAGCCGCATCCACGAATCATCCTTGTTTTTGACGAAGTGAAACACACCATCCCTCAGTGCACAATGAAAGGCAAAACAAAGCAGTCAGATAATCAAATTGCTTGATCCTCCAAAATCTTGCACCCATGATATCGATGACAGTGATTGAATGTAATTTTTTTCTCAAATTAGGTGAAATAGTGGGATGAGAATTACAGGGAGAAGTGCAGAACAAATTAATTAATGATGAAAGTTGCATATTAGGTATACCTGGCCAGAGACAAGATGCTTTGGTTAAGTTGCAAGAAAACAACTCTATTTGTAGATTGGAATAAATTATTGCATAGATTTTTAAATATAAGCAAAGATCAATGTTGGCTTTTAAAGAGTCAAAAGCCGAAGAGAACTCTTTCAGTAAAAGAGAGATGCTGGTGTGCTGGTTACATCGCTGATCTTGCATTATCAGCACTGTATTGGTTACTCCATTTTTTTTTAAAGGCATGGGGACCATTTTCAGTTTAGCTGCTTTGTGTAATGTCTGGTTACTTTTTTCACTTGATGCATTTTCATTAGTCACAAACACATTATGCTCTTGTAACTGCTTGCAAATCAACGGGCAATGGTGCCTCGAAAAAAGAGAAATGTGCATGTGATAATCTGCTGTTTTTTGAATTAAAAAAATAGTCACATAAATTCCCTTTATCCCTGTTTTTGGAATTCAAAAATTAGGCCACCTGCTTCCTGTTTAATATGGCTATTTTTGCACATTGACCCCAAGCTGGTCCCTGCTGTACTACATGACTATGTTTTGGTGTAAACTTGGCTGTCTCACTATGTAGAGTACTCTAACAGTCCCTTAGACATTGGATAATATTAACGAGGAAAAATATTGGTAATTTTGTTTTTGTAGATGTCTATTGTCATTGCTAGATAGAAATCTGGCCTGAAGGGGGACATACAATGATATTGTCAGGTTAAATCATTGTCAATTTTGACAAAATAATGAAAGATTTCTTTGTGAAATCGAGTCAACACTTTAGTGAGTCTTGTTATTTTATATATATTTTTATTTCTCTTTCTGTATTCATTTGATGCCTGCTGCTAATGACCAGTTCTAGACATACACAGTTAATATAATGTAGGTGTTAACCCCCCTCTCAAAAAAGAAAAAAGAAAAAAGTAGAGTTGTCCACATCATTAGACAAACTGGGTGGGTGATGATGACATGGGAACCTCTCTTTCTAATTTGGCGATGTATTTCTTTGTCATGGACATTAGTTTTTTTTTTTTTTTTTTTTGTCTTTTCAAGACTTCCTTAAGAAAAATATCTACATTTTTTATTTACAGGAAATAAGTAAGAAAAGTATTGAAAACCGGGCACAACTTCAAGTAAATCATCGTGGTGGGTCAAAACCTATTTGTGCAATACCTCCATGAGACGGTATAATATCATTTTTCTTACTTTTTGTTTTGCCTTATCCTTGAGTAGACTGTTAAGTTTAAATGAGGACTAATATCGTTATATACATTGTATAGCGTGATACTTTGACACAGCAGACTGTTGGCCAAATTGAACTATGCAGGATGACGCACTTTAAAGAGGGCAAGGGTTGGGTCACACCTCAGTCCCAACATTTTTATGTACGTATTTTTAATTGTAATTTTATTAATTTTATATTCATTAATTGTAATCACTTGTTTCATATATAATTATTGCAGGATGAAATGATTAACCGTCAATCGCAGCCACCCATAGAGGGTAGTGAGGCATTGAGTGATGAGGAAATATGTAAACAAGTGTTGAGAACGAGGTCAGGATATGTGAAAGGTCTTGGCCATGGGAAGTTAGCTCCTCCTTCATCTTCATCCAGTTAGGATGTTCAAATTAATGAGCTTCGTCGATTGTATGAAGTCGAGAAACGACGCAACGAGACTTTGGAAGAGAAAATGGAACAAATGCAAGCAGAAGTTACAATGAGGATGCAAAGTATGGAGGAGCGTCATAGACAAATGGAGGCTACAATGGAAGAGAGACAGAAACGTATGGATGAATTTCTTGCAATGTTTGCACAGCAAGATCATGGGAACACAAACAGGTAATATCAAGTGTAATTATTCATTAAAGATTGAGTTGGTGTTGCATGTGTAAAGGAAGAAACTCATTAGTAGTTGGGTTGGTGGTTTCCAAAGGAAAAAATTATTATTTTTTGTTTTATGATAATGTATATCTTTTGGTTCAGTTGAAGTTGAATGGATAATTAATATATATGTCAGTCAGATTATGGGTTATGTATTTTATTCTTAGTCCTTAAAAGTTAAAGAGCATGAATATATATATGAAATTTTGCCATGAATTGAACTTTTTGTTTTTGATAGGTGCGTGGATGACATGTACAAGAGTTATATATATATATATATATATATATATATATATATATATACTTGTGTTGGATCAAGTTTTGTGCAGAATCCAACAAGATTTTTTTTACATATTTAACTTTATATCCGACAACAAATTTGTGTCGGAAATGAAAAAATAACTAATGAGTCGGAAATAATAAATTAATAATAAGAAAAATGTGTTTATGGCAATGGTGTATGGTTGGAAATAAACTTTTACCGACACTTTTTGTGGTCGGAAATAATATTTTATCGATCGTGAATATGGTCGAAAATATTATTTCGAGACGTTAAAGGGATGGTAAAAAATAAATATTTCTAACGCTTTTTGTAGTCAGAAATACTCTTTCTTCCGACTCTACATATGGTCAGTATTAGTTGAATATTTCCGACGCTTTTTGTAGTTGGAAATAATATTTATTCCGACTCTACAAATGGTCGGTATTAATTGAATATTTCCGACAACGAATATGGTCGGTCTTATGATTATTTGCGACGCGGATAGTGGTCGGAAATAATATTTTATACCGACTGTTAATATTGTCGGTATTAGTTGAATATTTCCGACGCTAATGTTATAGTGTCGGAATTAAGAGTTTCTGACCAGTTTATTACCGACCATGTTGTTCGACGTTTTGGGTTGGTCGGTAATATTTATTTCCGATTCTAATCTTATTATTTCCGACATCTTACATCGTCGGAAATAACCTCATTTCTTGTAGTGCTACCTTATTGAATATAATTTTTAAAAATATTTATTATACTCGAATTATAACAATATACTAATCACACGTGTACTTGTCAAAGTAGCCACGCAACAAATTTAATTACTTGACTACAAAGTTATTTAACTAAGTTGGTATGAACTATTAAGAGAAACATGTACAAGTAACGAGAGCACATAGATATAATGTATACACCAGTGCAAAGGTTTACCTATTACATGTATGTGTGTGAGGAGATATACATAGAGACTCGTAAAAACTTGAGTCTCTTAATCTCTCCCACCGGACAGCTGCTCCCATTTTCTATTTTATACACACACACACACACGAGGGATAAAAATTTCAAAAAAAAAAAAAAAATTAAGAGAATATTTTTTGAAAATTAAAAAAAAAAAGGGAAGGAACTCCTAACTTTTTAAAAGATTTATATAGAAAAGAGGGGTGAACAATAAAAAAATTTAAAATTTGGGGGGGCAATGGCCCCCCTATTTATAACTACATATGTATGTATGCACTTTTATGTATATACAAATATATCTATATATATATGTGTGTGTGTGTGTGTGTGTGTGTGTACATTAACACATTTATAGTACATATAGGTACAAATATAAGAATATATATGCGTATATAATTATATAGAAACACATGCAAATGTGTTGCCCAGAAAATATCCAAGAGGGAGTAATGAATTGGGTTATGGAAAACTATTTAACTAATTTGATCATTTAAAAATAGCTTAATTAAATAAATAAATTGTAAGTCGCTAAACAGAATATAATAGAGAATCAAAAATAAATAAGAGAAATAGAAAAAGGATCAAACTAAGAGAATGAGAAAAAAAAGATCAAACTAGCTAAGAAATTCTTAGGGTTGTTCGGTCGCAAGTTCATGGAAAAGATAAAAATAATCACAAAATCAACGCTTAAATATATTAATCCCACAAATCTTTTAATTATTTTATTACTAAAATATCATTTCAATGTTTTTTTTTTTTTTTTGTCAAATCAGTCTAACTGATTTCTTAAAAACTGTCTAGCTACCAAGAATTTTTTTTAAAATTTCAAAATTTAAATACTCACAATATATAAATTTATTTAAAATAAAATTTATATATTTAGATTCTAAAAATCGAGATTTATCAAACAAGTTTCATATTGAATATAAAATTTTGAAAAAAGCAATTTGATCCAAAAGAAAAAAATTTCGTCGCAATGAAAAATGTCAAATTTTACAATTTCCCAAAAATTAAGAAAATTTTCAATTGTATTAAATTTTATAATTTCACAAAAGTTGAGAAAATTCTTTATTGTTATTTATGTTTTTGAATTTTTGAGCCACATATTAGATGGTTAAAAAAACTTTTAAATTTGTAGAAAATTGTCAACAAAAAAGAAGAAGAAAGTAGTATTTGAAATACGATGATTAAAAAACTTAGTAGTTATGAAAACTGTATAATCTTACAGTTTAAATCATAAAAATTGAGAAAATTTCTAGGCCAGGCAAACACCAATGCAGACAATCATTCTCCACTTTTTGCATTTTTATCCTTGGTAAATGGCTCAAATTTCCTGTGCACTCATGGGTGCCCATCAGACCTCAACAATGAAAGATGGGTTGTGTACGTACATTAGTTTTAAATTCATTTCCTATTTGGATCCTACGGCCACTGCCTTCTTAATTTCTTTCTAAGTCAATGCTGCATATTATCGCATCCACATCATTCATATCAATCTCACATTTTTTAAACGGTCCTGTTCTATCATGAAGTTTCTTGGCCCACCAATCGGGAGGAACCATACACAAGTGAAATCAATTGATTCCAGAGCTCTACACTCTGTTCTTCAGAAACAAACTTCACTCTTTCCCATTATTTGGCCATAAAAGAATGTGAGCAAATTAAACTAAGTTGGTATAGTTATAGTAGGACTCTTAATGTTGAGTCCTAATAGTAGTAGGATTTGATATGTTTTATCCTAATGAGACTAGGAATCTTTATCCTAGTGGAAGTAGTATTATTAATTTATATAGGATTAGAAGTCCTAATTGTATTAGGATTAAATTTTATATAATCTATATATATATATATATATATATATATGTGGGCATTGTGAGCCGGTGTGCAGTTGGCCTCCAAAGTTCTGCCATGCCATGTTAAAAAAAACTTGATACTTGATTGAGTTCTTTTTTAATAAAATATATTATTTTGCTTTGTTTTGTATGGATCTATGAAAAATTTATAGATTCAACAATTGGTATCAGAGCCTGATTTTTTTAGTTCGTGAAGATGTCTTCACTTATTTGTAAGGTATATAAATTTGATGGAAAGTCTCATTTTCATATTTGGGAGAGTGCGATAATGACCTTTTTTGGTTCAAGTGGTTTGACGACGGAATTCATTAAGGAAGAGCTTGCAGCAGATGCAGATGAGCCAACAAGGCAAGTACACTTCAAAACTTTAAATTGTATTCATCAAGTTTAGATATTTCTGTTCTTAGTAAAATTGTCCATGTTCAGTCTGCGAAACAAGCATGAGATATTCTTAAAAAAATATATATTGGTGTTGATAAGGTGAAAAATGCTAGATTACAAAAACTGCATAGAGATTTTGAGTTGTTGCAGATGAAAAAATAAGAAACTATTTTTGTTTATTTTTCGCTGACTGCGACACTTGTTAATGAGATGAGGACTAATAGTGAACAAATAATAGACTGTCAAATAGTTGAAAAAATTCTTCGAAACTTGACATTACGGTTTGAATATAAAGTGACTGCTATTGAAGAGTCTGCTAACTTGGAGTCCCTGACAATGGATGAATTACAAGGTTTGTTGACCATTCATGAACAATGCTTGAATGAGAGATTAAAAAATTCAGTGGAGGAAGCTTTGCAAGCTCAATTAAATTTAAAGAATGAAAAAGATAAGTCTCAAAATAATATAGGATTTAATCAACGTTTTCATGACGAATAGAGGGCATAATCACAATAATAGAGGAGGTAGAGGCAATAATGGGCAAAATAGATTTGGTGGAGGAAGAGGCAGAGGCAGCCAGTAGCAGAACAACAATCAGTGGCAGAATAATAATTGGTAGCACAGACCAGTCCAAGGAAGAGAGGATGGCAATAATTCTAATCCACAATCTCATAAATCCAATATTCAATGTTTTAATTATAGCAAGTTTGTGCATAAAAAGTTTGATTATAGATCTGGAAGGCTGAATAATAGAGATCATCAAGCTAATGTTGCTGAAAATAATCCTTGTGATAATAATGAAGTAGAGACCGTGTTGCTGGATTGTAATGTTGTGGATAATGATGATGGTACTAAGTGGTATTTAGATATTGGCTATAGTAATCACATGTGTGGTAAGAAAGACTTATTTTCTGATTTAGATTAGTCCGTTCGATCAGAGATAAAGTTTGAAAATAATTCAAAGATACCTGTGATGGGTAAAGGCAGAATAACAATCAATTTGAAGAATGGGTCTCACAAGTATATTTCAGATGTGTTTTATAGACTAGGTTTACAACAAAATTTGTTGAGTATGGGGCAACTTTCAGAAAGAGGTTATGATATGCAAATCCATTATGGAGTTTGCACAATCAATGATGATCGTATGGGGCTAATAGCAAAGGTAAACATAACTCCAAATCGTTTATTTGCATTGAGTATTAAATATGAGAATTTACCTTGCTTTAGTTCTATGATTGATGATGATAGTTGGTTATAGCATATGCGTCTTGGGCATGTGAATTTTGGCAGTCTTAATTTTCTTGCTAGAAAATATTGGGTTTCTAGTTTACCTACTATTAATATCCCAAATAGAATTTGTGAAACTTGTGTTATGGAAAAGAAACATAGAGATGTTTTTCTTACAGGAAATTCATGGAGAACCAAAAAGCCTTTAGAGTTGATACACTTGGATTTGTGTTCAGTGGAGGTACCTTCTAATGGTGGCAGTAGGTACTTTATTACATTCATTGATGATTTTAGCAGAAAAACATAGGTTTATTTTTTGCAACATAAAACTGATACTTATGATACTTTTAAAAAATTCAAGGCTTATGTTGAAAAGGCAAAGTGGATTTCAAATTAAAACTTTGAGAACTAATAGGGGTACAGAATATCTTATTTGTGATGATTTTTTGGAGAAACATGGTATTAGGCATCGGTTGACTGCTAGATATACTTCACAACAAAACGGAGTGGTGGAAATAAAGAATAGAACTGTTATGGATATGGTTAGATACATGTTCAAATTTAAAAATTTGCCTAAAGGATTTTGGGCTGAAGCGGATTGATTGTGTTATTTATGTTTTGAATATGTACCCTACTAGAAGTGTTTCTAACAAAACCCCGCAGGAAGCTTGTCATTAAACACCTAAGGGTGTTTAGATGCATTGCATATGCTCATGTGCCAGATCATCTTAGAAAGAAACTTGATGATAGAGGTGAAAAATGCATTTTTCATTGGCTATAGCCAATTGTCAAAGGCTTACAAGTTGTATAATCCAATAACAGATAAGGTGATTATCAGTCGTGATGTGACTTTTGATGAGTAAGGAGTTTGGGATTGGTCTCAGAATGATCAAATCCAGCCACCTTTAATTTTTAATAATACAGATCCGTATATTGAAATACAGAGTGAGCCTCAGATAAGTGATCATCCATCTTCAGATGTGTCATCTCCTCTTACAAAGTCCTCTAGGCGTCCTCAACGCCAGCGCCACTTACCTGCTCGCTTACAGGAATATGTTGTTGGTAGTGAAAATGAGCCAACTAATGAAGATTTGGTGAATTTTGCTTTATTTGCAAATTGTGATCCAGTGACTTTTGAAAAAGCCTTTCATGATGATCATTGGATTAAAGCCATGGATGATGAGATTCATGCAATTGAGAAGAACAACACATGTCAACTTACTACTCTTCCTAGTGATAAGAAACCAATTGGTGTGAAGTGGGTGTACAAGATAAAGTACAGGCCCAATGGTGAGGTAGATCACTTTAAAGCAAGGTTGGTGGCTAAGGGTTACAAACAAAAGCAGGTATTGATTATTTTGAAGTGTTTACTCCTGTTGCTAGACTTGATACAGTTCGTATATTTGTTTTTCTTGTTGCTCAAAATAATTGGAGAATTTCTCAAATGGATGTTAAATCTGCATTCTTGAATGGTGTACTTAAAGAAGAAGTTTATGTTGAGCAACATGCCGGCTATGTGATAAAAAGGCATAAAAACTAAAGTCTTTAGATTGAATAAGGCCTTGTATCGATTGAAATAAGAGCCTAGAATGTGGTATACATGCATTGACTCTTATTTTGTTGACCATGGTTTTAAGAGATGTCCTTATAAGCATACTTTATATGTCAACTCTAATTCACATGGTAATATTCTTATTGTGTTCTTATATGTTGACGATTTGATATTTACTAGCAATAATCCAAAGTTGATTTCAGAATTTAGGGAGGCTATGATAGCTCACTTTGAGATGGCAAATATGAGACTAATGTCTTGTTTTCTTGGCATTGAAGTTGTTCAAACAGATGGTGGAATTTTTATTTCACAGAAAAAGTATGCTAGTGATACTTTGAAACGGTTCAGGATGGACAAGTCCAATCCGATTTTGACTCTAGTTAAGGAGAGGTTAAAGTTGGTGAGAGATGGTATAGGTGATTTTGTGAATCTAACCTACTTTAAAAGGTTGGTAGGAAGCTTGAGATATTTGACTTCTACTAGGCCACATATTGTGTTTGGTGTTGGGTTGATTAGTATATTTATAAAGACTCCGCATCAATCTCACTTGCAAGCTGCTAAACGGATTTTGCGATACATTCGAGGTATGCAAAGTGATGGTATTTTTTACTCATCTTCTAACAGTTTGGAACTTGTTGGATATACAAATAGTGATTGGGAAGGTGATACTGAGATGCAAAAGAGTACTTCAGGATATGTCTTTCATCTTAGTTTTGGTGTAGTTTCTTGGTCTTCTAAAAAGCAGCAAGTTTTTGCTCTTTCAACAGCAGAGGCAGAGTACATTGCAGTAGGTAATACTGCTACTCAAGTAATTTGGTTACAATGGATGCTTGGTATTTTACACCACAAGTAGGATGGTCTTATAATAATATTTTGTGATAACAAATCAGCTATTGCATTGGCGAAGAATCCAGTTTTTCATGGGAGAAGCAAGCACATTGATATCAAGTTTCACTTCATTCGTGACTTGGTGAATGACAAGGAGATCCAGCTTGAATTTTGTCCTTCTGAAGAACAAGTTGCAGATACTTTTACAAAACTGCTTAAAATAAATTATTTTTTAAAGTTGAAGAGATTACTTGGCATGGTAAAGCTTGAAGAACTTGGTTTAAAGGAGGCAATGTGAGCCAATTAAACCAAGTTGGTGTAGTTATAGTAGGACTCTTAATGTTGAGTCCTAATAGTAGTAAGATTTGATATGTTTTATCCTAATGGGACTAGGAGTCTTTATCCTAGTGGAAGTGGTATTATTAGTTTAAAGAGAATTAGAAGTCCTAATTGTATTAGGATTAGATTTTATATAATCTATATATATATATATGTGTGTGTGTGTGTGTGTGTGTGTGTGTGTGGGCACTATGAGTCGGTGTGCGGTTGGCCTCCAAAGTTCTGCCATGCCATGTTAGAAAAAGCTTGATGCTTGATTAAATTCTTTTTCAATAAAATATATTATTTTGCTTTGGTTCATACGGATCTATGAAAAATTTATAGCTTCAATAAAGCATGACAATAATAGCAAAAACATTTCCATCAGGGGAAACCTAATTGCAGATCTGGCCATTAGATATTAACGTAGTTGATGACCAGAGTTGTATGTTGAAAGTGCGATCCAATTTCATCTAGGGTCCTCCATCTGACAATTTTCCTGACTATAAATGAAGCAGGAATGTGACTTTCAAGTCTCAACCTGAATTTTTTCATCAAAAAGCCTAACAAATTCAAGTTTAAGTATGCCAACAACTCCACCTTCTTGAAACACATAGGCAAACTTGTTGGGTTGGAGGTCCAAGTTGTGTTTTATGGTGATCGGCGCACCTAGTCATGATTCTATCTTCGACTTCACAGTAGACCACGTTGTCTAGCTTCTTCATTCACTGCCATCAATTCAGAGATGTAAGGACTGTGATGATGGCTCAGTGATGGTTTCTTAGTGGCGATGATTGTGGAGGAGAGGGAGATTATATAGTGAAAGAGTAGTTCGATGAGGAAGAGATATTGTTTAGAGAGAGAAACGAAACCAGATTTTTGGTTTGTGATTTTGAAAAAATTGATTGTGGTTTGGGTAAAGGAATAAATCATGTATAGGGTTATTTTTGTTATTTAAAAAAAATAGAAGTGATAGCTCACCAAAATAAATCTGAGCATAAAAAATAATATAACTAATTGTCCTTTAACTCAAAAGTAGAAAGCATGCATTTCTATGTAGCCAAATAATGGGTCTACTGTGATGCCTATATACTGTGGCTCAAAAGATGATCTATTTCCACACTAAAATAGCGTTGCAAAAAAAAAAAAAAAATTATTCCCACGCTCATGTAGCATTGGAAAAAGTTTGTATATTGCCAACACTTATATAAGGTTAGAAAAAATGGGTACTTTTGCGACATTTTTAGAGCGTTGGAAATAGTCATTTTTCCCTACTAATTTCGTCTGTGGGTAATAGTTCTTATTGCCAACAGTTGAGCCTTTGGCTGTTGGAATTCTTTTGCCAACACTATTTTCAACGACAAAGTAGCCAACGCATATTTATCGTCAGTAATAATTATTAGCTATGTTTATTTGATTATTATCCACATTTTTTAGCATGGCTAAAAGACTTATATGGTGTAGTGAATTTACTCTAATTTTTACGTGGTTTAGCCATTCACTTATGTCTACCCCTTGAAAAGACTCCACAAAGATACAATCTAGTAAATCAATGTCCTTTTGGTAGAGATTAAACTCTTTACAATCTCTTGAAGCATACAACTCATTTTTGACACTTTTAAGGGTTATACCAATCTTTATCTCAAGCCTTTTTTCAAATAAACAATGAGTGATTATTACAAAAAATAATAATATCTCCCTTGGAGTTGTATTTACGAATGAAGTTTGTTAGAGTTTTCTCACAATAAATGAACAAGTGATTTGGCTCAATGAAATAACTCAATCATCTAGAGCTGAATATTTAGTGGTTGATTGATAATCATTGATAGCATTAACTTCTTACAACAACCATATTTTGATTGGTATTTATAGTCATTTGGAGATTATAGTCATTGAGGTGTGTTTAATGCATGATCAAAGTAGGTGAAAACTAGTCATTATCTTGTCTAATCATGAATTTAATCGTCTCGTTCTCTCATTTAGTCGATTGAATGCTCAACTTCATATGTAAATTAACCATATTGGTTGATTTAGTTGACTAATATAAGTCATTGACTTATTTGATTCTTCCATAATCTATATCTTACTTTTTAATTCTAGATACTTTGTCGATCAGTTGCATTTTTTTAGTACACTTATTAATCCAAAAATAAAATTTCCATTTTGGGCAATGACTAGCAGTTAATTGATTCTCGTGATTAAGTCGATTGATTTGTTCAATGACTAGCCATTCTCAAATTAAAGCTTATTCAATAGATCGATCCAATTTTTAAGTCATTTGAATCTTCTAGTGGTCAAATGTGATCTCAGGACTAATCCGTTTAGTTGACTAATAATAGTTCTTAGTTGACTAAATGTTCCAAAAAGATCAATTTAAGAATGGTAAATGCCTTTATTAAACTTAAGACCTTCCCAGAATTAACCAAGTAGGAACCATCCTTACTCCTTATTCCCATCTTTGCCTAGGTTAACGGGGCTTTAGGCATCTTTCTAGGAAGTTGGTGGGCTCATCATGAATTAGAATTGTCTAGAAATTTTTACTTGATGGTGGTGTCATTGAATGACTTACACTTTCTATTGGGTTTTAGGTTCCACGAAGCCCTAAATGGATTGGATAGTTTATGCCAAAGAAATGAATGCCCTTTCCGATTCATAGCTGACCCCGTACATCAATGTCTCTCCACTAATACTTGACTCTACCCCAAATCATTTGTTAAAGTTCTTTTTTGAATAGTTTGATAAGTGTACTTAAGTTCTAGCTTTTGCATTTGTGAAAGATGACTTCCATAAAGGAGAGGGGAAACAAGTTTAGATAGTGCGATGGCCCAATTTTAATAGAATATCCTTTCTTGTGCATGTCTTGTATCTTCTCATTCCTTGCCTTTTCATATGCTTCTTGCTCGAGAATGCCTTATGAAGCAAAGGGAAGTGCATTAATGCTATATGACCGAACTCAAACTCCCCAAGGCCCACTATGCCCGAGAGGCGTCGATGAATATGACTAGCATGTATCTTAATGGTTTAGCCAAGTTTTGGTGGCAGACTAAAAAATATAAAGAACACGGAGCGTGAAGTGCAATTAGATAGTCGAACGAGAATGAATACCACATAGAAAAGTCAAGACCAAGCTCCATAATAGAATATTTAACCGATCCACCGATCCTACTTTTAGGCATAAGATATGTTTTAGGCATAGATGAAACTTATAGGAGATTCCCACCATATCAAGATATTCTCGTTCCTAAAAATATAGCCGTCAGGTGTTGCATTCCCTACATCCCCTTAGAACTGAAGAAGTATGAAAACCATTAGTGTTGTTTAGATTGAAAGTTTGTAGTCGAAAAATTAAAATTAGAACTAGTTTTAGTTCGACTGCTAACCCTCGTTTATGTATCGAGAAAGATCTTCGATAAGAAAGCTCTATTATAGGATCGTAAATTGCCACCCTTCCATGGGGGCCCTTCATTCTTTTAACAGGTCATCTTGAATCTTGATTGTTTAGTGAATCGTTGGCCTGACCACTCAAGGCTTATCTCTCTATTCCCCATTCTCGATAGAGAGATGAGGGAAGGCAGCTCGACCTATGCTTAATCTCTTCAATAATTACAGTTGGGGACTCAAATCGATGAGGGATGTAGATTGCCCTTAACTACCCGACAAGGTGAAATATCTTTCTTGGGAGGACGTGATTGACAGATTCACCAGCTTGTAGTTACACCGGGTGGAACATCACCCAATTTTTGTGATCTACTGAATGAAAAAATGCAGGCTGGTGTTTAATTATATAAGCATCTGGTAAACGGGAATTGAAATGATAAGGTTGCAAAGAGGGAAGTAGGGCTCCTAAACGACCTTTCTTTGTCATTTACCTAAGATATAGGTTGATCAAGGTATTTCTCAAGATAATTAAAAAATATGCTTCCAACAAGATATGAACTTTTGATATAATTTGACTAATTTGATTTTTAAGGTCTTAACATTCACCTAAGTCAAATTTTTGTTTGGTTTAAAAGAGATAACTTTATATATAGACCTACATACTCACTCAATTATTGTAAGTGTCTTTCATTGCATCCACAAATCTAATGCTTCTAATGCTCCATAAGCTTCACATTTGGAATTTAATGTTCTAGATTTATTAGAGTATTCACACTTAGGTTGAAATGGTTAGTGCACATTATCAGTTGTTATCATCAAAATTACCTATATACTCATAGGTTTTAGAATATGTATCAACTAGGAGTTGTTGTGCTCAAACTCTTTACATGAAGCAACAACTTCAAGACTTTAAACTTATTTATAATCTGATTTCAATTAAGTGTGATAACACTAGCGAAAAACATAATTAAAAACTCAATTCAACACTCTAAAACTAAACACAAAGAAAGTAGACACCATTTTCTTAAGGATCATGTGCAAAATGGTGACGTAATCCTCGAGTTCATTGATATGAACTATCAATTAGCAGATATATTCACCAAACCACTCCAAAATGAGAGATGTTGTATCATTAAAAGAGAACTAGCAATGATTGACCCAAAAGATTTGAGTAACTAAGTGATAAATGTCATTTTTGTTTAAATCAGTTGACTGTCTCTGGAGAGCAGTTGATTGATAATAGGAATAGTTGACCATAAGGTTCACCGAAGTCAGTTAGGCAAACAAAAAATTGACCACTGGTCAAGTTAGTCGACCTACTAGTCGATTGATGTATAGGACCAACTGACTATATGGAAAAACCAGTTGACTAATCTAGTTTATAAGGCACTGGTTGAATTAATTGATCTCCCCAAAATTAAGAAAAAAACAATCGATTAATGGAACAAACCACTTAACTAATTTGGTCGAATCTGTAAAAATTGAGCAATTTTTAAACAATTGCCCCAAAATCAACCCTTTGACTTCTCTCTCTCTCTCTCTCTCTCTAACTGTTTCAAACTTCTCAAATCTTCAATTTCCCTTCCATGGCACCCAAAATCAAGAATCCATCATTCAAATCCCTAGGTAAATGTCGTAGAGATGACACCAATCCTGAACACCGAACCAAATCTTGTCACGATCGTCAAATCTTCCTCAACACCTCCACAATTCTTAAGTTGCTCGTAGATATCAAACATCGTACTATCGAGTATGGAAAAACCATCAACATAACCTTCTTTGAAACGTAATCCATCTTCATCGAGCCTCATTTGGATCATCTTGAATGGATTATGTTTCCCTCATCCTCCTACATCCAATACATCTACCTCGTTCAACTCTTCTACGTGCATTTTGAAATACCAAAGTGTCTCAATGCATTGTCATGGCTCCTGGACAACCCTATCTCACTCACCGTTGAACCTATTTTTGAAATCTTCAATATTCCCCTCGAGGACTTTGAAGAGTTCACTACTAACTCTTGGGTAGTGCGTGACGGGGTTTATCTCCTTCATGGCCGTACAACAAATGTGCGGTGACTCTTCTATCATGAAGCCTTTCAAATTGAAAGCCAACCAACTCACTTTCGAGTCCCACCTCATCCACCATATCATCACCTACAACATCTTCCCATGTGCCCTTGGATGAGACTTTGTCTCGTACATGGACATATTTCTCATTTGGTGCATTCTAAACCACCAAAAGGTTGATCTTCCTCACATCGTCCTCCACCATATGAATGATTGTTTCAAAAGAATAAAGGAATCTTTTTATATGGAAACCACTTCACCACACTCTTCAAATACTACCAAATTAACCTTGGTAGAGAGATCGACATTTACACCCCCATTCACATGGACTTTTACTACAAATAAACTTTTAAGTCCATGAGGTACAAGAAATCTGAACACAGATGGGTTCTTAAATCTACCTCTGCAACACAACCTGAGCAAACCCCACCTAGATTCCTCCTCTTCCGGCTTCAAACCCAGATTCCTCATCCCTCATCACTCTTATACGAGATATGGACTCTAGTCTCCAAAGCCAACTTTGAACCATCGAGTCCAACCTCTCCAAGACATTGGCCTTAATGACCGACAGCATTGATGCCATTGAGAACGACGTGCACATGCTTAAAATACTTGTTAACACTCTCTATGAGCACAATGAAAGCAAACACGGAGACCTTAAGATGGAAGTGCTAAAAGTCAAGGACTTGCTCGAGCGCAGATTTATCATGAGACATCGACCACCGCCTCCCCAACAACCTTTGGTCATTTTTTAAGATGATAAAAGGGGAGAAGAAAAGAAAGAAGAAAAAGAATAATTCAATTTTCTTTTGTTTAGTTCCTTTGTGTATTTTTGATTTGCTTAGAAAATACTTGTACTACTCATGCAAATTGAGTTGTAAAAGATCAATATCTTCAATGAATAGAAATCATATTTTTGTTATATCCTTTATTTGTGTCTTGTGTAATTATCTGCGTATTCATAATATCTAAATGCACAAACCAAGCATGAAATATGATATAACTCTCTAACCCTAACTTGCAATGGTTACATGATGATAGAGGGAAATATAAAAATAATGTCTAACTATTTAATCTATTTATAATAAGGCATGAATTCAGATTTACAAGTTGATAGGCGGAGCAAATGTAAAAAATCATAATTCTGTATCAATTTTTTTCCTTGTATTACTATTTTCATTTAACAAGGAACGATATTTTGTCATCATCAAAAAGGGGAAAGAAGCCCTGAGAGTTTTCAACTAAGGGCATCTCAGTAATTTTGATGATAACAAGGTATTGTTCATGCAAACTAATGTCTTATTTTAGTGACAATGCAAATAGGTAATCTAAGTCAAAGAAGATTGTTGACCAAGAAATAAAAAAAAAAAAGTCCATTGAGCCTAAGGACTCCACTCAAGTACATGCTTCAAAGCTAAAATAAAATCAAATGGAATGCTCTCATGATGATCCAAGCAAATGGACACACTCAAGCCCAAAAAATCAATACACGTTATTTAAAATTATTTTGAGTTTTGAATAATTTAGGATTAGATTTATCATTGGTTGTAAGCTCTTGTTATTTAAAATTATCAACTAGAACCAGTCCTAAAATGAGTTTTCGAAAACAACACATGTTATACTCCAAGTTTTGAAAGATCAAAAGGTTTTGAAAAATAAAACAATATGAAAAAGAAATAAGAAAACCCTTGCTATCAAAACCAGTCGACCAATTCCAAGAACTACTCGACTAATTCTTAAAGCTTATTTTAAAACTAAACAAACTAGTCGACCAGTTCCTATAACTAGTTGACTAAGTGACCATTTCAAGTACACGACCTGAACACACTATCCAATACAGTCGACCTAAAGGAAAATTCATTTGACTAACTTTTAAATGCTAAAATAGTGTACAAAAAAATTAGTTGGCTGACTCTAAGAAACAGTCAATTGATTGTTCTTAAACACATAAACCTCAAACCCTCTCGATAAATCAGGTGAGCTGATCAGTCAACTGAATCTTGATCCAGTCGACTGATTTTGTCAATCTGGCAATTGAAAATTCAAATTTTGAACATATGAAAAATGGGGGAACGACTCTATTTTGAAAAGAAATGACCATATTCTTTTGAAGATTATAAATAGAAATTTTCTAAAGTATTTATTGTTATCTCTTTACAAACTTACACTTCATACATCTTTATTCTTGACGTTAGATTTGACCATTGAAAATTTAGATCTAAAAGTTTTACTTATCTTAAATACTATGAACTTAATTACAATTGATTAATATACAGAGAGTGAGCGTTTATTGTACCAATCTACTTTTGAAGAGAGTGTTTGTTGGTAAACGAACTTTGTATCTTCTCATTGTGGTAAGTTTCACGAGTAGGTGCTAACCGTATGAGGCAAAATGAGATATTTTACTAAGGCAAAGACATAGGAACTCTTGTTATAAAGGTTTAACCTGCTCTTGGAATGAGATCAAGATAGTGGAAAAATTCAACTGGGGATGCTTGAGTTGAGCATGTAGGAAGTTTTTCAAATTTCGTAATGTGTTTTCTCTCTCTCTCTCTCTCTCTACTCTTTTACATACTTGTACATTTCTTACATATATTTTTAAAGTGCTTAAAATTTGTCAATATTTATAAAATACCCTATTCATCCCCCTTCTATGGTAAATATCTGAGCAATAATATTTATTAATTCTACATAATTGGAGTAAAAGTATTGTGAGAGAGAAAAACCATAACATATCAATAACAAAAGATAAAATTATTTAGTTTAAAAGAAAATTAAGAGTTTTTTTAACAAATTAAGTTAAAACATTATATGTGATGCTGCACTTTTTGACTCGCAACACGTGAGGGCTCCGTGACCTGTAGAACACTCAGAAAGATGATCAGAGGACCACCGGATTGGCTCCGGCGGTAGCCGCTCCGATGCTTAAGTAAGTAAGGGAATTGAAAGACTATATTGAAAGTCAAAGAATGAGCATCAAAATAAAAGCGTACCTCTAGGGTTTAATATATAGGCCGAAGCTTTCCTAAGTTGATTAGGATTCGACGCCATGAATATAGGGATATGATCATCGGAGATTGCAGTTACCTTGTGGGCATTGAGTCGTAGATGAAGATAATCATAAATGGTAGTTTCCGTATTGGAGACTGCTTCCTTATTCTCTGCTCAGAATCCGCTAAGGCGGTGACGAGATCTGAAGCTCTGGTCTGGACCCTGTGGTCAGTTCTGGATATATTTGTTTGGTCACTTCCGACCTTATGTGATGATCTGGATGTCATTGGCTGAGCGAGGATCATGCTAGCTGAACATAAATCGGACTGTGGTCATACGTGTCAAGTGTTGATTGGCCTGTCCTTTTATGGTATATCAATATGTATTTTTTTTAATGAAAGATTGCTATATCATTAAGAAGTTTCATAGATGGTCATTCTTTTACACCAGAAGTCATATATATCAATAGATATATATATATATATATATACGCATACACACACACACACACATATATATATATATAAACTCAATAACTAATATTTTAATTATTAATAAATTTTTAAAATCCCGAATTTATTAATTATAAGAGGATTGATTGTGAATTCTTTTTTCATTGTCGTATAAAAAAATGAAATAAATTACATTGACCTCTCCTCATATTTTTGACAAAGACTTTTTCTAAGATTTATGAAATTACATTGTTATTCTCTATTTTTACTAACAAACTACACATACCTTCTCATGTCCAATTCTTTCTTTTTCTTTTTTTTCAAATTGACAAAATATCTCTTTCATATTTTTTTTTGTTTACATTTTTTCCAATTTTAACTTAATTTTTTAAACATTTTTGAAGGAATTTTTCATTTTATATAAAAAGAAATGTAATTTTTAATTAATAATTTTTATTTTTATTTTTGATCAAGAAATTTTTTTAATCAATATTTATTTGAGAATAAAAAATGATAAAAAAAAGTCAAAATTGAAAAATTGTAAAAACTAAAATAAAAATGAAAATTTTTTATTTTGGAAAAAATGGTTTGGAGGAGAGGTATGAGAGGTTTGTTAGTAAAAATAGAAGATGATAATGTAATTTCAAAAATTTAAGTAGTAATTTTTATAATTGTTAAAATATCAAGAGTTAATATAATTTATTTAAAAAATTAATGAGTAATATAATTTTATTTAAGAGTGAAATTATTCACAATCCAATATTTCATGTTTTATTCACTTACACACTCATTTAATATTTTTATCAAGTAAAATGTAAAAATAATGTTAGGCATATATGTATTTATGTACATATATTCATATTAATATGAATGATACGACAATAGATATTACACTTATACTAACATGTATAATAAATCATTACTTAATATAATTATAAGTCGAGGGGAGTGTCCTCACTTATTTAATTATCCTCACATTGTACTGAACAGTGAGGAGAGCATGACTGCATATACGGAGAGCCACAGTTGCGTTTGCGTCAGGCTTGTCCGGACCGCACGGGTTAAGTTTCTGATGTCACGTGATCCCAGTTCAGCGTCACTCCTTCTAATCACGTGGCACTGCGAGATATGTACTCCTTGTGCTGCCACGTCTGGCTACACGGATCGAAATGACGAAAAAGGACGTGACAGTTTGATGGTGATTTCCTCTATAGTATACGGCACGGAGTGAGATGACAAGTAGCGTAAAGGAGGTTTGGTGCAATTTGATTTCACGGTCTACGTTGTTTCATCATTTAATAAGCCACGTGTCACTACCTTTTCTCTGATTAACTACCAAGTATGGAAAGAATTGACTGAAACAATGAAACTGTCAAATGGTTCTCCAGAAGTCTGGACCGTTCGATGCTACTCATAGGTCCCATCGCATCAGCTCTGAAGCCCATCTAACGGCTGCGCCTGCTTTATCACTTCGTACTAATTTGACTTTGTAAGATCACATGGTTGATTGGCTGTTGATTACTTGAATTACTTGGATTTTCTTTTGCGTTGGGGCTGACATCACAAGAATTTTAACCCCGGGCATATTAAAAATTAAAAAAAAAAACCAACAAATTGATCTAATAAAAGATTTGGATATGGTACAAGGCGGTACTTATCAAAGTTAGGGGTGTCAATTCGTGTTATCGTATTGTGTTCAGGTCATGTCAAAGTATATATATTTAAAAATATATATACACCCAAACCCGATATTATTAACTAATCGTGTCAAGTTTTAAAACTCAAATTCAACCAATTTATTAAATAGATTATACGTGTCGACACACTTAACCTGTTTATTTTAATTTTTTTCTTTTTTAAATAAAAAAATTTACTTATCTTTTAATATGTATAGATAATTTTCAAGTTTAGTAACTTTGAACATGAGCCAAATCAAAATAAAAACTTTTTTTATAAATAAAAAATCTTAAAACCTTGATAAATATTTGATGTGAGATGAATTATCTTAACTCATAATATATTTTATAATTAAACGTGTTAAGTCGTGTTAAACGGGTTGACACTAGTAAAACCCGAACCCGACCTGTTTATTAATCGTGTTATACGTGTCAACCCGTTTATGACCCAAACTCGTTAATTTCGTATCGTGTTCGAGTTGTATTAAAAATTGACACCTCTAATTAAAGCGGGCTAGTTTTGTTGGATCAAGCCAATTGATACGCTATAAATAGGCATCGACTCCACATTATGACATATGCCCATTATACTCAGATCATGAAGATAACCTAGAGAATCGGCTGTTCGTATTAGGATCACGTGAAAATAGTGTCGATCCGAATATGATTTAATTAATTAATTGTGTCAGCTTATCTGATTCGAATACGACTAATTTATTAAACAAATTAACACGACACGACTCGACTAATTTGTTTGATACGAATAACTTATTTGACACCAATGACCTATTTAAATAAAGTATATATCATTTTTATTCAAATCATAATATATATACCTCAATCAAGTCATTCTTATTCAAATTATAATTTAAATAATACATATTGCTCAAACAAAAATAAAATTTTCTAACAAATAATGTTTCATCTAGGTTCAAATGCCAAATATATTTATAAGATCAAATTCAATATAGATAAAAGAAAGTTTCGTCCAAATATATTTCAAAAAAAGATTTTAAAAAAATCTTTTGAAAAAGATTTCAATGAAAAGATTTCAAAAGACATGCTAGTTAATTTATGTTTTTTACCATAATTTTTTTTTAAAATAATTAATATAGTCTAGTTTAACAACAATATTTAATAAGAAGAGAGGAAAAAAGAGAGAAAGAAGAGAAATATATAATTTATTTAAGATTAATAATATTATTTTAGAATATTTAAATGAATTACAAGACTAATATACTTAATCAATATAACGTAGTTTATTAAATTATTAATTCTTTTATTAAGATTTGTCTTGTGATCTATAGGATCTCATTAGATTTATTATTAAAGCGATAAAGATGAATTCAAATATTTTTTTAAAAATTATTATATCTTTATTATTTTTATATTAATACTTATATATTTATATTCATGATTAAAGCTAGTAATGATATTGCTTAATAATTAATATATATTTTATTTATAGTATTATTATTAAATTGAGTAAAACATGTATATAATCGTGTTAATTGTGTCAATTTTGTGTTAACTGGTCAATTTCGGGTTAATAGGTTAAAATTTTCATTTTTAGGTAATAGGTCATAAGACACATTTAATAAACATGTCAAGTTTGGGTCAATTTCGGGTTAGCCAAGTCAACTCGAACATGACATTAATATTAATCGTGTTAATTATGTCTGACTCGAACATGATTAAGCCCAACCTAAAACCTGCGAAGTTCGTGTCATTTTTTAGTCTTGTTCGCAGCTCGTGTCTAATAGTGCCAACCCTACGAAAGCCTACCGAACTCAAAGAATGTAGAATATGTATAAAAGGGAGTTTCGAACAGGCCACCGCCTTCTATAAACTACCGATCTCAGAATAACGAAACAATGTTCAAAATGGAAACTTCAATCTATGGATATCTTTAAATCCGAATCTTTATGGTTTCTAATCCTGCACGGATTTGGGGATCTACAAACTATAAATAAAATCCCAACGTATGGTTCTAATTCAGGTTCAATTATCTCCTTCAATTATTATCATTATTCTTCTCTAACTTTATCATTGGAGCAGTTACGACCAGAGCCTTCCCGGTGGCCCTCTGACATTGCTCTCTTGGTAGGGAATTGAAGAAGAATAGACACCTGATAAAAAACTGGTAACATCAGTTTGGCATCGTATGTGGGAACGACTGAAGTTTCAATTTAAACCGCACACGAAATCCCAATGTTATTCCTCGTCAATGGCACCAAATCTCCACTTCGGTAGAAACCTTCCAAATTCTCAAAACCAAACTCGCGTTGGAAAGGGAAGAGGACGGGCCCCATCTCGAATGCAACAGCAAATTGATAAGATGCAATAACAAATAAAGCAGATACGACAATAGATCTTAGCCATGTCACAAACAATAGCATCACTGGCGCAAGGCTGACAAAACATACCTCCACCACGAATGACACACAAGGGGGACTCGCCTTCCTACAAATATTGTAACAATAGAAGATCTTTAAATCAGTAAGGTCCCTAATGCTTAGGCGATACACCCTGAAAATACTACCAAGGATGTTCCGTTAGTTCATCATGTCGTTCATCCTACCATTCATTATCAAAGTAAGACTAGGGTACTAATACCATTAACCTCTAGGATACAGATGGGCAATCAAGATTTGCCACCGCCTCCCATACCTTAAACTCAGGGACCTTGTGATACCAAAGGCTCGACACCCTCTAGCTCTTACAAAACAACATCCTTATATGCCTATAGGACCTAATCCGTTTGTAGTCCTAGCCCTAGAAAACCTAGGTCAGAATCAAAATCATGTACCTCTAGCACTACGATAGAACTAACCTAGGGTCTCCTAGGGGATAGAGTAAATATCGGACTCTCAAGATCAAACTACATCAACCAAAATGCTTCATCTTCCTCTAGAGCAGAACAAACTCGGTAAGCTGCTCGGGAGGTTCTCCACACCAATTATCCCTACCATAATGGTAGAGGAAAGGCTGAAGAAGCTTATTGTGCCGAAGTTCACTCTATATGATGGAGTTCAGGATCTTGGAGACCACTTGTCTCACTACCAGAGCACATTGGCTTTGCACGGGGCCTCTGATGCGTTCATGTGCGAACTTTCATCACCAACCTTAAGAGCACATTCCTTAAATGGTTTTATAATCTTCTCTAGAGCTTGATCAAGAATTTCTACTAGCTCAGTAGGTTGTTTCTTGACTGTTTCCTAACCATTAATAAGCTAAGAAAGAGACCAGAATTCCTCTTAATCATCAAACAAGCTAAATGAGAGAGTTTGAGGGAATATATTGCTCGTTTCAACACCGAGCTCACTGAGATGAATGACTGCAGTGCAAGTTTTCAAGTGGCTGCCTTGACTTTAGGATTGGGCCTCGGGCGTTTCTAAAACTCACTAACCAAAAGTCCTCAAAAGATAAGGCAGCCCTTATAGAACGAGCTTGGAAGTATATCAACCTCGAGGATACTAAAAATTCTGTTCGAAAAGCTAAGGAGCAAGCTTAGAAGAAAGACATCAAAGATAACAAGAAGAGAGGTCAGAGCCTGAATAAGGGCACGACATCCAAGGGACAGACCAACTCAAGGTCTAGAAAGTATGGAAACTACACGCCTCTGAACGCCTTCCTAACTCACATACTTCACAGATTTAGGCCCGTAAGAACTTGAAATGGTCGGAGCCTATGAAAAGCAACCTAGAAACAAGGAATAAGAGCAAAAACTATGATTTCCACCAAGAGCAGGGTCACACTACTAAAGAGTGTAGAGCCCTTAAGCAGGCAATTGAATACTTAATTTGTCGTGGGCAATTGAGGGAGTTTATTCACCAAGATGATAAACCCTCTCAAATGAGGCAAGGGCAGAGGCCCAAGTTATAAGAAGTCCAGAATGATCAACAACCACTAAACAACTAGCACAAAATATTTGTACTTCATGTTGATAAAATAATGATTGGATATCCAATAGAGCAAGAAAAAGATATGTTTGGGAAGTAAGGTTAAACCCTCATCTTATCCAAATTGCTACAATAGAGAAAAAAACTAGAACGACACCCCAAATACAGTTCTCAGAACTGGATATTGTTGACATGCATTGCCCTTATAGTGATGCTTTAGTTATATCTCTAAAGAATGGTAACTTTGATATCAGAAGGGTACTCGTGGATATGGGCAGTTCGACTAGTGTGTTAATTTATTAGCCATTCAAACAGATGAAATTGGATCCAAAATATATCCAAAGAACTATTGCAGTAATGGTAGGATTCAATGGGCACCTCAGTTTCTCTATGGGAAAGATAGACCTCCCGACCATTCATGGGAAGGAGAAGACGAGCAGCAAACCTAGATTTCCAAATTTATGATTCTAGATGCCAAATCTCTTTGAAACATTATAATTGGAAGACCTTAGATCCACCAGGGAACGATCACTTCAACTCTTCATCAACTGCCTTAAGTTTTCCACCAAGATAGGGTAGTTACTATTAATGGTTGTCAGCCTACTGCTCGGGAGTGCCATGTAATCACACTCAAAGAAAAGACTCCCCAATAAAAATTATAGTATGCACTCGGGGGAAACCAGTCCTCCAATTTCGATGTAAATAACACAAGAGAATGTACCTCTGAGATTGAAGAGCCATTTAGTCCCACGGGAAGGGATAGTTTGGTAAAGCTTATGAAAGAGGTAATCAAAGTGCCTTTCAGTTCTGAAGTTGAGGGTAAGTTCCTACAGATAAGGTCAGCACTATCCCTTACCGAGCAAGGAAAACTTGTCACATTTTTTAAACAAAACCTTTTAGTCTTTTCTTGGGAGACTAAGGGTATGGAAGGAATTGACCTTGACTTCATGTCTTATAAGCTAATGATTAATGTAGACCATTCTCCAGTGCGCCAGAAAATAAGGGCCTTCGCTCTCAAGCAGTACAAGGTCATCAATGAAAAAGTTAAAAGGTTACTCGATGCAGGGATGATAAGGGAAGTTTTTTTACCCTAAGTGACTTGCTAACACAATGCTTGCTAGAAAGAAAAATGAAAAATAGAGAGTTTTTGTTAACTACACTGACCTGAACAAGGCATATCCCAAGGACAACTTTCCTCTATCCAGAATTGATCAACTTGTAGGAGGAAACTGCTTTCATTTTCGAACAAGGTTTCCATTGTTATAGAGTGATGTCGTTTGTCTTAAGAATGCTAGGGCTACCTATCAAAGGCTTGTTAACACGATGTTCAGCCTTCAGATCAGTAATACTGTGAAAGTTTACATCGATGATATGTTCGTCAAGACTATTTTAGAGTCATATCACATTCAGGACTTATCTCAAGCATTTGATATACTTAAGCATCATAAAATGAAGTTGAATCCCTTAAAGTGTAACCTTTGGGGTTACAGAAGGCAAATTCTTGGGTTTTTTTTGTCTCCTAGATGAGAATTAAAGTTGACCCCAGTCAAATCAAGGCCTTGATTTACATGCAATTCCCTAAAACAAAGAAAGACATACAAGGACTAAACAATAAGGTGTCTGTCTTGAACAGATTTATCTCCAGATCAAGTGGTCAATGCCTCCCTCTTTTTAAGGCTTTGGGGGGGAGTAAGGCCCTAAAATGGACCCTATATTATGAAGAAGCCTTTCAACAATTAAAAATTACTTGGGCTCTACCGAAATCCTGTCGAAGCTAGTGCCAAGAGAGAAATCACTTCTATACTTAGCCGTGTCAGAAAATGCAGTAAGTTCAACCCTAGTTAGGGAAGAAAAAAGGGTCTAGAAGCTAGTTTTTTACACCAGCATGGCATTTCTTGATACAGAAATTAGGTATTCTGAAATTGAAAAATTAGCCTTAACTCTAGTAATTTTAGCTTAGAAGCTCAGACCATACTTGCAAGCCCATTCCATTATAGTGCCCACATCTTATCCTCTAAAGTTAGTCCTCTATAAACTAGAGACTTTCTGATGGCTAGTCAACTGGTTGATTGAATTGGGTGAGTTTGACATATCTTCTGTACCTCGAACTACAGTCAAGGCACAAGCATTAGCGGACTTTATTATAGAGTTCAATAGAGTTCCACACCCTAGCCCTAAAAAATATAATATTGTTGAAGGCACCGTTAGGACTCTTCTTGATAGAGTCCTACTCTCGTTAGGACTCTCCTATCAGAGTCCCAGTCCAAGTAAGACTCTTCCCGACAGAGTCCCACACCCATTAAGACTCTCCCGCCAAAGTCCCGATCCAAGTAAGACTCTTCTTGATAGAGTCCTACTCCCATTACGGCTATCATGCTAGAGTCCCAGTCAAAGTAGGACTCTTTCTGACAAAGTCTCACTCCCGTTAAGACTCTTCTGACCATCGGAGGGCGTTTCGATAATTTTGATACCTTTTTGCCCACTAAAGGCATGTTGGTAATTTTGGTACAATCCTACCCTCAGTAGGACTTCCTAGTTACTTGAGGGGATTTTTATAATTTTTATATCATTTTACCCACATAGGGGTAATTTGGTAATTTAGCCCTTTGGTGATGAATTGGGGGTAATTTGGTCATTTTCCATGCCTTGCGGCAATCTAGAGATTCTTTACCAAATTTGGGGTGATTTGGTAATCTTGAGTGATAATAGTCTATTTAGGCTTAATTAGGACTTTCCACTTTTAGAGTTTTCATAAATCTGGTTGCTTGATATTTCGTCAAATGAAGATACATTGAACCTAGACATTTTCATTTTAGAGATTATTTTTCATTTAAATTTTATTTCTCTTTTATCTTATTGGCTTTTGCATGTAGACACCAATTCTATTGATTTGTGAATTTTCATAATTATTTATTAACTAATTTAGTTAGGATAATCATTCTTATTTAATTTTTTATTTATTTAATTAGATAATTATCGCTCAAGATATGATCATAGCCCTCCATTTTAGAGTCTCATCTTAGACCCTTGAATCAAATCTTTATATTTTCCTATAAATATAACCCCCAGGCCATTAGTTTTAAGGACAGAAAAAATATGAAAGACACGAAAATATACGAAGGAAAGATGATTTCCATAGCCTTACGCTGTTAGGTTAATTCTGGGGTTCTCTCTACAAGAAACCTCCCTCTTCTGAGGTCGAAGCCTTGCCAAAGTGACAGCCTCTCTTCACGAAGCCAATCAAAGCAACACTTTTTCGAACCGGAGATCTGCCTGACAGAAGCCTCCTATCCAAACTTTCCTAGCCAAAGTGTTGCCCGACTACCATGACTGAATAAGGTACATTCTCAAACACTTAACTATTTATTTTTCTTTAGATCTAGTTGATCTTATCTCTTTTATCAGTCTTAATAAAAAAAAAAGGTAAACTGGAGAACTACGTGACTCTAATTTCGTTCTTCTGAACAGATATGTAGGAAGCCTTTGGGCTCGAGTCAGATTTATTTGCTATCTTTTTAATTTTGTTTTTATTTCTTTACACTAGATTCTTTGTTATTTAGTTTTTCTGTACTCACATCTCTTTTTCAGTTTTCTCAAAACAAAATAGCATTGCAAGTGAATATTCGAGGCCGATCCATTCAGATCGGGCGGGGTGGGTGCCTAACACCTTTTCACTCCATACTTTAGCCCTCGAATCTGTTTCTCTTATGTTTATATTTTTTTGTGCTTTATCATTTTTTTTATCCATGTCAAGGCATATTTAGTATGTATTTAGGAATCAAGGAAATGTAATTTATTTTTCATGTCTTTCAGTTTTTCTTTATATATATTGTTCAATCTGTAACGGGTTTGCTTGTTTCTTGCCCAAAAATGAGCTAGAGACTCCTCAATCTCAAGTCTTCTATAAGAGGCATTCATTCCCACCTTAAGGGGAGGAGACAGTCGGGATCCCTTTAAATCTATAAAAAAAAAAAAAAGGATGACACAGCCACTTTTCCCATTTTTTCAGTGTTGGCGCCCATAGTGCCGACTCCACTGGGGACTAAAGAGGGCTAGACTCTGTGAAGTATTCACTTCAAGGCTATTTGTTTACTTGATTTACGTTCATTTGTTTTTATGCTTTATAATGGGATGAATGGATGAATGAATGTATGGATATATGCTTGAATGTATGGAAGGATGAATGAAAAAGGACTAAAATCTGAATACCTTGCACACACATCACTTTTATACATTGCATTTGCATTACGTACCCTCCAAACCTCGGACAGTTAGTAGCCATTGACCCATATGCTCAATCAGCTTGACAGGGGTCGCCGATGAAAGCCCTCCACTCCTTGATCAAATACTACTTGACCGACGACACTACATTTAGTGTCCTTGGGATGGTATGCAAAAAGGCGATGCGGTACCATTTGACCATAGTTATTACAATCTAGTGGTTGTGGGAGGTATATAATCGGCCATATATTCATGATTCAGGACTTTCAAACCCAATTTTGGTAAGACACACACGAAATTTTTTGCGTAAATTCGCGAAATCAAAAAATTCTAAAAAGTAAAAAAAATAACCCTCTTTATTGCCCAATTGGCATAGAGGTTAAAAGCCTCTGTGTGTCAATCGGCACAGAGAGTGCTGGTCCCCTACTTTATAAAATTTTGTCTAATTTTCTGAATTTCTTTCGAAAAACTCTGATTTTTTTCCTAAAAAACCAATTTTGCAAGCTTCAATAGGGTTACAAATGAGACTTTCTTGGATTTTCCTTGACACCAAACAAGTTATATGACACAAGTGTATTCTGACAATAGGTTCCCACAACTGGCTTGGAAACGGAGTAGCCGAGGCCGACTGATCTGAACCTCTAACCTTCCAATAAATCAGAAAAGCATAGCTCCGGATGCAATGGACCTTGAACAAATACTTCAAATTCTGGCCGACATCAAGAAAGATATGGTCGATTACCGTGAAAAGAACCAAAAACTCTCCATTATAGTTCATGATCTAGCACAACAAAGGTTACCACCACCACCTCCTATTCCAGCAAGTAATGAAAATCCTAGCCAAGTGCCACTAGTCCTACCTCAAGACGGACAAAAAAAACTAGCATAAGCAAAACCAAGATCCTCCCAACCCATTATCTTTATGATTGGGGTGAACAGTATGGGCCTAGTAGAGATCCCGAAGCCACAAGAAGAGGTCCTTGCTCCAGGTTGGAAAAAATGGAGACTCTCTTTTACAAAGCTCACCGAGGTGATGATATAGTCGATATTCCCAAGCTATCTCTCTATCCAGACATTTAGCTCTTTCTGAAATTCAAAATGCCGAACCTCAACAAATTTGATGGAACCACATGTCCAATAACTTCATCTCAAGCTATATGTGAGGGCCATGCAACCACTAAAGGCTGACACCAATGTCTTGGTCTAGATGTTTCACCAAACCCTGACCAGAGCCACTCTACAATGGCACCTGAACTTAGAAGATGCATTTTCCAAAGATTGGGAAGAATTATGCAACGCTTTTGTCAAGTAGTACAAATGTAACAATGAACTTGATATCATTCTTCGAGACTTAGAGACCACCAAGCAAGAACCAAAAGAAAGTCTGTTTACATTCATCACTAGGTGGTGGACTAAAGTAGTTCAAATAGTCAACCGGACCAATGGGGCCGAACAAGTTCAAATGGTTAAAAAGAACCTACTTTCGGTCTACCGTGAAACTCTCTTCGCCTAATACTTTGAGACATTAAAAGCATTAGTTGGCAGTGGAACATAAGTAGAAGATGCGGTTAACGATGGAACTCTCAAAGCAAGTGACCCAAAACCTCACAAGATCTTTCCAACCTCAAAACCAAGTGGCCCGACCCACATGGTCACTGTCGTTAACACATCAAAGTCATTTTCATGGCCAACATCACAAGGTGTCCCACAGAAACGCCCTTAAAGGCAGTTCGTAGATTTACCAGCACTAATGGGTAAAATATACAATAACCTCCTAGAGAGAGGGGTTCTTTAACCCTTGGAACTAGGGCCAGCTCTGAACCCTTTAGCCAAAAGGTTTGATCCAAATCAGCATTGCGTCTATCATCAAGGCAATGGACATAACATAAATCATGTGCTGAGCTCTGAAGCATACAATTCAAGACCTAATTAATGGAGGAATAATAAGGGCTCCACCAACAAAGCCCAATGTCACTACCGACCCATTACCGGCCCACAATGCACGACTTAATATCAACACATTAAGTCTCGAAGACTCAGATCCAAGTGGCCTCATAAATGACTTTACAAATGTCTCAAATTGTAGTATGATCACTTGGGACGAACTCATGGGTACAAAGAGTCAGTCTGGCTCAACCGATGCAGTACATGTCATATAAGGGGGGAGACCATTCAAGCCCACTCGTTTACAAGCAGATGACCCATTTACATAGTTTTTGAAGCCCAAAGAATCAATAGGAGTCCCACCTCAGGTTCCTATCGAAGATGAGGTCCTCAAATAGCTCAAGAAGACGTAAGCCAACATCTCAGTGTAGGGGTTGTTGACATCATTCTTTCCGCATATGCAGGCTATTTTGAGGCATCTCAATGAAGCACAGGTTCCTACCACTACTACCCTCGAACAACTCACATAATTCATTGGAGGGGTCCAATTCAACAATAATGTCACTTTTATCGATCATGACTTATCGAAAGGAGGGGCCGACCAACTAAAGTTTTGCATATTACTATGGATGCTCTTGGAAAGAAGATACCTATGGTCCTTATTAACAACGGCTCTACTCTCAACGTTTGTCCCTTGAGGATTGCAAAATGCCTTGGCTTAGGAGTAGCCGATCTTACTGTATCAGCCCAAGTGGTGAGGGTATACGAAAATACCTAAAGGGAAGTTATATCAAACATAAGGTATCACAGAAGGGTAGCCCGAACCTTTAACAAGAAAGTGAAAAAGAGAGGTCTGAAAGTGGGAGATTTGGTTTTAAAGGAAAATTGAGCACTGGTACTTAACCCGAGGGGTAAATTTAGGCTTAACTGAAGTGGCCCATTCATCATCAAATCTATAGCCATTGGAGGGGCAATATGGCTCACCGATATGGATAGAGACGAGTTTTCATCACCTACCAAACTCAACCAGCTCAAGAAGTATTATGTTTAGCGGCTAGCTACTCATTGTACTAAACTATGACGACTTGACTCCCTACTACACATTGTTGCTACACATGCAATATGGGGGTACGTAGGTAGCTCACGAAGTTACTATGAGTATGGTCTCAAAAATTGCAATAAAAGTTTCATTCTTTCAAATCCAATAGTTAATGATCATCTTTTATTCAATATCAGGTAAAAGCCCTATCAACTTGATCTAAGTCTAATATGAAATTAACTTCCTTTAAAAAAAAAAGAGAGAGAAAATTTATAAATCTTCATTACTAAAGGATACTCAGATCATTTCTTTACTTCATTTTTTCTTTTCCACCAACTTGTCTTCCACACTAGTGTCTACTCCAGTCTCTTCAAAAAGGATAAAATCCCTAAGTTATCCCTTTTCACTGATTAGGTCTTAGAACCACCATAAATGTTCTTCCATCACAAGCACTTTGTCGGAATAATCTATATTATCCAAATCTAAGACATGAGCACATTCCCAACAGCTAGACATTTTTGTGGCTATAGATGGAGTCAATATTTCCATAACAAAGTGGGGACCCGAAGTCCTCAGGGCAACTTACATGCATCGAAATTGAAGCAGTATATGAATGGGATAATAGAAAGAGATCTTCCTTAAGCCTGCCAAAATAACACAAGAATAACCAGGCGAGCACAAGTGAGGGGCTCTACTTTTTTAGGGAACAGTAAACCAATTAATATCATAAGGTGAAAGCTGATCAAGGAACTCGCACCAATCTCTTTCATTATCTTTGGTCACCAACAACGCCTTTGAACAATAGTGCATTGACATATAAGGGATGGTAACTGAAGGTGCCAAGAGTTCAGCTTATCAGGCAACCATAAGGTCAATAGCAAAGGGGCTACCTCTGAAAACATTTGAACTGTCATGGACCAAGTCCAAGTCATTCAAAGTTTTATCAAGAACAATACCCATCATATTGTTGTCTTTGTTCAGTTCAGTCACAACATCAATTAGGCAGACATCAGCTTGATCAGGCTCTTGGACAATCAAGAACCTCAGGATAATGCACAGAGCAAAAGCACACAGCTTGGTGTGGCTAGCCTCTTGATTCATGAAAATTTCTAATATGGGAAGTAGGGATAATTCACGTTGAACCAATTCCTTTGCCTTTTCAGCATCCAAGTTAAGTAAAGAGGACAGAGAAGAAGAATAACCACGCTGTACAGAAGGAACGATCAGTTTACCTTGAACCGTGACATAAAAAATGGCACAGAACTCTTCAAAGGTCGGGTATATTTCTTTTAGATGAAAGCAGAAACAATGATCAGCGGGATCACAAAAACGAGCACAAGCCAGCAACAGATGCCAGTCTATAATACCTTAGGCAAGAGAGAAAATAGATTTTAGCTTCAATGCCCCTAAGTTAATCTTCTTCGAGCCCGAGAGACAATACAGTCATATACGAATTTGTTCATTAAAAATAGCTACATCCATAATTCTAGAAGCCATCAGAGTAGAGAGGTAAAAAATATAGCAGTAGAGTTGTCAAGAGGCTGAATATGATGAGTTGGGAGGTTTAGGTTTGCAATATATCCTAAAACAATTCACAAGTTCGTTTCCAAGTTGGTTTAGGAGACTAATTTTTGGAAAACATGCAACAGGCTATGAAACAACCCGAGTTAGGACATGCCCTCTCTGTGTGCCGATCGGCACCCAAGGGAGATTCAGGCCACTTTGCCCGATTTTGCCTGTTTTCATTGTTGTCCCCTCTGTCTTGTCAATTCAAAACATGTCAGATACCAATTTTTGTTTCATTTTTGATGACATTACACATATTCATGAATAAAGGTGCATGTATTGATCGTCCATTTTTCAAAATAAAACAAAAATAATCAAAAACAAGAAAATCGAAAAGGGACAAAATCTTTATCAAACAAAGTGTTCATCCAAAAAGAAAAAGTGTTCATCTAACGGTGCCCTTGTCGTCCTTTCTCGTGTCGTAGAGACTGATAGGGGATGAGCCTCCTCTGCCTCACTATACTCACTCTCGCTCTCTACCACGTACCTTAACACTTTGCTAGGCTGAGCTGGCTGAGTGCGAAAGCTACTCAGTTGACCCCTGCTTTTCTTCTTCGGCTCTCCTCCTCACCTTTCGCTAGGAATCCCTCCCCTAAGGTGACCCTGTCCTCAATTCATCTATTCATGATGAGAGCTCGAGCAGCATGAAGAGTCATGAGTTTTAACTGCAATGTCAAAATATAGTCAATATAAGGACAGTCGAAAAGGGTCAATCATGTCCTTACAATGTCAGAGTCTGTCCGACAAGTGACTTTCTGCCACATCTCCATGGTGACTTGGGAAACCATATACTTCAAGGTCGTGATGTAGACACAAGCCTCCTAAAAAATGGTCCAGGACACCTGAATTCCCATATGATATCTTGTGTCAATTCAAAAAAGAGAAAAACCATGGAAATTTAGGGAAAGGAAAACTCTTACCCAATCAAGTGGTTGAGAGTTAGAATTTCTTCGATAGACTCTGTTAGCAGGATGACTCTTCCAGCCTAAAATTCCCATCATTAGTCATCACCGATACATTGAAAGCCAAGAAAGCTACCAACAACCCTGCATCAGCCACTGTGGTAGTAACCTCCTAAGACTACCTGTCGCTCGCACTTGGCATCCCAGCCCTAGGTAGGAGTGGCGAACCCCTAGTCAAAGGAGGAATCAGCTTCTCCAAATAGCTAGTCATATGGCCGAACTGTTTGGAGAACCGTTGCATGGCCACCCCTTCAAAAAGCTCAAAAAAGTTGGGGTTAAAGTCAAACGAGTCTAAATCTCTCAGATTGGTCGACGGTGATATAGGTAGACAGAGTTGCACAGCCATATCTACTTGGAAAATCACGCTCTCGCCCAAGTAATATACCCTCTCAAAAGGGCCTTCCAAAATCATGTGCCGTCATGCTATCCCGATACTCCGCTCCATTGAGGGCGAGACAATCCTCCAAGGATTTCATCAAATTTGTCATAAATGAAAAGCGTGAGTTTCTCACGTCACATATCAATAAAAGAAAATTCCAAATAAAAGAACTAATCGTGTCCGCCTAGAGCATGTCTTGGGCCTCTAAGAATCTCTATACTACATTCACCCCTCCAGTGAGTCTGCCTATTTGCCTTTTACCACTGCCACATACGGGGAAACATGTTTTCCTACTGCCTCCACCAATGGGTAAGGCAACAGCTAGAGAACCTCGTAGGCCCAAATTTTCCCAAAATAGAAAAGTCAGTCAAAATGATATTTTCTCAAAAAATAAAGTAAGAAAATTCAGAAATTCATACCTCCCAAACAATCTTGAAACCACTAAGTCCTTTGGTGATCAGTCGGGATAGTACGCACATCCAGTGGTACAAAACAGCCATTGCGGCGCCTCCCCAATTGAAATGCCCAAAGTTTTTCACATCCTTCAAAGTATGGAGGCACCAAAGGTGGATAGTGTCACTAGCATTGGCTAAGAGGGTCTGGCCAAAGACAAAGAGAATGAAGGCTCTAGTTAATTGATCCTCCTTAAAAGAATTATGGCACTCTCGGAAGCGACAGTTCTCCAAGATATGCCTAACCCGCACTGCACCACCGGAGGCCAGTATGGGTCACCACCCTAGAAGTTGGAAAATATCATCACCTCGACTATGCATTTCACTATCCCAAGGGATTCGATCACCGCCAACCCGAAGGCCTATGAACATCGAAAAGTCGAGGGGAATCAATGTTACCTCCCTGAACCAGAGGTGGAAAGTGTTGGTGGTGTCTTACCATCTCCCCGTCAAGGCGTAAAGAATCTTCCGTTCATGGTCAATGTGGACTATCTAGTCTAAAAATGGCCCAAAACCGGCCGCCCTCACTTGTCCTTGGCATCGGAGGGGAAAATCAACCTACTAGTCCACGATGTCCTGCCGTCGAGCCCCGAGCTCCGATTTCCAAATTCGGCTACAAGAAATCAAAGTCAATATGTTAGAAAAGCCTTTCAAAATCCATAAACATGCCAAACAAGTATCAATCAAATGCAAAAATCCAAGGCAAGGCAAAAACTGCCCATTCAGGTATTTTTATAAGCGTGTGGTGTGCACCTTCCAAAAGGCATGTGGGTGAAGTGCCCATGCATGCAAGAAATCAGATTTCATTCAAAATGCTTTCAAAGCATGAAAAACAAACCAAATTCATCAAGAATCAACTCAAAAATCTCAAAACAATCGGAAGAAAACTTAAGAAAATCCATACTTGGCCATTATGATACCATTACGACAAATGGTACGCTACCTCTTGGACCAAGCTCATGTTGTTCCGAAAGCCTGGGGCTAGTTTATATTAGAAGATTATGCAATGCACCTGCCCTGACATCCCCAAATCATGATCAATGTCTAACATTAGGTCCGAGTCACCAAGGCCTTCACTTCACATTTTCTCTTAAAATTTTGGATTTGTTGTTGAAAACCAAGTTGTTTGATCTTTTGAAAGGTTAAAACAAGTGTCAAATACTTCAATCTAACCTCTTTCACAACTCTATAAAAAATGGTCACAAGAGAGGTAGGAGAGTGCTCAAAAACGGAATGAGAAAATCAAAAGTCGCAACATTTTTAAGTTGCCTAAGCACCTGAGTACCGATTGGCACACAGGGGCTGGGCAACCCAATTTTTGGGCTTTGGCCCATTTTTATGAAGTCAAAATCAAGCCTTTTGTCAAGATATATTTAAGAAATTCACCGTGATTTGACATTGAGCATCGTAAGGAAAATCGCCAATTTGCTAAAATCGATCAACGTTGACCAACTTGTCATTTAGTGGTGTAGGCTCACTAATCCAAAACTGCCATCAAGTAACTCACGGTTTCTTTCAAAAGATCATGTGAGTAGCATTTCCTTTAGTGATCCTTCAAGATCCGGGCCACGTTTTTTGAACGAGTCTTGATTGCTCAAACAAATCAAAATCATGGAGTCAACGCGATCCATTCCCCAAAGAAGTCCAAACCATCATCCTTTTCTCAAGGAAATTTATCTTCTCGATAAAAATATGTCCTCGCATTCCTCATGGAATCTTTAATCTCGGTAAAACGTTTGAGGACATACTCCATCTCGGCAAACGTTTGAGGATGTAATCCATCTTGACAAAATGTTTGAGGACGTACTCCATCTCAAAAAATGTTTGAGGACGTAATCCATCTTAGTAATCCATCTGTTACAGACACAATCTTATGAAATTTCTATTAAGATAGCATTCCTTTTAGAAAATATCTTGTTATGACAGCATTCATCTCAGGTAAGTCATCCATCGCATCACCATCTTATTATGATAGCATTCATTTCAGGTAAACCATCGATCGCATCACCATCTTATTAGGATATCATTCCTCTCAGGTAAGCCATTTATCGCATTATCATCTTGTTAGGATAACATTCCTTTCGGGAAATTTGTCTGAGGACGCATTTTACCAACCTATTAAAATAGTATTTCTTTTAGGAAAGTCGTTTGAGGATGCAAATTCATTATCCTATTAAGTTAATTCTAGGGTTCTCTCTATAAGAACCCTCCCTCTCTTGAGGCCGAAACCCAACCAAAGTGACATTTTCTATACGCAAAACCAATCAAAGCGACGCTTTTTTGAATCGAAGAACAAATCGGAGATCTACCAGACAGAAGCCACCACTCCAGACTTTCCTAGCCGAAGTGCTGCCCCGACTAGCACAACTAAATAAGGTACGCTCTCAAACCCTTAATAATTTCTTTTTCTTTAGATTTGATTGATCTCATCTCTTTTAGCACTCTTGATAAAATAGGGTAAACCGAAAAACTACGTGACTCTGATTTTATTTTTCTAAATGGATACGTAGGAAGCCTTCGGGCTCAAGTCAATTTATTTCCTATCTTTTCTATTCTATTTTTATTTCTTTACACTAGATTCTTTGTTATTTAGTTCTTCTGTACTCACGTCTCTTTTTTTAGTTTTCTCATAACAAAATAGCCTTGTAAGTAAATATTCGAGGTCGATCCATTCGGATCGGGTAGGGTGGGTGCCTAACACCTTCCCATTCCATACTTTAGCCCCCAAATCCGTTTCTCTGATGTTTATATTTTTTAGTGTTTTATCTTTGTTTTGATCTATGTCAAGGGATCTTTAGTATGTAATTAGGACTTAAGGTAATGTAATTTATTTTTCATTCCTTTGGGTTTTCCTTTATATGTATTATTCAATATGTAACGGGTTTATTTGTTTCTTGCCTAAAAACAAGCTGGCGACTCCCTAATCTCGAGTCTCCTATAAGAGGCGTTCCTTCTCACCTTAAAGGAAGGATGCAGCAGAGATCCCTCTAAATCCATAAGAAAAGGGATGACACACCCGTTTTTTCCTTTTTCTGGTCCTAGCACCCACAGATACGATACTCATAAACAGTAAACTCACTAAAAAAGTCATTCAAGGGATTCTCTATTCAAAAAATTGATAGAAGTCAGAACTCCCAAATTGATGCATTAAAAAACGTGGCCTCTTATTCGATTCTTGAAAAGGGTTCCATCGTCAAGGTCTTGTATCAGTCGAAGCCCAACATCGACGCCTCACAGATTTTGCAAACCTCAGAATAAACATCCAACTGGATGACCTTATGGCCAAATTCTTGATTAAGAAACTGCTTCATGATGATAAAAATCAAGCTAGAAGGGTTCATATCCGAGCAGCTTAGTATCTAGTCCTCAATAACAAGCTATACCGAAAATCTTACTTTCATCCACTCCTCTTGTGCTTGAGCCCTAATGAGGCACAATCATCTTGGCAAAAATCCATGAAGGGATTTGTGGCAACCATAACAAAGGAAAGACCACTGCCCCACTGAGCTTTGTCCTAGGGGTATTACTAGACAAACATATTGAAACAAGCAAAGGACTACATTTGGAAGTATGATAAGTGTTAGCATTTTTCCTCTTATTAGCACCAACCTCAACAGGTGCTCGTTCTTATAACCAGTCGTTAGCCCTTTGCCTAATAGGGAATGGACATTATTGGACCATTACCAAAATCCTCTCAAAATAAAAAGTTTCTTTTAGTCACCATTGATTAATTCTCTAAATGGCTCGTTCCTATAACCAGTCCTTAGCCCTTTGCCTAATAAGGAATTGACATTATTGGGCCATTACCAAAATCCCCTCAAAATAAAAAGTTTCTTTTAGTCACTATTGATTACTTCTCTAAGTGGGTAGAGGTTAAACCATTAACCAACATCATAAAACTAGAAGATATTCTCAAAATTTTGCAAGGACCTACACATCAGCCACCATTTCTCATCTCTAAGATACCTACAAGCTAATGGGAAAGTTGAAGTAACAAATAGAACTACCTTGGAGGCTATAAAGAAAAGGTTGGAGAAAGCTAAAGGTAGATGGGTCGAAGAGCTTCCTAGAGTTCTTTGGGCTTACCGAACCACAATAAGAGTTCTGACTGTCGAAACACCATTTTCACTCGCTTATCGGACTAAAGTTGTAATCCCAATTGAGATCGGTAGGCCAACCTTCAGAATAGAACTTATTGATCTACAGAGCAATGACCAACAACTTGCTCAGAACCTTGATCTCTTAAAGGAAAGATGTAAGCAGGCACAAATTAGGATGAGGGCTTACCAATAGACAATGGCAAAGTGTTTCAACAAGAGAATTAAGTCAATTAACTTTTAGCATGGTGACCTTGTCTTAAGAAGGGTATTCCCAAACACTAAAGATCCCACTATGGGAAAGCTCTCCCCCAATTGGGAAGGTTCTTTTAGAGTAATTAAGATTGTACGACCTATAACTAATTAGTTAGAAGATTTGGCTGGGAAACTTGTTCCTATGCTATGGAATATTGAACATTTGCTAAAGTATTTGTTAATTGAAGTCTCCTTCTCCATCTAGAGCCTTGAAAACCATATGATTTCCATAAGTGTTACAAGTCTGAAGTTATCTATTAGCCTAAAGGCTTTATACAACATTGTCACCTATACAGACCCCTAAAACCTTATGATTTCCATAAGTGTTATAGGTCCTAAGTTATCTATTAGCCTAAGGGCTCTATGCGGCATTGCCATTTATACAAACCCCTAAAAATCTTATGATTTCTATAAGTGTTACAGGTCTAAATTTATCTATTACCCTAAGAGATTTTTGTGGCATTGCCATCCATTCAAATCCCTAAAAACCGTATGATTTCGATAAGAGTTACAAGTCTAAAGCTATCATTGAATGTCTGAATTCTGAATTTAACTTGTAGTTTTATTAAATTTACCAAAATACCCATGAAGGTCAAAGATGTGCATAATAACCAAAATACCCTCAACGGTCGCAATATACCAAATGATCAAAATTCCCTTAAGGGGAGAAATGACCAAAATGCCCTTAAGGGAAAAAATACCAAAATGCCCTTAATGAGAAAAATGACCAAAATGCCCTTAGGGGTGAAATTACTAAAATGCCCTTAGTGGACCAAATGACCAAAATTTTCTTAGTGGGAAAAATGACTAAAATGTCCTTAAGGGATGAAATGACCAATACCCTTAGTGGAAAAAATGACCGAAATGTCCTTAGTGGGCAAAATATGAAATTACTAAAATACCCCTAGGTGAGAAATATTGTAGTAACTTCTCAAAAATGACGAAACTCTCCCTTTACAATCAAGAGTCACAAAATGAGGTGTCTACAATAGTTAATAAGATTATTAGATATGTGAGTGCGGCATTAGGATATGGTATTTGGTATTATTTTGATACCAATATTCACTATCGCTACATATTTTGATGTAGATTGGGCTGGGAATGTGGATATCCAGAAGAATACTTTTGGCGGCTACTTTTATGTGGTCAATGCATTAATGTTTGGGCATAGCAAAAAGTATAATTTTATCTCATTGTCTACAATTGAGGTGGATTATATAGTTGTAGGTAGTTTGATGAGATAAATGTTGAGGGATTATGGTTTAGAGGTTGGCATGATGACAATGTATTATGATAACTCGAATGCCATTAATATTTTAAAAAATACCAAACAACATTCTAGGACAAAACATATAGATATTAGATACCACTTGATTTATGGGCTTGCTTAAGACAATGTCTTATCTTTGTAGTATGTCCCTATTGAGCATGAACTCGCAGATATTTTCACAAAACCTTTAAAAGGCCTTAGGTTTGATAATTTTAGAAAATCTGTTGGTATATGTTCCATCAAGTGATATTTTACATAGCTTAAGTTATGATACATGTCTCTATCATTCTTCTTAGGTCTATGTTTGTATATTAAATTTCTTGTTTTAGGTTCTTAGTTAATTTTTTTTTTGTAATATAAAAAATTAAAAATATTTTTCTTTTTATTCATTTAAATGTATAATTAGTTTAATAAAAGAAAAATTAGTTTTGATTAAGATTAACTTAAGTATTTGAGACTATGATCCATGTAACTAGATTTATTTTGATCTCTTGTAGGCTTATATACTTGATTAGTTTCAATCTTTCAAGCAACATGCTCACAGTGCACTTACATATGCACTTTTATTTCATGAGATAGGACTTGTAAAGTTGTTGACACTACATTATTTTTTGTTCAACCTACATTAAGTTCATGGATAAAAATATTGACTTAGGTAGTTGTGCCAAGACCATTGACCAAAGATATAAAAGAAAAATTCAAAAGAGTGCGCAAAATAAAATGGCTACCTAAGAGAAAGTACAAAACCATCAAAGGGGTGTACTTTTGAAAAGAGCTGCTTAATAATGAGAAAGCCAACTTCAGAAATTTAAAAAAAATCAAAATCACGAAATTTTAAGAATGTCATACAATTAAGGGGGGGTTCTTGGTTCGAAGGGAAAAATCAATACCTAGGTTAATACATTATATTGTTTGTTGAATCATCAACCATCATAGTGATGGCAATGAAAAAAGGAATACTCATGGTAGAAATTTAAATTTTCAAGTTAGTTCACCATAAACGAGTGTGTTCAAGTAGAGAGGGTGATTAAATGTTTAGAACTTAATATTCAAATAACTAAGTTTCGGAACCTTGAATTTAGCCTTAAATTAATCTAAGTTTTCAATCTGATTTTGAATTGCAAATAATGAAATATTTTGTAGTTGAAGTTTTTTTTAATTTATCTTATTTTCCTTAATTTATTCATTGTAGGGTTATACTGGATTAGTTTATTGTATTATTTAAGTTAGAAATCAATATATAGCCAAAATAAGTTAATGTGATAGCCAAAACTTGCAACCTTGTTCGAACAAGGTTGAGGGTTGTTCAAAGACCTCTCGAGGGGACCTGATGGTTGCAATTCGAATGAAATTTTCTTTAAGTTCCAATGATAGTTCATTTTCTTTATTCATCCATATGAGTATAGTGGGTTTTTGCTTAATTCTATATTTTGTGAGTTCAATTTTCTTGCCTTTTAACCTTAATTGTGGTTTTTGCTTCGATTAGATTGCCCTATACAACATTTTGAGGACTTCTACCAATTGGTTTCTCGTTCATTTCATCATTTGATGAGTTCGGTTCTCTCATACTCTTTTACATAATTTTATAGTTATTTTTCATTCATATTTAGGGGTTCAAGATTGTTAGATTGATAGGTTTGATCTACTTAGATACAGTTTTCTAAAATTATACTTCTTTTACACCTAAGATCACTATGCCACCTAGAAGATATCACTAGGAGAAATTTATACCTGTAGACTATCCCTATCCAATTCTTAAATTTCCTTGAGTTGCTCAAGTAGAGTTCTTTCGATTTTGTATCTATATATTCTTTATGTCTTATCTTGGTCGGGCATAGGGTTTGAGTTAAGCACATTGATCATAGCTTTGTGCTTAAGCAGTTTACAGCTTGCGGCTAATCACCCATTCTCTTTTTTAAGGCTCTAGAAAATGTTGATACAGTTCGTGAGTTCAACACGAACTTAAAGTTAAGTGATGATCATGATCTCTTGATTTACTATGTGTTTGGCAAACACTTTCATCTTATTCCACAACATATTGTTACTTTCCTTTACCTCACTCGCTATTTTGAGCTAGGATACCCTTATTATGGTCCTATTTGGATTCCTTACCCTAACATGAACGTTGCATTTCTTTATAGTGATCATGTTTATATTTTTGGCATTCATCTATGTTAGAGTCATCTCTTTAGAGACCACCGCCTTTTTAATTTGGTAGTTTCCTATGATTTATCCCTACTCCATCATATTACAGACTTTAGGCTCACTTATGGTTGTTTCTTCCATGCCATCAGTACTAGAGTTCTCATCCATGATGCTACCCACATCCATAGATACATTAGGGTAGCCCATGATCCTATTCCAAGTAGAAAGAGTTTATTATTTGGTTCTTTCATCACCCGATACTGTGTTGTTTAGTTAGTTCCCTTTGTCACGACCCGAAACCCAACCTGTGCGGATCTTGAGTCGCAACCGCCTGCCCCAAGACCCGAAGGCCTCGGGACAAGGCTCGCATCTACAGCAGTGTCGAATAGATGTGCTTCATGTGCTTGCGGAAGTGTGAAAAACTTTTTCCTTTCTTTTCTCATTTTAAAATTTACACATCCGTCTGATACTGCCGCTATTTACAATGGTACACATGATCATACATTCAGAGCATAACTAAAAACTTAAAGGCTTTTATAATGAATACATGTTCAGCTGCCCCTTGGGGCTTAATACATAACAGTTCACTACCTTACTAAAACAAAGGTTACAACTTAAGTTCATGATACTTAACAAAAGAACTACTTAGATATCCCTTCCAAAAACAGCTAGGCTCATCCTCATCGTCTTCCAATCAGCCCTATTGTCAATCACCTGAAAAGGGGATCCGAACAAAGTCCGGGTAAGCTAATCTAAACTTGTGAGCAATTCCAGTATTCGTCATGGGGTTTTCAATTAGCAGTGGTTTTTAGTACATAAGATTTTGTAAACATTCACTGCCAATTGCTCGTATACTTGAACATAGAACATATGTATTTCTTAAAACAGATAGCTTCGAAACATTTAAAGTATTCAAGCTAAACTCGTACTTCATCAAATGGAGTATATAACTCAAAACATATGCATTTCATGAAAATGAGGGTAAAACCTGCTTCCATTTTCAAACTCATTTGTCATCTTATCTCTTTCATTAGTGGAATCCGTTTCGAACCGGACTCCCATATTACGTATAAATGGAGATAACCTAACTGAACCGATCAGGATCGTCTTCCTAGGTCCCTAAAAGGTAGGTAAGACTCATTTCCTGACAGAACAGATAGGGTTCCTCGAGGTATCTCATGCCTGGGGGATTAGATCCTGCTACCTGGCATTTTGACAGTAAATTGAGTTCTGTGCAACCCAAAATCCCATCATATTTTTACAAATTAATTGAGTTCCGTACAACCCAAGAATCTGTTATTTGAAAAGTCGGCTGAGTTCCGTACAACCCAACCAAAAACCCATGGTGCTTAAGCAGCAATTTTTCTTACATTCAAATACATTTAATACATGATTTATTCAAATGGATGCTTCTCATGAACATTTAAAACATCATGTACATAATTTCATATCAAATCCTTCAAACATTTGATATAACAAAATCAGAACACTTTACATAATTTGGCATTTAAAACTTTAGACATGCTGAAATATGTTTGAAGAAAACTATGGTAGAATCCATTCACTAAGCATGTCATAATAGAGTTTATAAAATAGAACAATTTAAAACTGAATCATGTAAATACTAAATTTGGAATTTCAAACACTTCATATCTTTGCATTTAAAACCTTTTTCAAATCCATGGAGTTAAATCTCCACTTCAAATACAGGGTTACTCACCTTGGTCCTTTAGGGTTAGTGCTAATAATGCGCTTTCCCATTTTCCTTGTAGTTCCTAAGAACAATTCATAAACATCTCATCAACTTCACATTCATTGTAATATCATCTCGATATTCCTTAACTTATGCTTAAATCGTATTAGATCCTAAAATGATTTCATAATTTCATACGTACTTAACTTAACTCGTACTCTTAACCCATGACACAATTTAATGTGTTAGGAATTGAATTCGTTTCAATTTATACTCTTCTAGTGGCTCCATTAACTTTAATTTAAATTTATTTACTTCACATATTTACGTGTCGTGTCTTTTCGTAATTCATTTCCTCGTATACGCCTTAGATTAGTACTTTGGCATTACTTTAATTTATAGTCATCTGACAGATGCTATTCAACAAATTTTATTTCTTTTTACTTTTGAAATCTCTTTTGGTCAAATAGACTCTACCATTGAGTCCGGAGCGTCGAAGAAAGTCGGTTTAGGCTTTCCAAGAATTTAATTTGGACTTTTATATGTAAAAGGACAAAAATGGTCATTTATCGTTTTATGTGTCATATTTTTCGTACTTCGTTTCGTAATTTGGACTCCATTATTGAGTCCGGAAGGTCGAAGAAAGTCAATTTAGACATTCTCTGGTTTCATTTTGGCTTTATGGGTACCAAGGGTATTTTGGTCATTTTACTCTCTTACGTATCTTTATTTTTCGGGGTCTCGTCTCGTGTTGTGGACCTCACCATTGGACTCAGAAAGCCCAAGATAGTAAGAATACATTAATAACTTGTTAATTTTGGACAAGGGGTATTTTGGTCATTTATCCCTTTACGTGTCTTTATTTTTTCGGGCTCCGTATCGTAAAACGAACCCTACAATTAGTCTCAGAATATCCAAAATAGTAAGGATACACTATTCATATGTTTAATTTGGACTTTGTTTGACTTATTTGTGACTCAAGGGTAATTTAGTAATTTTACTTATTTAATAAAATAATTTAATAAATTATTTTATTATTTTTCTAGGGGCATATTTGTATAATTTCTCCAAAAATTGGGCCACAGTATAAATTCGTAAAATAGTTGGGGGTCAAAACCAAATTTTCATAAGTTTCGGTCTAAACCGTTTGGTTCAGTTCGATTTCAAGTGAACCGGTCCGGTTTACACGGTTCACTGCGTAATGCTGACGTCATGATGATGTCCGCCCTAATGTTTTAATTTTAAAACATGAACGAAACGTCGTCGTTCCATTTATTCAGTGGCAAGCCCAGAGGCTGCCACGTGTCCGAGTCGACTCAGTCCTTATTTAAAAAACCGAGTTGACTCATCTTCTTCTTCCCCACGTCGACCCCAACTGTAACCCTAATCCCGTTTCCATTTCTTCAATTTCGTGCCTTCCCATTCAACCAATCCCTACTGTTTTAATTGCAAAACGTTCCTAAGGTATAACTGACTGATTTGGCATTAAATTGGGAGTTCAAAATGAACTCTTTGTTTCGGTTTCAACCTTGATAATCTGAACTGTGGGTTGGTCGTAAATGCTCATTTCTAACCCAAAACCCTTGGGATTTGTTTCATTGTGATCCCCTCTTCATGGGGTTTTATTTCTCATTCAAAAAAAATGGATTTAAAGGTAGATTTGTGAGGTTGGGTTTTGAAACCCGTACCTGCAAGTCAATGTTTAGAGGCCATTTCTTGTGATTTTTGGTAACGGATTTATGTTTTTGGGATGCTTATAATGTCTACTTGAAGTCCCTATACACCAAACACAGTTTGGTGATGATGAAATCAGACCTGCTTCAAGCAAGGTCTTCAATGGCGACCTCTAGTTGGGTTACATGTTTTTGTTTGTTTTCATAGCTTGATTTCATGCTAAATCAACTCTAAAACACATATCTAACATTATACATGCATAACTAAGCTTCAAACAGTTTCTATTCATGCATATTTCTAGAGAGAGAAATTTAAGAGTTTTCATGGGTTTACCTTTGTTGAGTCGGTTTCTCTCCTCTTTTCTTTTGGTTTCCTTCCCTTCTTCTCCTCTTCAGCTTTCTTCTTTCTCTTTCCAAAACTCTCTCTCTCTCTCTCTCTCTCTCTCTCTCTCTCTCTCTCTCTCTCTCTCTCTTTTTATCCGTGTGACATGGGGATGTATACAATATATGTATATGTGTATATAAGAGATTAGTTGGCCATCACTTCACTCCCTTACCTCATCAAATCAACAGCCATACCTCCCATACTTTCTGATTTAGGGCCATCCCTTCTCCCATTCCTCTTCACCTAATAGCATATAATATACATATTTTGTACATAGGCACCTTACCTTCCTTAACTTCATGTCTCCTCCATGTATATATATATATATATATATAATATATATCACACACTCACATACCCTCACGGTTCTATGTACACACACACACACACACACATATATATTTAATTAATTTCTTATGTTTAATTAATTAACAAATTAGTTATTCAATTAATTATATTTTATAAATTAATCATTACATTTTACATTAATTATAACTAATACTTAATTTCTCATATTAATAAATTAATTACATTAAATTAATTTATCATATTCTTAAGGGCATAATATTTACACTCATTTTTTCATAACCTCGTAAAACAGTGCCTCATTACCCGACATTCTCGGGTCGAGGTATTACACCCTTTCTATTGACTAACATTATGATGGGGCAGATGAGATCCTTAAATCGCACCACTTTTCATATATCGTTACACTATACTACTTATTGAGCTCCAATTGACGTACTAGTTATGCAACAACAGCTCAACGAGGAACAAAAGGGTAATTAGATGGTAGGATCCAACACTAGTTTTTCATAGTAGTGTTTCATCATCTACTCCTCCACCATAATTTATCAATTTCAAGCATCTCTTTGACCTAATCTAGTGGTTGTTCTTTATGCCCATGATGAATTAGATGTATCGTGTTGTATCTCAACAAGAGCAACTCGAGTAGGCAGTTCATACACCCAGTAGAGATTATAGGGTGATGTGTTAGAAGCTTTCACATATTCATGATATTTTCGCTGACATAGTTTATGGTTTATCGACTAAGCCTTTAACAACTAGACAGTCTTATGCACATGATGCATTTGATAAACATGATGAGTGTTAGGATTTTAGGATTCTAGATATGTTATTACTTTTTTAGACATTTGGATTATACATTATTATATTTTATTTCTTTTTATTATGTATGGATTAGACATAGGGATGTTATTTTCTTTTTATCTATTTATTTTGTTTTCCATACTCTACTTGTCTATTATGTTTATCTCTTTATATCTTAGTGTCATGCGTGTTGTATTTTATATCTCTCTCTTAATTTTTACTTATTCTATGATTGATTTATTTTTTCCTTTGTCATATTGTGACAAAAAGAGGGGAGAAACTTTGGAGTGTAATGGGGAGGTTGTGAGATAGTATCGAGATTTTACATATGCTCTAGCTTCATTGATTATATATTCATTTTTTGTGTTTTCTAATTGGTATACATGTTTATGTTGTAATACATTGAGGATAGTATGATAGCTTTCTTTTTATTTGCATCATTTACACTTAGTTATTCTTGAGTTCATTTTGGTTTTATTGTCGTACTACATTGTGCGTTTTAGGAGGTTTGTTAAGTGTTGTTTTGCGGCTTATGCAAGTATTGAGCGTCATAAAGTCAACTGCGGTGTTATAATGAGTCTTGAATCACATATTATGGTTATATTTCTCTTTTCTAGGTTTTTTGGATTTATTTCTCTTTTTTGTTTGTATTCATATATTCATTATTATTAATTTTGTCACAAAATTTTCAAAGGGAGAGATTGTTAAAACCAAAAGTCTATGTATGTTTTCACATATCCCGTTTAACAAAACATGAGTTATAGTTAGAAGTATTGAGTCTAAGTCCTTGTGTGTCTCATGATACTCAAATTTTGTGATTAAAGAAGCATCATCATTGAAGATAAGAAAACTCAATTTCATACCATATTATTACTTGAGTTTTCATAACATAATTGGTCATTCACATTTCATACATATATCCCAACAAGGTTTACATACTTACATTTTAAAAGTGTATTCATCATGTGATTACTATTTCTAATTCAAAAGAATACTAGTCTCGTTGAGGCTTTCGAGCCTTCGCATCAACATATAAAGACCATAGGGCCTTTTACACTCTTAAAAATAACAAAAGATCAAATAAAAGTTGTGAAATTTGATTAAATTGACATTGGTTTACAGCTTAAAAGAATGTTTTGAAATTGAAAAAGGTCATTCCAATCAAATTCAAATGCTATCAACCTAAGTTTTAAATGGGCCTTAAAATATTTTCAAAAATTAGTGGGCATCGTTCGAGGGATTGCTCTCAAAGTGAAATTTTGCAACCTAGTTTAAACCATGACAAAAACAAAGTGTTTACCTATAGGGCTTGTTCGAACATTCATCCAAATGAGCTATCAATCTCGGTGTTTATTTGGTTTCCAATATACATCGTTAGAAAGGGTGTTGTTTGGTGTTTCAAACCAAGTTCATTCTTAAGGCTTTTTAAACAATTTTAGAATATCGTTCGAAAGGGTGTTAGAACTGTCGTTCGAACGACCTATTGGCTAGGGTTTTTCCCAATTTTTCAAAAAAAAATTTGAGTTAGAAAACCCTAAAACTATTTAAAAGGGCTTTATTCATCATGTAGAAACTTTTTGGCCTGCATGAATTTGAGTTATTTTTTAAAAACTTTGGTGGAGTAATTATGTGAAGGATTTCAGTTTGTGTGATCATTGGATACCAAAACAATGAGGAGTCGTGTTGTGGTTGAGGTTCAGCATTGTTCGAGGATTCGAAGATATTGTTGTGAAGAATGTTTGAGGAGTTAAGTTAAGAGAATATCAAATCAATATTGGTAAGGCTTGAGATACTAATTTGTATGAGTCATATTGAGTCTATATTTTGTCTTAGTTTTTTACATAATGGATTTAGTGCACATTTAGATGAGCTCTCGTGATTTTTCCATCTATGGTTTCCACATAAAAAAATCTTCTATGTCTCTCGTTGTTTAATTGTTTTTAATTTGACACGAATTATTATTGTATGCACGAGAACCTTATGTTATTGTACTGATCAAAGTGGAACCTTAATCATTACCAAAAAAAAAAAAAAGTGAAACCTTAATCACCAAATTTAAAATTGGTCAAGATTTTCAATCAATCTTCAAATTGACCTATTCACCTCCTCTAGTTAAAATTGCGATCATCTAGATTACCTAGGGACTATATCAAAATTTGTTTTTATAATTTGATTAATGTTTCTTTTTTAAACTACAAATATGTGCATTTTTTGCATCTTTATAAAAGTTCTTAAACACCCACTAGGTCGTAAAGTATTCCTAAAGTTAATTTTAATATACCATTTTCATCGTATGATTCTTATTTAGTGCACTAAGGTTTCTACATTATGTGGTCCAAGATCAATGAATAATATTTAATATGTTACACATGTCTTAACTATTTATATAATCTTTCATATATGATAATAACAAACATTTGATGAAAATTTAAATATCGTTATTTATTAAAATTATTATTATTATTATTATTATTTTTACTACTACCACTACTACTATGATTATTGTAAAAGTTATTGCTACTTTGACAACAATCTCATTCTAAACTCGAGTCATTGAAGTCAAGCATTTGTTTTGCACAATGCCTTCATTTGTATAATTTGGTCTCTATTACCTGTCTGCCAAAAAATAATTTGCACACTTACAAGTAGTGACTTATCAGTTATGCAGTTTGGAGTTGGCTTTTAAATACCTAATTTTAGGGTAAGATGTCTTATGGCTTCCATGGTATTTCAATTTATTGTTTTTATGCAAGAGAACCCTCTTGTAGATAAAGATGATTCCCCTTTGAAATCTTTTGTATGATCTGTATGTCATTTATGAGGAAAATGTTTTTTTCATTTTATATATTGGCAATTCATTTCAAAAGTATTGAGTTTGTATTTGTTAGGCTAACTAAATCTAGAGATTAGTCTTTCTATACCAACAAAGATTTCATACCAAGTTGACTAAATTACATAGTGTGATTCTAAAGATAATGCCTCAACGTTTATATTGAAGATTTTGGAGTTTCTTATGCTGACAAAAGGTATATACACATGACAACATGTAGCATGCATTGTATACATAAGATGAATGTGCGTTTAATCTTTCTTATTGGTCCTTAAAAAGAGTTTCATTTAATTTTATGAATGATTTTGAGATTTTTAGTTTTGAAAATAAGCTAGGGACCATATAAAGTGTTACAATTGACCTTATGTCGTTAGATACCTTTGCATAGGGTTGTTTACAATGAAAATCCAAAACATTAGCTTGATTATTGTTCGAACGTGGCCCAACACTATTTGAATTATGGACATTTTGTTTGTCTATTGTTGGAACACAATGGTGTTTTGAATTTATTGAAATTCAACTCCAAAACTAGCATAGTTTAACATGGATCAATCCACTAGAATGGTGGCTAACAATTCGAATGCACATCTCTATTCATGAGATTGCATTGGCTAACAAATTTCATTGTTCTAATAGGTTTTGTGATGGTATATAAATTCTTGCTTTTAGTTACAATTAACCTAGTTGTGAGATTGCATATCTACACAACTGTTCTTATGAGAAGACTTGTTTAATACATTAAGAACTTAATCATATTGTCACCTTTTTGAAAAAAACATATTTTTGTGGTTTGCTATAGCTTTTAGAAAGCTTGTAGTGATACACCTAGCGATTATTGCATGATTTTTCACATTTGGAGTTGGGGATTGAGGATCATAAAAGGGTGTGGGTTGTTGTGAGATAAAAAAGATAGTTGATAAAGCAGATTGGATAGTTAAGGAGAAAGTGAATACAAACAAGTATAGAACAATAGTGGTAAATTTTTACTTTTGATTACTTGTAGTGGATTATATTGTAATAGTGAACTTTTTATTCCCTGTAAGGGTTTTTCACTCAAATCTTGTGTCTAGATTTATGTATGATTATTAGCATTTAGCCATAATGACTTGTTAAAGGGATATCACTACAATCTATGTAGTTTGCCCATTTAAGATCAATAATTCATGTTTAATCATATCAATATGTTAGAATGTAATGATTTTTAGTCTAAATAATAAGTAGATAGTTTTTGAAAATTAAAAGAAAAAGATGAATTGTGTCGATTAAGAGAATTAATAAGAATGAATACATATTCTGTTGGGCATATCTTGGTTGGCATAAAATAAATTGTGTAGAATGATAACATGGTTTCATTTGTTCAATGCAATGTGTGGTATAGATTCAACTTTAGGAAATAAGCCTTTATAAAATGCATGTGTTTACACTCTACCCAATGCTTAAACACTAATTGGATGCCACATGGATGTGGCCATATGATTAAAGTGACCATGGGCTAAAAATCTGATGAATTTTCTAAGTAAAATTATTAATAAGCATGGTAATATGAACTCCCTAACACAATGACATCTATTAAATTAAATGTAGTAGATTACCAAGTCTATGGTCATGTATAACTAGAGATTTACGACTATGACCACTACAAGAAAAGGCATTATTAGCGACGCAGGCGTGCGTCGCTAATAGTGGCAAAATGCATCGCTAAAGCTCTTTTGTGACGCACAAACGGGCGTCGCTAAGTTCATCACAAATAGTTGTGTTGCTAATAGTATTGGCGACGCATATCATTTTTGAGTTGTGTGATGGGGGGTCGAGATTGGTAGGTCGATATCTGGTGTTTTGGTCGGTCAAAACCCTAAAATGGGCCTTTTTAGAGCTGAAACTTGCAAAGGTTTCAAACCGGGCATTTTAGCCAAGTGTCAGAATTTTGTACAAGTCTATTTTATCATTTTTGAGGTGTGTGATGGGGTTTCGGTGTAGTTAGGCCGATATCCGGCATCTTGGTTCGTTAAAAGCCCAAAATGGGCTTTTTTGAAGCTGAAACTTGCATAAGTTTTAAACCGAGCATCCGAACTGAGTGCCATAAGTTCAAGCTAGTTTATTTTATTATTTATGAGGTGTGTGATGGGATGTTATGGTCGGTAGGTCGATATCTGGTATTTTGGTGGGTCAAAACCCCAAAATGGGCCTTTTTTTAGCTGAAACTTGCAAAAGTTTCAAACTGGAATTTTAGCCGTATGTCAAAAGTTCGTGCAAGTCTATTTTATCATTTTTGAGGTGTGTGATAGGGTTTCGATGTAGTTAGGATGATATCCGGCATTTTGGTCCGTCAAAATCCCAAAATAGGCCTTTTTGGAGCTGCAATTTGCATAAGTTTCAAACCGAGCATCCGAACCGAGTGCTGTAAGTTCGTGCAACTCTATTGTATCATTTTTGAGGTGTGTGATGAGGTTTCAATGTAGTTACAATGATATCCGGTATTTTGGTCCGTCAAAATTCCTAAATGGGCCTTTTTAGAGTTGAAACTTGCATAAGTTTCAAACCGGGCATCTGAACTAATTGCCGTAAGTTTGTGCAAGTCTATTGTGTTATTTTTGAAGTGTTTGATAGGGTGTTGTGGTTGGTAGGCCGATATCCGGTATTTTGGTCCGTCAAAACCCCAAAATAGGCCTTTTTTGAGCTGAAACTTACAAAAGATTCAAACCGGGCATTTTAGCCGAGTGTCGGAAGTTCATGCAAGTCTATTTTATCATTTTTGAGATGTGTGATGGGGTTTCGGTGTAGTTAAGCTAATATCCGGCATTTTGGTCCATCAAAACCCCAAAATGGGCATTTTTGGAGCTGAAACTTGCATAAGTTTCAAACCGAGCATCCAAACCGAGTGTTGTAAGTTTGTGCAACTCTATTTTATCATTTTTGAGGTGTGTGATGGGGTTTCAGTGTATTTAGGCTGATATTCGACATTTTGGTCCGTCAAAATCCCTAAATAGGCCTTTTGGAGCTGAAACTTGCATAAGTTTCAAACCGGGCATCCGAACTGATTGTCGTATGTTCGTGCAAGTCTATTTTGTCATTTTTGAGGTGTCTGATGGGGTGTCGAGTTCGGTAGGCCGATATCCGGTGTTTTGGTCTGTCAAAACCCCAAAATTGGCATTTTTGAGCTAAAACTTGCATAAGTTTCAAACTGGGAGTCCGAACCGAGTGCCGTAAGTTCGTACAAGTCAATTTTATCATTTGTGAGGTGTGTGATGGGGTTTTGGGGTTGTCAGGCTGATATCCAGTGTTTTAGTTGGTCAAAATCTCAAAATTGACTTTTTTGTAGCTGAAACTTGCATAAGTTTCAAACCGGGCATCCGAACTGACTAGCAAGGTAACATGGTTCCAGAAGAAATTGATAGCAAATAAAAAAACAAAAAAAAAAAAAGAAGTTCTATGTGATATGTTTCTTTGACAAGGTAGCTCCGTTGTGTAAAAAGTTTATTATATTTACATAAATTATATATTTTTTGGCAAGTGAGTGTGTGTGTGTGTATATAATGTATATAAAGTATAATCATATACGTTAAGAAAATGAGAGATTGAAATGCAATGGGTACGTATTTTAACTGAAAGACTGAAATGCATGCATGATACTCAACAATGAATCCATCAAAACTTATCATCACTGAAGAATCATAAATCTGAAAATGGTGGAATCTTCAACCAACATAAATAGGACTTAGCTAACAATTGTAAATGCAACTTAACATGAAAAGAGGCAGCAAACATCTTATAGTCCCACTAGCTAATAAATGGCCTTCATGCATGAGATGTTTTAATTTTTCTTTTCCAAATCAAAATTCCAAACCCATATGTTCATGAAGATTACTATGAGGGACCACTAACTAATGTGCCATGTTTCATTAGACATACACAAGGTTAATCATGGTAAATAATATATATGAAATCAACTTAAATCTTCATCCTCGAGGATCAATCCAGAGTAAAGCAGTTTTCATTCAAAAGTACGTATGAGGAACAATTGAGAGTAATTTTCATTCAAAGGTTATAATTGTTAAACTTTAGTACGAGGACCAGGTGCCCTTTACAGGCAGGGCATTTGTGCCTTCACACTCAGATTACAGAGGTATACAAGCAAACAAAAGTAGTCAACTTAACATGTGAATTTGTACAAAGAATCTTCTGAAGAAACAATAACGGAAATATTACATAAATTTATAAATTGGAACAGTACCTGAAAATAAAACGAAGACCGAGGATTTTCAGTTGGGTCAGAAGAATGCTATTTTCAACTATCACATGTTAAGTTTTTGTCACCAGTTTACCATCCCTACTTGATCTCTTAGGACTGGTAAGAAACAATGGCAAAATTAAGCCATATTAAGTTTAAATGTTATTTTCAACTATCACATGTTAAGTTTGATCAAACCACATTTGTAATTTAGAATTTACAGAAAAAAAAATTCATATTCACAATGTACAGTAGATGTCAAAGTAACACAGTATGTTAGGGTGAAACACCACAAAGTGAAAAGCTTTAACAAATTACAAACACTAGGAAGAGAGTAATTTAAAATATTCAAGACATGTATACTACAAGATTAGGGATTTAAAAAAGGATTGCAACATCAAGCCAAAATATATAAATTTCTCGAGTAGAGAAGAAACTAAGAAAAACCTGTCAAACAATGATGTTAGTCAGTCAACAAAATAGAAATCTTCTTTGTTCCCCAAGTGACAACAGCCAGCCAAGCCTTTTCATTTAATTAGGGATTTAATGAAATAGAGAAGGAAAAATAGAAAAAGAAGCACTAATAACAAAAATATAGAAAAAGAAGCGGTAATATAGATCTGTCAGAATACTGATCATTTTTTTATTTGCATTTGCAAAGCACAATGCAATAACAAAATTACATTACAAGGTCTCACCCAAAAAAATAATTTCAATAGAACAGAGGCTATTGAAATACCTTATAACGGTTCGAGCGTGCAGAGGAAAACAACGAAAGACAACTAAATTGAGCACAATAACAATTCTGCGATTTTGAGAGACTAGGGTTAGGGTCGCGATTTTGAGGATGGAAGAAACGGGCACAGAATGAGAGAAAGAGAGAGCGTGCAGAGGGAAAGAAGAGAGAAGAAGAAGAAGAAACTGCTTTGGCACGACGCTATTGTAATAAAATGGGTATTGATTTTTTGCAACGCACATTGAGCGTCGTTGATAATGTATGAGTGTCGCAAATTATCCTCTAACACGACGTCGTTTAACTTAGTCAGACCATTACCGACGGACACCTAGGCGTCGCTAATTTTAGCGACGCACAGTGCGTCACAAAAACCGTCGCAAAAGGTTTCGCGCCCCTTTTTTTTACTTGGGAAGGCGATTTTCTTCGTTATTTGTGACACACACCATGTGCATCGCTGATAGTGACTATTGGCGACGAATTTTGTGCGTCGCAAATAATGTGGGTCGCAAAAAACCTGTTTTCTTATAGTGGACCATGTGTTCAAGTGGTTCTGGAACATGGGACACATGTTGGTTAAATTTAGTGCCTCATTAATAAACAACTAATGTGTCAATAGGATAAAGGTGTAAGATAAATGGTAGTCGTATGAAGTAATAGATTGAGATGACTCCTTCAAAATGTGGAGCACATGGAGATCATGGACAACGTGCAAGTAAACATGGACGTCCATTATAACATGATGCTCAAAGTGGGGAGTGTGTGTAGCTTAATAAGGGATGTGCAAAATAGGAGGAAATTGCCACCCATAAAGGCCTATAAATACAAGAATTCAATATGAATAAGGATCACCACTTCAATCAACATTCAAGCCTAGATTAGCCTAGCATTTATCTTAATTTAGCCTAGCCTAACATACCTTAGGAGTAGCAGTAACTTAGCTTTACTACCCTTTTCTTTTCACTCTCTGTACTTATTGCCCCCATCACACAACTTGTAACTACAATCCTTTGCACTTATACCCATAAGTTCTATAAATTACTTATGAAAGATATTTTTATGTTCTTAATAAATTATATTTAGTTGTTCATCTTGCTAATTGCCCCACATTAAAAATCCTGGTTGTTAGATGAAAATAGAACTTACAAGGAAGGGAAATTTCGTGTTTCCTTATAATTGCCTAATCAATTACACACTCATTTTTACAATATCTAGGATCAAACATTTGGCATTACATACGAGCCCATCCAACTTTGGCATTCCCACACACAATCACTACTATTTACTAAAAAGAATTTTAGGCCAAACATAATTTTAGCACGCCTAGTGGGATTACAAGGGTGACTGCATACAACAATGTAGTGGATGTTTTGGCCACAATCCGATGTCTATCAGATAAATCAATTTAAAGAATAGATGGGTGATTTGGGCCGCTTCCTTATCGAGTTCAAATAAAAAACCAACTCAATTTATGTACTAGGTCACTAGGTCAATCCATTGGGCCAGGTTGGTTTGATAATATTATACGTGATAGATTAAAGTCATGACACGTACCTCCCACCTAGTTAAGAGCTAAGGGGCAAATCCATTAAGTTGTGACATGTGCCTCCAACCTAATTTACAAAATGCGAAAAAAAATATTGGGGACAATTATAAATATGTTGAATATAGAAAACTTCTACACTTTTAAAAAATTGATTTTTTAAGGTTTAGTGGAACAAATATTGTATATAACCTTTTTTTTTTTAAGTTTTTTGTATAGCATAAAGTTTTTTGACGTCCCTTGTTTGGTTGGACTTATTTTTTATTTGTAAACTCTTATATATGAATGAATTCAGTTACTTGTAAAAAATATCATCAATTAATACTAAATTTATATACTTCTTTAATTTTAACACTTAGGATTGATTGAACATTGAATCAAAAGGTTTGCTCACCCCAAATTAATTTTTTTGCCTCGTCCTTCTGTGTGTTTATTACTATGTATGCATGCACACATGTTATGCATATGTATATAGATGTATGAAGACATATGAATGTGTATATAATTTATTTTTTATATATATATTATATACTTTTGTTATTACCAATGACCGGTAAAAGCGTCGTAAACAATAAAACTTTGGCCACGATAATTTTATTCTTCACTAATATTCAATTATTAGTGACGCCTAAATTAAGCATTGCTAATTTTAAATCATCTGTATTGCAAATAATTGAACCTAATAGTCTTTTTTTCGATTTTTTATGAATATTAGCAATGTTTCTAAGCGTCAACCTTTTTTAACAATTTTTTTCTGATTTTTGTAATAATATTGGTGATGTTCAATAGCAGTGGTTATTAGTAACACTTGTAATATTAGTCACAATTAATTAATTTATTATCTGAGATATTTTTATACACTATAAATTATTCCACTACAAAAATTAATTACTAAAATCTTTAAAAACTATTGGGGGTGCTAAAAAGCACCGTAAATAAGTAATTATTAGGAATGCTAACAACATTCGTCACAAATAGTTTATTATCTGAAATATTTTTATGCACAAAAATTTATTCCACTACAAAAATTCATTAGATTATTTAAAAAGTATTTGAGGCTCTCAAAATCATCGCAAATAAGTAATTATTGACAATGCTTATAATATTCATCACAAATAGTTTATTATCTGAAACGTCTTTATGTATTGCAAAATATTCAATCGCAAAAATTCAATATATCTTTAAAAATATTAGCGACACAAAAAAATCGTCGCAAACTCTTCCATTGTAAAAATACATTATGTTAAAAACATTATTAGCAAAGCTAAAAAGTATTTCAAATACGTTATTGTTAACAATGCTGATAGTGTTGGTTGCAAATGGTTTATTATCAATGACGTTTTTTCATATCAAATTACTCTTATGCAAATATTTATTATATTTTAAAAATACTTGCAGAGCATAAAGGCGCCGGAAATAAGTAATTATCTGCAACACTAACATATTCGTCGTAGATAATGTATAATCTGAAGTATTTTTTATGCGCCGCAATTGGTTCTACTGAAAAAATACATTTTTTTTAAAACAAAAATTTAGCAGCGCTAAAAAGCACCACAAATAGAATACTGTTAGCAACGCTTATACTATACACTGCAAGTAGTTTCATAATAGCAACATTTTTATACGCCGCAAATATTCTTCAATTGCAACGATTTTTTTAAATGCCGCAAATACTTACATTTGGCAATGCTTTTATTTGCTACGCTTGGATAAGTGCCACAAAAGAGCAGTTTCTTATAGTGAAGAACCTACAAAGAATAGAGATTCCCTACTTTTTTACAATGGCCTGATCAATTACACACTCAAATTTATGGGATCAAATGTTTGACATTACATGTGAGTTCAACGAGTTCCGGTACACCCGCACACGATCACTACTATTTATTGTTGAGCATTTCAGGCCAAAGTACAGCATGTGAGACTGCCCACCATTTACTTCTCTCAAATCCTACCCAAGTGCGGGAACTTTGAACACAGTGGTATGGCATTGGTTGGCATAAAATCTGCATTCCAACTGTAGTAGTGGTGTTGGCAATGTCGTAAGCATTGTGCATTTTGTTTTCAAATCAAATTGAAACCAAGATTCAACTTGCATAGTGGAAATCAATTTCAGGGAAATAATACTTACTCATTAGAAGTGCAATCTATTCTACATATATGATGAGCTTCTCTTCATTCTAGTCAAAAAGGATTGGCTTGAACTGACAACTTAAGCATATTTGTTTGTTGTGATACGAATGAGCTTTGATTTGCTATATGAAATTATTTTGTAACTGGACTGAAAGATCAACCTGCAGGAATTTTCCAATGATCTTGCAATCCAATCTTACAGGAATTTCACGTTCTTGTTACAAATCATGTCGGAAAGAATGAGAACAAAAGAAGACAGAAGAAAGAACTGAACTCTCAGTACTCTCACTGTAACATATAAATATATATTGATTCTATGTGACAATCAAGATCGCGTAATTGAAATATGCGATCCAGGAACAACGAGGCCCCACCATATTGAGATTGACAGATTGCAAGACTGATGAAGTGGGAATATACTCTTTAATGGGATGTGGATCACTGAAATCTTCTGCTTCTAGCATGGCTTGCACTGTTTAGGCCATTATACAAGTTGCAGCCTTCTTAAGTGGAAAAACTTGCCATTCCATATATAACTAATGGAATGTGAATACCATATTGGTGACAGCTCTGAGAATCCACCATCTTGATGGGCATTCCTCTTGCAATCATTTGCACGCGAGTTTTTTGAATTATTACTACATGCACAATTAACGTCACTCTGTCCCCATAACGAAATTCTATTATGTGTAGCATTAAGTTCTTGTGTTGATCCGTTTGGTTTATGAGAAAGGGTGAGAAAGAGTAATAAAGAAGATTTGTGCGTGCATAACTTAGTTCTGAATTTGTACACGCACAGCATCACTTTATCTCCATTACGAAGTTGTGTAATATATAGAATCAAGTGTTATGTTATTCTGTTATGGTTTCTGAAAAAGATTGAGAAATGATGAAGCGGGTAATAGTCCAATGAAATTACTCAGGCGGTTTGAGACAAAACAAAACTTAAAGTGACAATTATAAATAAGTTGTAAATTAAGTTTTTGTATTCAAATGTAGCTACTATATACATTTAATATTTTTTTGGTAGAAATAATTGTTACAAGTATCATCAATAATATTCTATAAATAATGTATATTTGAAAATAATTTAATTTTTTTATATAATTTAGTATCTCATTTGGACAATTGATGTGGGTATACAACTTCTTCACTTTTAATGTGACAATATAAGAATAAAAGAGTTATAATCAATAAAATTATTTAAAACAAATAACACATATTTTAATTCTTTTATAATACCTTGTTTTTTTCTTGCAAGCAAATTAAGTACAAGTTTCTTGTGACTAAAAGTTTGTTTTTCATCTTTTTTTAAATTATAAAAGTCCTTGCATTTATGATTATTTTTTAAATTTTCTTAAACTTCATCTCCATGTGCCAACATTTTTCTTTATTCATGTCTTTTTAATATATATTTTTGTAATTGTATTGTGTCGTAGCAGGATTCTTTAGACACTACTTCAATTTGCTAGCTTTGTTTCTTTTCTTTTCTTTTTTCTTTTTTTTTTTTCTATTTACCATTTTTTTGGTAATATATACATATATATATATAGTATAATTGGAGTAGAATATTGTATGTTTCTTATTCCATTTAAAACTTTACCTAAATTAGTAAATCTATTAAATATTGTATTCCTATTGCAATTTCAACGTTTTTCTAATATTCTATGTTTCCTATATCCCAATTAAAGCTTTACCTAGTATTAGTAAATCTATTACTAATACATATACCAATTACAATTGAGTTATAGTATTATATATATCAATTACAATTCACATTCCACTGTTGTAATATTAGTCATCAAGTATTAGTAATATTAGTATGTTTTCGAATTAAAACTTTACTTAGTATTAGTAAATTTATTAACTATTGTATTCTATTCCAATTACTACTCGTAAAAGTAAATTTATCTATATATATATATATATATATATATATATAATTACAACTGAGTTCTAGTATTATTAGTATTATATATACTAATTATAAATAGTTACCCAACAATGGTAATATTACAATATTAGTTACCAAGCATTAGTAAAATTACAATATATAAAAAACAGTTCAACTTTTTATTTTTATTTTTAAAATTTTGTTTGTTTCATCTTTTTTTTTTTTGGTATAAAATATAATTGGTTAAATTGTTTTTCTTGACTTTGATATTTATGTGGTCTTTTTTTTTTGTAAGACTTGACTTTAATATGCCTTACACTTCTATTTTTAGTTGTACTATAGATATATATATATATATAATATATCTATAATTTTGGACTTTCTTAATAAATGGGACCTAAAGTAATTGCTTCACTTATTTTATGCTCAAGTCGAGACACTGAGTTATTACTTCCTCATTTTCAGAAAGAATACAAGAGTTTAAATCCTTGTACGACTTATAAGGGGGGAGGTTTTTTTTTTATCAGTGAATAGAAAATTTATTGCTGAAAATTTGAAGTTACAAACAAGAGTACCTCAAGGGGCTATGGAGGAAAGAATTGCATCATTGCTGGGTTAGTATGAATTTAATACTATCAACGCTGACTATTAGCAAGGCTTTCACCCAAAAAAAAAAAAAAAAAACAATTAGTACCAGCACAGCATCAGTTTGTCACCATGATAAAATTGTGTAATGCGTAGCATTCAGTTTTTATGTTGATCTGTTTGGTTTCCGAGACAGATTGAGAAAGTTTTTTCTTTAAAAAAAAAAAAAAGTTTTGTGTTTAGTAACTCAAAAGTGGACTGAAATGAATGGGCAAGGCAAAATCATAGGAGGCAATAAAGCGAACCCTAGTACTCCTACATTGTGTCTTAACTAACTAGAGAGCTCTCATGCAGGGTTTCAGAGAGACAGAGCACACCCCACTTCAAGATTTTCAACTCCCTTGTTGATGAGCTATCAAAATTCTGTGGGTCATCCTCTCATTCTGTTTTCCTAGGCGCAAATATCTCCATAGATTTCTTCCATTATTGCTTGCCTAGCTCTACCTACATCCTTGTAGTCCTCTCCCTCTCTCTCTCTCTCTCTCTCTCTCTCTCTCTCTCTCTCTCTCGTTGTTGTTGGAGGAAATTTTTTGAATAAGTTTGATATAGTAATATGATAATGTATTTTTTTAATAATACTTTGTAATATGTAATATGACTTGTCTTTTTTAATGAGTCATGGTACATATGACAATATCATTATTTAGAAGAACACATTGTCTCGTGATGTAACTATCGGTCTCAAATAACACATTATATATTGATGTTATATCATGTAATTAACAACCAACTATTTGAAAGATTGAACTGATGCAGAGCTTATTTTTTATTTGTTTTTATTGGTAAAACTAACGAAGATCGAGTGGAGTAACAATGCAAGACAGTCACATGATACCTAAAAGTCCTACTATTACTAAACTTGGTGGTTGTCAATATATATATAAAAACATTACACCAATGATAAGGCAAATTGGCCTGGCTAGGGTTTTTTTACGATTGAGTTAAGACCAAACCATAAAACCTAATTTTTGCCAAATCCAATCATATAAGCTATTTTTGTCATAAATCTTATGTTATTTAGCACATTGATTTAAGTACTGTCAAAATAAAGGAAGCGTAGGGGTAGGAGTTCGTCTTCTCTTTAATCTGCTTAGAGTTGAAGTGAGGACAATGATGATGAGGTCAACCAAACCATTGAGAACAAAGCCCATTTGGGTCCACGACTTCGAATAATTCTTGGGTGGACCCAATCACAGTCAGTTTGTTAATCAGACTTAAAAAAAAAAAAAACATTGTCTCCTTAAAATCAAATAATTTACTCACATGATAAATTAATTGCATGTGGTTGGCCTAATCCATGAATCAAGTCTATATAAGAACTTTTCTACGATCAATGTTATATTTTCTAAATTTTTATCTCAAATCATGTACAAGAAATTACTGTAGCTTATATTTCTTTTAATAACTCTGTATCTAACTTTTCGTGCCAACTAATCTAGAAACCATACAACTCCACATCATTTGTGATACATGCATATTTTTATTTCTCCACGACTTCTTGCAGCTGTGTGAAAGAGTACACAACATAACTTTCATGGAAGGGCAATAAACCATCCCAAGAAACTTGTAGTACATCAGATGGAGCAGGATTTCTCTAGGGCCCTCTATTCAACACAAACCATCAAAGCCCTTGTATAGCCTAACATAATTTATGCCTTTTTCCTCCATTGGTCTGGATTTGTGCAGTCAAAGAAGATTGCAGGGTGGGTTGATGATAGCAGTATCTGAACATCACCAACAAATAATTGCTCTCATTCATTAATCCTGTCCTTTTCAGTGGAGTAGAGTTGATGCTTTTCTGAGGCACAAACTAGCATCAACTTAGAGATCTACGAAATATAAAAGTTGGGCTAGTGGGCTTTAAAGATCTATCACTTTTTGATCTTTGGCTAATTTTTCCTTACCCTAGCAAGTAGGCTAGGTTTCCTTTGGCCCTAGGCAATGTCGTGACTTAGTGTTTTCTTTTCATTTCAAAATAAAACAACGTGACATAGTGTTTTCTTTTCATTTTAAAACAAAACACCGTTGGTTTCAAAAATGTATTTATTACAAGATCGTAAAGATGATCTATATTTTTTTATTCTTTTTAAATGTAATACAACCTTAAGTTTTTATAGTTATACATAAAGAGATATAAGGAAAATTTAAATTTGAATAAAAGATTAATAGAAAAGCTAGAATTTGAGTAATTTTAATTCTAGAGTGAAATGACAAGAAAGAAAGTAAAGACAATATAAATATAAGAGATTCCATAAGAGTGTGGGGTGAGTGTATAAATATCGATCAACACTACCATAAAGATGATGATGACAGCTCAGTGCCCAATGCACTCTTTTAGGGTTAGGGTTTTGGTATGAATATTGTAGAGAGTACAATGTTATAACTTAGAGAAGCAAGGATTGTACTGGTTTGTAATAGGTTATTGTTCACACTGATATGAGTAGGCTATTTATAATAACCCCAACACGTGAAGTTGTTAGGGTATAATTAACACCATATGTGACAAACTACTCACATGGGGCACTGCAGTCTAAAATATGAGTTAGTTATGGTATGTAACTGAAGGTGATAGGAGGTTTTAGGGAATCTTAGTGGAATCTTTTATTCTAGGAGGACCTTGGGTGTTCCACGCATGGGTCATGCAATAAACATCATGGAAGTTTCTAATACCTTAGTTTTCATGCCAAAAAATCTCGAGCATTCTGAAAAATGGGTCTATAGAACTTTTCAGCACCATAACTACGTGTCAGACTCGAGATATCCCCTAAAGACTTGCCCCCAAGCCTTTAGGCATCCTTGTAAGAGAAGAGCATGAGTTCCTCGAAAGTCTAGGAACTATTTAAGTAGTTTGATTAGATCTTGGCATAATACTATTAGGTATGGAAATTAATATTATCTCGACCAATACCTAGGTTTATTATGTGACGCTAAGTCCAAGAACTAAATATAGCTCAACCAAACTTAGGTGCACGAAAGTGGATTGACCAATAGCTAGACCTTGATCTACTTAGATTTCTATAACAAAGGCTTGTGACATGTATCAATTCAAGATTAAACCACGTGTTATTGTTTAGATCGATGACTTAGCAATCTTGGTCATTTCGTTATGCTAAGTTGTCAAGTGGAGAATGATTGGCATATGACTAATCATGCTCAAATTGAACCAAGTACCCATATTTTTCCCCCTTCGTGAGTATACCTAAGAATTGATCGACTTTAGGGATGAAAACGGATAATTAGGTTTAGCTATAATGACTTGTCTTTTCAAGACATTAACTTGGCATCTTTTAATCATTTGTAGCCCTCATTTTGAGTACATACATTTATGGTACGCGTGTGCCATTTTTTTTAAATTTTAAAATACGAAGGTGGCATGCTTTTATTGGCTGGTAATAAAGGCTTTTATTCAGTAAAGGGAGGATGTGCCATAAAATTGAAGGGTTTGCACCATTTTTTGAAGTGATAATCATTTCTCATTTTTCATCATATAAAAATACACTTCATTTTTCTTTATCCTCTATGCTTTCAATTTTTCTTGTGTCGATTAACACTTAAGTTTCTTAATTCTCCTTCATCTTTCTTTTTCAAAATTTATCATGATTGGTGATCTGCTAACTTTGGGAGGCAATATTCCCCCATTTCCAAAGGACGGTGAATGAAAATGGGCTTCATTTATGGGCACAAAAGCTAGAGATGTAGCCGGAAGTGACTTGGTGGGAAGATACTGTAAAGCAGGTATCTTACATCTAGGTCCCATTTTTTGAAAACAAACATGATATAACATGTGGACCACCACAACAACAAACAGGTATCTTACATTGAGGTCCCAAATGTAAGTTATATAGGCTTCTGTGATATGAAGACTGTGATTGGTATGCCTAACCTACTCATTACAATATCTATGTATTAATTTTGGCTAAGTTGATGAACATTATTTAAGATACATTTCTTTGGGTTTTTGTATATGCAAAATAATTGATTTGAAGTATTTGAGTGTAGAAAGAAAAAGAAATAGAAAAACTTAAAATGTAGATAATTCCACAAAATCTAAGGGTTTCAAATAATGTTAAAACTGGGTCAATACATGTGTACAACCTCACAAGATTGCAAGTTTAAGATTTTGAAGGTAGTTAGAAATTGGTGATTAGGTCGTTTTTAGGTTTATTCACACACCTCTGTATGTTTTAGAGATTAGCTTCTAGATTATAAATATATGTTAGCTTTATATACATTATTGATTCATTCTCTAATAACTTAAATTTTTGGAGACACTAGTTTTCTAACATGGTATTGGTCTATCAAAGCTCTACTTTTGAAAATTTTTGGGTTTAAATTTCTCTCTCGTCCATTAGCACAAAGTTCTCTAACCCTTACGTTGGGTTTCACACTCTCTCACTTTATTAACTCCCCACGTGCAAAATGGGATTGCACATAAAGGAGTTTGTTAGATTTATATACATTCCTGTCTCATTTACTAATAGCTTAATCTTTTATAATAACTGATTATCTAACAATATCTATCTTATGATGTAAAGTTTGGATTTCTTACAAATTTTAAATTTTTAGACAAGATGTTAACTCCTGCCAAATTGAAGTGGATTTTTAATCCCTTTTGAGGAAGCGACTTTATTAGTTGGATTTGGAAGCTCTCTTTTACTGCCAGTCTTACCATATTTGTGTTGAGAGACCTGCTGAAACCATTATTGGATTGAACAGTCATGATGTGAGGAATAAATTCTCAATAGTTGAAAGGGTGGCTGATAATATGAATACATAAAATTTCTTATCTCTTGGGACATTTGTGCTACTATTCATTTAAGAGAAGCTTGCACTTGTAGATGAGAAAAACCAAACCTTGCTACCTTTGTCATTAATCGTGATGGCTCTCTTTGTCATAGTACTATCACCATTTTAATTTACCTTACCAATTTAGGTCACCATAAACAAGTAGCTTACACGGAAACATCCAAATTAATAATTATTTGTCCGAGACATAGTTGTACAATCTTTTAATTAAAGTGAACATTTTCCATTCTCCATATAAAATTTTTTGGACCATGATTCCAAATTGGTTGGACATATAGATTTTTCTTTGGCATGCTTATTAAAAAAAAAAGAGCATCACCTTGCCCTCTTAACAACGTAAGCTAGCCTATTTCCTTTTAATTTTTGGCCCAAAAACATTTTTCCATCATACTAAGTACCCATTTGGGAAAGTTTTAGATTATGGAGAATTGATTCCAGAGAATTAATTTTGACATAATCAATTTGTTAATTGGATTTTAATATACAATATATTAATATATGTAATATTCTAAATATGTGAGTGCAAAACTATAAATATATGGGACAATTTTTTTGCATCCCATAGAAGCTCCTTAAGAGAGCTTCTCTACAAAAGCCAAATCTGGTAGATGCAAATTTTTACATTGAAACAAAAAATTTGGATTCGAGAGGCACATTTTTTGTCCACCAAGTTTTGCCTCTTTTGGCAAATGCACAGGTAAGTAGACCATGATATCGAAGAAAGCTAGAGGAAAAATATTTTCCAACTTGCAAAAGATTATGACAATGTCCCTTTTTACCTTCTCTAGTGCTTCCAACTTCAACATCTTGGCAATTAATTATATAAAGAAACAACTCATTTCTATCAATGTTGTTAATATGTCCTCAGTGAGATATCCACCTATTAAAATCGAAAAAAACAACTATAAAAGGATGTGGCAGTTATGCCTCTTCAATCTAGTTTTTTCCATATTTAACATTCACACACTAAAATATATTTGATGCATATCCATCTAGGAATCACTCACAAAATCTTCTTCTCTCATCAGCTAATAACCTATAGCATGTAGGGGTCATAATACATTTATTGCCACTACGTATTAGGTGCAACTCCTTCCTTATCCCCAGCTCTTGAAAATCTAATCGAGATTTTACAATATCTTCTTCTTCCCTTCTATGTTCATTAAAGTTCCTAACATATTATCACAGATACTTTTCTCGATGTGCGTGACATTCAAATTGTCTCAACTTATGCATCTTCTGGTACGACAACTCAAAAAATATAATCTTCCTTATCTAATTTTACTCTATATCAATATGTTTACTTTTTTTGGTATCTGTACCTTCCCAAATCTCACTAGTTGAATAAGTGCTAATTGTACTAACATGTCGTCCCCAAACAACAACCGAGGTTCTAATTAGTGTTCAGTCTTGCCATCAAATAGATGTTTCTGGAAAGTTTTCCAACCATGTGACGGTGGTAGATAACAGCGAAGACACATGTAACATATCTTTTTTCATGGGACAATGTGTCATGACTCAAAACCCACCCTATGCGGATTAGAAGTCCGTAACCGGGTCTGCGGCCCATGGGCGGTTCCCCGTCTAAAGGATTTGAAATACTAAGTAAAGTTTTAACAAAATATTTTATAGACATCAGTTAAAACTAGTAGTATAGTCAAGTCATCATTTAATACACGCCAAAAGAACAATAAGTGTTTATAAGTACAGATCCTCCAAAAACACAAACTGATAGGACCGTGGTGACATGGGAGAAGTTAAGACCTTCCAGTATTTAATTTAATACAAAAACTCGCCAAAAAGAGCTACTAGTGGCTAGCAAGCGTCTAAACCTCCAGAGAACTTGAGGGTTCTCCTACTTCTTGTTGTCTTGAAAAAATATAAGGGAGGGGTAAGCTAACAAAGCCCAGTAAGAAATTTCCTAGCTTTAACATGGGTCAGGGTTAGTCACAAGGATGATGAGGTAAAAGATAACAGATAGCCAAGAAAAGATATCATATATAAATATAGTCAGTCACTAAGGTACAACAATAATGACCCAAGGGTCCAAAAAAGGCATATTCTACAATATGATACAAGAAGGCAATGACAAAATCAATCAAATGGGATCTAGCCTATCATGATGAATCGCTGCCATAAAAAAAATGTCAGCCAATCAAAAATGTACCATGCTTGCAATAATATGATCATTCACAGGACATAAAATATGATCATTCAACGAATACAAAAATATATCATCATCGAGTTCTAATAACCCAAAAATGAGTGAATCACCCGGGGCAGAGCATATCCCACTAGAACGCACATTCAGATTCACCTCTTTATCCCGGGCTTATTGAATAGCGCTAGAATTCTTATCTCTCAGGTCCCAAAGGACATTCAAGACCCCGAAAGGGTCTTTCCCCCACGTAATCTATGAATAGATGGGCCATTGTGACTAAGCGCAACCCTGGGTACATACCAACTATCATGATCAATAAAATTTTACACGAGATGTACAACTGTACAAAATAATTGATATCACAATCAACGAGTTATGAAGCGTGTGGAATAACAAGATTTTTATTAACAGGATATATCATAAGATCAGGACATCGTATTCATGATAGTACAATGATGCTCAAGTATCAGTAATCAAATTCACAATGATATAAGCAAGCAAATCAAGTCCAAAAAACAGGCATAACCGATAACGATAAGTCGATTGGCTTCAAATGAAGAAATCAAGTACATTAGGTAGTGATAGAGTACAAATTGGCAGCATATGAAAATAAGTGTGACTGGCTGGGAATAACCCATATTAAAGCATCGGAATTACTTACCTCAAAAATAGCTTTCTGCAGCTCTATTAATTTAAATCTCCTTCTCCTTTCCCTTTGAGGTTCCTATAAATCAGAAATTTAATTGTTATTAACTCGTCTCAATTATTTAGGTCTATGTTAACGTTCGTAATTTAATTTAACTCTCTCGGTATTATTTAATTATACTCTTAAGGTTGCTAAATTTATTACATCGGCCTTCAGAGTATCTTATTTGGGTAAACGGACTCCACCGTTGAATCCAGAACGCCTAAGAAAATAAATCTAGACCTTCGCGACTTCTTATTTGGCTTCGGGTACCCTTAAAGGCAAAATGGTAATTTCATGTTTTATAGGACTTAATTTTTTGGAAGCCCGGTTCACAAAATGGACCTCAGCATTGGGTCCAGAATGTCCGACATAGTTAAAATACACTATTTGTTTAATTAATTTGGACATTGGGACATTTACCTATTTTTAAATAATTTAAATAATTAATTAATTTAATTATATTAGTGTAATATATACATATATTTGGTTCAAGTTCTAATGGGCGCGCAATGGGTGGCACAGTGGTTGACTCATTGCCACCTCCCCACTTGGTCATAGGTTCAATCCTTGGGAGCTGCGGCTCCCCCCATTTTTTTTTTATTAATGTATATATGATATATATATATATATATATATATTCGGTGCAATTTTGGTCGGGTGAGAATTGGGTGGCATAGTGGTTGGCTAGGTGTCAACCCCCCATCCAGTCACGGTTTCGATTCCACAAAACAGCGACTGTTCCTATATTTTTTTTTCAAAGGGTTCCTCATCCAAACAGCGTATAGTAAATTAATTCGAGGATAGGCTATCATCATTCCAACCTGGTTTACTGATTTAATTCTCTAACCCTGCGGCCAAACAGTCCCGAACCAGCTTTAATTTTTAAAATCCTCCACACGAAACGGTGTTGTCCCATTAATGTGTTGGCTTGCTTACAAGCCAACACGTGTCCGAGTTAATATGTTGGGTCTGATCGAGTTGGGCGAGTCAACTCAATCGACTCGTCGTCTTCATTCCCAAGCCTCGACTGTGTTGCCTTAATTTCTGAATTTCAACTTTTCTAATTTCGTGCGTTCTAGGGTTGGGTTCATCCCTATTTTGGGGTATTTTAGGCTACTGAATGTGAGGGCAAAGCTTTGGCATCCATTTTAGAGCTTGAATCGAGCTCTAAAAGCTACGATGACCTGTGGTGGTCTCGGGCTACAACTGCCACATGCATGCTCATTTCTGGCCCAAATCCTATGGTATTTCCTTTGTTGGGTTCTGTTCATCATGGGGTTCAAGCCCCTATTCCTAAAACAAGATTTAAAGCACGGTAAACAGAATTGGATTGAGGACCCGTGACCTACAAATCCATTTTTGGGGTTTTTTCTTTGGGTATGGAGGTTGCGGTTTAGGGTTTTTCGAATGCTAGAAGGGTCTATTTTAAGTTTTTATTGCCAGAATCTAGTTTCATAATGGTCGTCTTAAACCAGCTGCATGAGAGGTCTATCCATGGCGGTCTCCTATTGGTTTTGAACTCCGAGCTTCCCAGGCTCTCCCATTTTGCCCAAAATCCGTCCCTTAGTGTTGATTCAATGCATGCATGCAATGCAAGGCTCTTGAAAGGACTGAATTAGTACAATAATTCAAAACAAGAAAATTTTAAAGTTTTGGTATGTTATACCTCCTCAACAATGGCTATCCCACTCTCTGTCTCACTGACCCACTTTATGATCTTAGCTTCTCTTTCTGCTTCTTCCCTCTTCTTGTACACCTCCAAGCAGTCGTACACACATGTATGCACACACTCACACTTGCATAACTCACACTTGTATAACTCACACAATGTCTCTCTTTCTCTCTCTCTCTCTCTCTCAATTACTCACACACACGATGCTGGTCCCTCACACTCACCACTTCTGAATACACAGCACACGCACACTTGAGTTTAGTTTTCAAAATGTATCACTTGTACATAAATAAGTGCACATCTATACACATACACGCATGTCTGCACTTGTAGGGTTTAAGTATAATCATGTGGCTGAATTAGAGGGTGATGTGAGGTGAGGTGTTGGATGAATGGCCATTGGCCAATTTGAGAGGTGAGCTTGATTAAATTGAGTTTATATATATTTTTGTTGTGTAATTAAGCACAAAAGTGCTGGCAGCCAACTTGGTAAAAATTTTAGATGAAATCACTTTCCTTACTTGGTCAAGGGTTCAAATCCCCTTGGCTTCACTTTAGGCATTTTTCCCTCATTTTGGGCTTATGCCTCATTTGGTTGGCGTAGATTTCCATTTCGACTATTTCCTTAATATTTTCTTTTCTATTGCTCATTTTACGAAGCGGTTTCCCCCGATCACTCCCTATTTAAGTTAGCTTCGATGTCAAAGGCCTCGTGCCAATTTTTATTTCGTTGTGTTTTTCACGATTAGCTAATTTGAGTTTTATTAGTGTTAAAATAGAGCTTAAATAGCTAAATCACTACATTAGATTCAAAAGAACTTCATTACATTAATTAAACAGTAAAATTAAGTTCGGGGTGTTACATCATTCCCCTTTCAAAAGAAGTTTATCCTCAAACTTTAAGCATCTCATACTATAAAGAGGTGTGGGTACTTAGCACGTACTTCATCCTCTTTTTCCTATGTAGCCTCCTCAGTTTGGTGTTTTCTCCAAAGTACTTTCACGAGGGGAATGGACTTATTTCTCAAAACTTGCTCCTGACGATCTAGGATCTGCACTGGATGCTCAACATACGTCAGATCCTCCTAAACGTCTAGTGGTTCGTGCTCGACCACTTGGCTGGGATCATGTAAGCACTTCCTCAACATGGATACGTGGAAGACGGGGGTGCACGTGTGCCAACTCCACTGGTAGGGCAAGTCGGTACGCCACCAATCCGACTCGTTTCATAACTTCAAATGGTCCAATATAGCGGGGTCCTAGATTTCCTTTCTTCCCAAATCTCACTACGCCCTTCATGGGCAACACTTTCAGAAACACAAGGTCGCCTTTCTCAAACGCTAGCTCGCGTCTCCAGACTTCGACATAGCTCTTTTGGCAGCTTTGGGTTACTAGTAGCCACTGCTTAATCAACTGGATCTTTTCTGAAGTTTGCTTTACCATCTCGGGGCCATATAACTTTATCTCGCCTACTTCGGTCCAACACACTAAAGATCGCCACTTCCTACCATAGAGTGCCTCGTATGGAGCCATCCCAATGCTAGACTAGTAGTTGTTGTTGTAGGTGAACTCTACCAGTGGAAGCGAATCCGCCCAACTCCCCTTGAAGTCCAGAACACAAAATCTCAACAAGTCCTCCAGTGTCTGAATGGTTCTCTTAGACTGCCCATCAGTCTTGAGATGGTAGGCTGTGCTGAGACTGAGCTTCGTGCCCATTGCTTTCTGTAAGCTCCTCCAAAATCTGGACATGAAACTCGGATCTCGATCAGTCATAATAGATACCGGGACTCTGTGTAGTCGAACTATCTCTTGGATGTAGAGCGCTGCCAACCATTCTAATGACTGGGTTGTCTTGGTTGCTAGGAAGTGAGCTGAGTTTGTTAATCTGTCGACAATCACCCATATCGAGTCACTCCCTCGAGGCGTCCTTGGCAACCTTGAGACAAAGTCCATAGTGATGTGCTCCAATTTCCACTCAGGTATTAGAAGCGGCTGTAATGGTCCACTAGGCCTTTGGTGTTTGACTTTGATCTATTGGCATTTAATACATCGTGCTATAAACTCAGCTATGTCCCTCTTCATTCCTGACCACCAATAGGTCGTCTTGACATCGTGGTACATTTTGGTGCTCCTAAGGTGTACAGCAAATCTCGAATTGTGCACTTCCTCAAGAATCTCTTTTCTGATCTCAAGCATGTCTAGCACACAAATCTGATCCCTATAGAACATCATCCCATCGCGTACCAAGAATTTCGAGTTTCTCCCTGACTCAGCTTCTTTACAGAGCTTGGCTAATTTCTCATCGTGCACCTGCTGCCCTTTAATCTTGTCCACAATCGACAGCCCGACTATGACACTAGCAAGCACCGCTCTAGTACTGGGTAGAACCACCTCAATTTCCAATTCCTCTAGCTCCCTCAACAACTCTCGCTGTGTGGTCAACAAACAAGCAAGGCTCCTTAACAACTTACGGCTGAAAGCATCGGCCACTACATTGGCCTTCCCCGGGTGATACTGGATGTTGAGCTCATAATCTTAAATCAGCTCTAACCATTGGCGCTGCCGCATGTTAAGCTCCTTCTGTGTAAAAAGATACTTGAGGCTTTTATAATCTGTGAAGATCTCACATGTCGCCCCATAAAGATAGTGCCTCCAGATCTTCAACGCAAACATTATTGTTGCTAGCTCCAGATCATGAGTCTGGTAGTTCTTGTCATGGGGTCTCAACTGCCTCGAAGCATAGGCTACTACTCGGCCTCTCTGTATCAGTACACACCTTAAGCCCTTGTGTGATGCGTCACTATAAATCACGAAGCCCTCGATCCCATCTAGCACTGTCAAAATCGGAGCTGATACTAGATGGCTCTTTAATTCTTGGAAGCTCTTCTCTCTTTCCTCAGTCCATACAAATGGGGTATTCTTGTGAGTCAATTGCGTGATCGGCGCTGCTATCTTGGAAAAATCCTTGACAAACTGCCTATAATATCTAGCCAACCACATAAAGCTACGGACCTCAGTGATGCTGGTTAGCCGAAGCCAACTCATAATGGCTTCTATCTTTTGTAAATCCACTGAAATCCCCTCCTCTGTAACTATGTGCCCCAAGAACGATATGCTGGGAAGCCAGAACTCACACTTCTTCAACTTTGCATACAGTTTCTGCTCCCTCAAATCCATGAATGCAGTGGGGGCATTTGTCAGCCCAAATGGCATCACAAGGAACTCATAGTGCCCATATCGGGTCCTGAATGCCATTTTCTGCACATCCTCTGGCTTAACCTTAAGCTGGTGATACCCCGATCTCAAGTCTATCTTAGAAAACATTTGTGCCCCTCTCAACTAGTCGAACAAGTCGTCTACCCTTGGCAGTGGGTACTTGTTCTTGATGGTGACCTTATTGAGCTCGCGATAATCAACACACAATCACATGGTCCCATCTTTCTTTTTAACAAACAATACTGGGGCACCTCATGGCGACAAGCTGTGTCACGACCTGAGACCCTACCCTATGCAGATCTCGTGTCGCGCACCCGATCTGACGCTGCTTGTCGAACCAAGGGTCTTAACTTGCAACACATCAGTGCTACTAACATGCAACAACTAAATGCGGAAGAAAATAAATAAAAGCTGCATGTTATATATATGTATATGTTTACAAAATGCGGAATACAAAATTTCTTAATATAACTGTTCATCCCCAAGACGTGGGTAATCATGGGAGAGCTACAAGACTGTCTGTACTAAGTATTACACTTACAACTTCAAAAGAAATGTGCACTACTATCTAGCTGACTGCTACTACTACTGTTACTGTTACTGCTCTTTTACAGCTTCCTTTCCTGAAAAGGGTGGTAAGTTTGGGGTGAGCTAACTAAAGCCCAATAAGTAATTCTCCTTTGCTCTGCCATGTGTACATGAATATAGAAAGCATTATCCATAAAAGAATTAGGATAAATGCTGAATGTGCTAGCCAGTCAATGAATATAGAACTCAATATCAAATGATAGAAGCTCAAATGATAAAGCAATGAAATCTGTCTGATAATATAATCATACAAGCTACAGTCATGAGCTGTCTCAAGTATAATCATATGCACTCAAAAAGCTGTGAAACCTTTTGATCATTCATAATGGTATAACATGATCAAGCTATGATAGTCAATAAGAGATACTGATAACAACAATGTGGATGCACTTTAACTTGGGGCCCAGCATACCCCTTTAATCATTTTATTCTCTTTTTCCTTGATCTCTCAGCCAAGCACTAACCCGTCAGTTCAGTACTCGCCTCGCAGATCCCAGTTTAGCTGCCATTTTAAATACCACTTTTTATTCCGTTTTCTCGACCCGTATGTCTAATAAGCATCAGATGGAGTTTGTGACTGAGCACAAATATGGCTACAATATAATATATATCAAGATCATGCTAAATCCAATGAACAGTAAATGCAATAACACTATCTCAGCAGCGAGAGAAACTATTGCCTTAACAGGCTAATATAAACTGGGCTGCTGAGATCTTGCCCCTTGAGGCCTATGTACAGAGCGTACAGAAATCATGATCAAGATATACAACAGTCAATAAATACTTTCTACAAGATAAAGCAATATCAATGTAGACTTGATAAACGTTCTGGTATGTATGGAGTACAATAAGTGATATAGGAAAAACTGTTGACATGACTTGGAATGTAACATGAGCAGAGATCAGAGATTACTTACCTCTTAAACCGTTTCTGTTCTTTCACAATAAAACCAAGTCACTGTTCCTTCCTCTTTCAAATCCCTATTCATCAATAGACAATATATCTCAGTTTACCTTTTCATGAGTTATGCTATTCATCAAATTTTATACCTCTTTACTATTGGTTTCTCTTTTACTTAAATAGACTATACTATTGAATCCGGAATGTCGAACAAAGTCGATTTAGGCTTTCGCGGAATTCAATTCAGACTTCGGTACTAAAAAGGGCAAAATGGTCATTTTGCACTTTTACTGGTATTTTTATTTTTTCAGGACCCCATCTTGTGAAACAGATCTCACCATTGGACTCAGAATGTCTGAGATAATAAATTTTGACTATTCATTTTCCTCGTTTGAACTTCGTTTGACCCTTATTTGAATTAGAGGTATTTTTGTAAAAATTAATATTTTATTAATTTTTCTGTTTGGGCCATGGTGGAATTTCCTAAAACTTCTGGGGTTGGTTCATAATTTCCAACAATCCCGGTCTGAACCAGTGGGTTCACTGTTAAAAACCCTAAACCAATCTGACCCTTTACTGAACCAACCGGTTCAGTTAATTTCAGAGAACCGGATTAAAATAACCAATTCTCCTATCCTATCCATGGTTTGGATAAGCCCAAACCCAATTTCCACATTTCCTATCCATGTAACCAAACAACCCAAATACCATTTAAATTCCAAACACAAACGACACAGTTTCACTGCCCCTTTTTATTTCCGGTCGGGTCCCGACCCGATCCAAACCCAGACCCGGTTCCGTTTTAACCCGAAATGCCCCCGACATTCCGGTCATCTTCCCCGATCATTTTTCCGTCCACTGGTTGCCGGAACAATAACCCTAGCCACTATTTTTACAAATTTTCACGTCTGATTTTTATTATTTTCCAGATCTTTTTATGCCAAATCAATCCCACCATTTTAAGCCGTCATTTGGATAGTTTTAAACCTAAGAAAGCTATGGTTTTGATCATTCTTTTTCCTAGTTTTCGGTGACTGAACTTCTAAATTTTCCCTATGATTTCTTCATCATTTTGACTCTAATTTCATTATATTATCTTTCTGCACTTAAGAGGAATGATTCCTCATCATCATAATAAAGTTTCATACATAAATTTCCATAAAATCGAAATTATCCTTAACCCTGTAACTCGATATTTCTAACTGATTTCCCCACCATTTGAACTGATTCTTTTTGCTAAATGTTCCTTATTTTATAGTGATTCAGTCCCTATTATTAACATCTTAATATCATGCTTAATTTTTAAAGACAGAAGCATGATTCTTACCTGGGTTTCTTGATTTTATCCTCGGTGACTCTCTCTCTGATCCTCTATGCTTCCTTCAACTTCTATCTCTTCTTCTACCCTTCAGTTCCTAATCCTTCCTTTTCTTTTCTAACCTCTCAACTCACAACCCGTATATATATATATATAGATAGAGAGAGAGAGAGAGAGAAACACCCACCGCCTCTCTCTCTCTCTCTCCTTTGCAGTCAGCCTTGACTGCAGTGAACCGTCCATTAAACCCTAACCATCCACGTACCCTCATATATATATACATATACTTACATATAGACATACACCAACCTTACCAAGGTCGGTTGGTGTGTTTCCCAAACACACTCAAGCACACACACACACAGAGTGATGCACACACTTATTGCCACCTTTCTCCTTTTGTCTTTTCTTTGATATTTTCTATTTATATATATACATGTATTATGTGTACATATACATATATATACATAATAGACATTATACTATATGTATTTATTTATACACATATAAAATACATATCTTTATACGTGAAAGTACATCCATATACAGTGCATATATATCCATTTATAACAGTGCATGCATACACTAATTTTTGACGTACTATGTGTCTGAGAAATATGTTTGTGCATGGGAATGCGTGCATGCACGCATTACGATGTTAGGTCTTAAGGTGCTTGGGTGTTGCCTGGCACTGACTGTATAACTGACACTGTTAGGTTCCATAGTCGTATAGTACATATGGGGTCATAATATATAGAGCTTTAACAGCTCGATTACATCTGATAATACAATACCCGACCCGGTCTATCTCGGTATACGTGCTAACCCGGGTCAAGGTATTACAAGCTGGGCCGTATGAATCCTTTGTTGAGGAATTCTTGCAGTTGCAGCTTTAATTCCTTCAGCTCAGTCGGCACCATTCTGTACGGGGTTTTGGACACTAGTGTCATACCGGGAATCACATCAATACAGCACTCAATCTCTCGGTCAATGGGCATGCCAGGCAGGTCATCAAGAAATACATCAGGGAACTCTCAGGCAACTAAGATCTGGTCAAGAATGGGCTCCGGTGAACGAGTATCAATAGCACTGCACAAAAACCCACGACATCCCTTTCTGAGCAAACGTTTGGCCTAGATGTAGGAAACAAAATAGGGCAGGGTGATTACTCTCGTCCCCTCAAAGATAACCCTCTGTTGCCCTGGACCCTATATGTGAACTCTCTTAGCTACACAGTCGATAGTGGCACGATTCGCAGTCAGCCAATCCATACCGAGAATCACGTCACACTACAGGAAAAGGCACTATTAGCAACACACGCGTGTGTCGCTCATAGTGGCAAAATGCGTCGCAAAAGAGATTTTGCGATGCACAAAGGGGCGTCGCTAAAGACGTCGCAAATAGTCGTGTCGCTAATAATATTAGCGAGGCACACATCCTTTTGGGTCGCTAAAGGTAACTATTACCGACGCACACCATGCGTCGCTAATAATTGGGTGGGTGCGTCGCAAATACTATACACGAATGCAACGTGCGTCGCTAAAAGCTACTATTAGCGATGCTCAGTGTGCATCGCTAATGGTAGCTTTTAGCGATGCACACTGTGTTCATCGCAAATGGTATATTTTTCCGACCTTTAGCGACGTTTGTTGTGCGTCGCTAATAGTGTGTAGCCAATCTTTAGCGACGAATTTAAAGTGTCGCTATAAATTGATTTCTTAGTTTTTAGTGACGCATTTTGTGCGTCACTAAAAGTTTAATTTTTTTTTTCCTACATGATTTGTTTTATTTGTTGTTTTATTCCTGTTTAAACCTGTATCAATCATCCTAATATACAATAAAATCCAAACATTCTGAAATGAATATATATTGAAAAATAAAAATACATTCATATATATATATATATATATATTATACTAATTAATTAGTTACATTTGTAAAAGTACAATTTAAGATAAATACAGAAATAAAAAATTGTGTCAAAAAATGTACCTACAGATGTCGATGAAAAAAAAAAAACAAATAAAAATAGTCAGTCCCGAGGCAAAACCTAAAGACCCCGGCGCAATAATCCCGATCAATCTGAAATAAAGATCAAATGATATATATTAGAACACTTATTAAATATATATGAAAGTGAATATATTATTTTTTTCCATGCATAAATAGTAAGAAAGGCATAAAGTAGCATAAGTTGCAAACCACTAATCTGAACTGATTCCCTAAGTTTTTGGTAGTCTATTTTTTCGTTTGTGAGGTGTGTGATGGGATATCGAGATAGTTAGGCGGATATCCGGCATTTTGGTCCATGAAAACCCTAAAACCCTCCTTTTCGGAGCAAAAACTTGCATAAGCTTCAAACCGTTGATCCGAATCAAGTGTCGTAAGTTCGTGCAAGTCTATTTTATCATTTGTGAGGTGTGTGATGGGGTTTCGAGGTTGATAGGCCGATATCCGGCATTTTGGTCTGCTAAAACTCGAAAATGGGCCTTTTTGGAGCAGAAACTTGCATAAGTTTCAAACCGGTGATTCGAACCGAGTTTCATAAGTTTTTTAAAGTCTATTTTATCATTTTTAAGGTGTGTGATGAGTTTTCATGGTAGTTACGCCAATATCCGATATTTTGGTCCATCAAAACCTAAAAATGGGCCTTTTTGGATCAGAAACTTGCATAAGTTTCAAACCAGTGATCCGAACCGAGTGTCATAAGTTCGTGCAAGTCTATTTTATCATTTTTGATATGTGTGATGGGGTTTCATGGTAGTTATGTCAATATCTGGTGTTTTAGTCTGTCAAAACCCGAAAATGGGCCTTTTCGGAGCAAAAACTTGCATAAGTTTCAAACCGGTGATCCGAACCGAGTGCCGTAAGTTCATGCAAGTCTATTTTATCATTTTTGAGGTGTGTGATGGGCTTTCATGATAGTTACACCGACATCCGGTGTTTTGGTCCGTCAAAACCCGAAAATGGGCCTTTTAGAGTAAAAACTTGCATAAGTTTCAAACCGGTGATCCGAACCAAGTGCCATAAGTTCATGTAAGTCTATTTTATCATTTTTGAGGTGTGTGATGGGGTTTCATGGTAGTTATGCTGATATCCGGTGTTTTGGTCCATTAAAACTCGAAAATGGGCCTTTTAGAGCAGAAACTTGCATAAGTTTCAAACCGATGATCCGAACTGAGTGCCGTAAGTTTGTGCAAGTCTATTTTATCATTTGTGACATGTGTGATGGGGTTTCATGGTAGTTACACTGATATCCGGTGTTTTGGTCTGTCAAAACCCGAAAATGAGCCTTTTTGGAGCAGAAACTTGCATAAACTTCAAATCGGTGATCCAAACCGAGTGCCGTAAGTTTTTGCAAGTCTATTTTATAATTTTTGAGGTGTGTGATGGGTTTTTGTGATATTTACACCGATATCCAGTGTTTTGGTCCGTCAAAACCCAAAAATGGGCCTTTTGGAGCAAAAACTTGCATAAGTTTCAAACCGGTGATCCGAATCGAGTGTCGTAAGTTTGTGTAAGTATATTTTATCATTTGTGACGTGTGTGATAGGTTTTGTGGTAGTTATGCTGATATCCTGATGTTTTGGTCCGTTAAAACCCAAAAATGGGCCTTTTGGAGTAGAAACTTGCATAAGTTTCAAACCAGTGAACCGAATCGACTGCCGTAAGTTCGTGCAAGTCTATTTTATCAATAGTTCCACCTCTCCCCACCAAATCCCATGACCGCAGAAGAGAAGGACAAACCCAACAAAGTCTTTACACAAAAACCCATTAAGTATGCCCTTTTATTTTATTAGTGAGAACACAGAACGATAACATTAATTATTCTAATTTTAAGTAGATTTTTTTATTAAAACTTATCACAACAAATCAAAGATTCAAACTCAATAATTTCTTTGGAGAAGAGCAAGATTCTAAGTTAACGTGCGTCGCTTGGGATGTCCGAAAGCTAATAATAGTTTAAGGAATTCAAATCTTCTATCTGTTCTCTAAATAGTCCACTTGTATATATATATATATATATATATGTATGTGTATGTGTGTGTAATAGATGGTGCAACATATAATATTTATATAAAAGAGGAATATAATGTGAAGTGTTGTATATGGAATACCTTCTGTCATAAAAGATGTAGCTTCCTTGATCTCATGTGCCACATGGGGTTCCCTTTTTATCTCACGAGCTAACTCAAATACTGGAAACTCTTTCTCGCAAGCACTTGAATCAAACGCACACACATTAAAATGCATGTCTCCTATATGCTCAAATACTGCAAAATCTCTGAGACAGAGGCCATGGTGTTGTGCAAAATTATCCCAACCTTCTCGAAATTAAATAAATCCTTTAGCACATTTACCAATTTTAACATGCCATGGCCCTTTACAACTTGTTAGAACTGCTTCTTCTGATTTTACTTCACCTAGTTGTCCACAGAAAGCCAGTGGAATGCATTGTACAAATTTGAAATTCAGAAAACTATATTAGAGTGATTGAGTCACTATGAAATGTTGCTACATTAAGAAGAGAAAAGACACTTGGACTAACCACACACACACACAAACACATATATACATACATACATATATATATATAGAGAGAGAGAGAGAGGACATACAAGTTTTGTAAGGAAACCAGGCATCATGACCTTGAAGAAGTGCCTGAAAATGGGAAGCTTCATTTCCATCCGAAAAGAAGACATATTCTCACCTAGTTGGCAAATATGACAGTCAAAACAAAGAAGAGAATTGGAAGTCCTTTCATTGTCCAAACTACAAAAATTCATGAATTAATTGCATACTTTGGCCTTTTTAATGTGTAAGCAGAGGTGGCTCTAAGGTTGGACTAGGAGTGATCATGATCCCCCAAAAGTTTTAAATAATTAATATTTTACTCCTAGATTTATAGCTAATGGTAAAGCACCCGAGTAATAATAATGACAGTCACACCATAAGAATCAAATGACAAGTATATAATACCCACTAATCAGGACAAAATCCTAGTCCTAGTAATCGCCCAACCGTAAGAAGACATTATTTGTGTCTTTCATAATGTGCGTTGTTGTAATATCACTTTATAAGAAACCTAAACATGCAAACAAATTTAATCTAGTCTTACATTCTTGTATTACCCCTAACCATTGTGACTTTAATGCCAAATACAACCCATTAGAAAACTACCTAACATCTCATTGAACTCTACCAAATTTCCCTCTGAAATGACACCAAATAGCAGCCACTTGCAACTCAGAAAATACATACACAAAACACTAAATTTGCTCCCAAAATGCCCCAAACAATAGGCTAAAAATCAGCTCAATAAGTCTCCCAAATAACAGCCCATTGCTGCTCAATTAATTCCCCAAATAACAGCCCATTGCTGCTCTCAAAACACAGAAACACAACAAAAAAAAATCTGCTCCAATTAAAGGTGTATTTCATAGAAACATAATACATGCATTTGAACCAATAAAACCTTATAATCTATTAAACAAATTAACAAGTCTAATAACAACGAATCAAACAATGAATCATAGTTTGGTTTCCATAGCCTCGCCTATATTCTCACATATTCATAATTGCTTCATCTCAACAACTTATTTTATATCATTATACTAGTGGAAGGGGCCAATGTGATGCATGTGCACAGAACCTAGTTTATCATCAATTCCATTTTGAGCATGTTCATCTTGACAAAATCAGGCAAAAAATCTTTGAAACTTGGCTATTAACACCCTCAAAATGCTTATGCAATAGGAAGAAAAATCAAATAAAAAAATCTTCTAAACACAATAAAAGTTTAAAATTTTTGATACTAATTAAACACACAGTGGAATAACTACTAACGGAAAATATAGGATTAAGAACTAAAACAGTATCCAAATGACTACGAGTCTACAAACCTAATCGTTAGCAAAAACTAAGCCAATCATGCAAGATTTGGAAAAAATACAAAAAGTAAACCATGAATCATTGCTCTAACTAAATATTATGAATCAAGAGAGAGACAAAGAGAAAGAGAGTTACCGTGTTAAGTGAAAATTCGTTGTCGCCGATTGGGCTGTCCGTCACCATCGCCGATTGGGCTATCCGTCGCCCTCGCCAAACGTGTCGTCCTCCACTTGTCGGAACCGTGCTTGGGGAGTGAGAGTGACTAATCGAGAGGGAGAAAAATTAGGGTTCGAAACAAAGAGAAGAAGAAGAAACCAGGGGTCGCGACTGTGTTATAAATGGGGGACTTTTTAGCGATGCACCGTGAATGTCGCTAAAAAGTCCTTGTGCGTCGCAAATAAATCCTAATACGACGTCGTTCTCCTAATCAAACTATTAGGGACGCTCACCTGTGCGTCGCTAACTTTTGGTGACGCACACGTGCGTCGCTAATAAAGACATGTCCATCGCCAAAAGATTCGCGCCTATTTTTTTAGGGCAGGAAAGGCCTTTTTGTTACTTTTTAGCGACGCACGTGGTGTATGTCGTTAATAATGTCCTTTTGCAACCCTTATTGTGCGTCAGTAAATAAGGTGCGTCGCAAAAAATATCATTTTTTGTATTGTCAAATCCACAGATCTCTAGCGGTATCAAGTCTACTATGAACTGAGCACCCATAATCTCAACCCCACAAGATCTATATACAATATCCCCAAAATAACGACTCCCTTTATGGTATAGTAACAGTCAACAGATAACCTAAGGGCTTGGCTTCTATGTTCAGTTTATTAGAAAATGTTGGTGATATGAATGAGTGCATGGATCTAGTATCAAATAAAACATATACAGGCTGAGAACAAACTGTAATAGTAGCTGCAACTACCGAGGTAGTGGCCTGAACATCTCTAGGCATGATAGAGAAAACTCTCCCTGGTCATTGCTGCTCAACTCGGGTCCCCCAGTCCTCTGCTGAGGTCTCGCTATAGAAGCCAATGCGGCTGGTGTAGTGCTGACCACCAATTTCTTGTTCTTAGGACAGTCCTTTTTAAAGTGCCCAACCTGTCCGTAATTATAGCAGGTTTTGCTGTCCCGATGGCACTATCTCGTATGATAGTTTTAGCAGGTGGGGCATTTAGGCGCACTCCCATTGTGAGACTTGGCTTTCCCTTGACTTGGCCCTGCTCTGGAATTACGTGATCTTGTACCAGTCTTGGAAAGTGAAGATCATTGCCTTTGACTCTGGTTGCCTCCTGCCCTCTGATTTCCTCGCCTCATCGCAAATTCCTCCATGCTTTACTCTATGATCTTGGCAGTTGTTACCACCTCATCATAGGTGGGCAATCGGTGGGGTCGAATTTTATTTTTGATGGCCCATCTCAGTCCGCCTTCAAACTTGCAGGCTTTCAATTCCTCTGTGTTGACGACATTGGGTGCGAACCTGGCCAACTCAGTAAACTTGGCCTCATACTCTTCTACAGACATGCCTCCCTATTGGAGGGCCATAAACTCGACAATTTTTTGGTTTCGGGCTTCTCGGGGAAAGTACTTTTGATTAAAAATATCTATAAATCGTGGCCAAGCCATATTAGGCTCCCGGGCTTCCTGCAAAAGCAACCACATATACGCTGCCCTCGTGAACATATAAGTGGCATAGGACACCTTTTGGGTATCTGTACATGTCAGAATTCTAAAGATCTTCTCCAGTCCTCAGCTGCTGAGGATCCCCCTGTACCAACGATAGCAAGCGGCTTCAAATTTTGAAATCGTTTATAAAGATAAGTTGGGTCATCTTCGTGTCTGGGCTTGTCCCCTTGAGCCGGGGGAGGATGCTGTTGTGCTGGCCCATTCACTTGAGCTTGGATCGTAGGCAACGCCTCCACTACACGATTTAGTATTTGCTTAATTTGATCTAGCCTCTCTCTATCAAACTCCATGGTCATGCTACGGGTCTGCACCATACAATGCAAAAAGGATAGTTCACAAGGCTTATCAATTATTTGACCTCTAGACTCATGACCCTCAAACTTTAACGAGTTGTAATACTTTAATCTTAATCTCCCATGGACCACTAGAACCATAAGCTCTGATACCAACTCTATCATGACCCAAAACCCACCCTATACAGATTAGGAGTCCGTGATCGGGTCTGCGGCCCGTAGGCCATTCCCCGTCAAAAGGATCTGAAATACTAAGTAAAGTTTTAACAAAACATTTTACAGACATCAGTTAAAATTGGTAGCATAATCAGGTCATCATTTAATACATGCCAAAAGAACAATAAGTGTTTATAAGTACAGATCCTCCAAAAACACAAACTGACAGAACCGTGGGGACATGGGAGAATTTAAGACCTTCTAGTATTTAATTTAATACAAAAACTAGCCAAAAAAAGCTACCAGTGGCTAGCAGGCATCTAAACCTCCGAAGCGCCTAAGGGTTCTTCTACTTCCTGTTGTCTTGAAAAAATATAAGGGAAGGGTGAGCTAACAAAGCCCAATAAGTAATTTCCTAGCTTTAACATGGGTCAGAGTTAGTCGCAAGGATGATGAGGTAAAAGATAATAGATAGCCAAGAAAATATATCATGTATAAATATAGCCAATCACTGAGGTACAACAATAACGACCCAAGGGTCCAAAAGAGGCATATCCCACAATATGATACAAGAAGGCAATGACAAAGTCTATCAAATGGGATCTAACCTATCATGATGAATTGCTGCCATAAACAAAACGTTAGCCAATCAAAAATGTATCATGCTTGAAATAATATGATCATTCACAGGGCATAAAATATGATCATTCAAAGAATACAACAATATATCATCATCGAGTTCTAATAACCCAGAAATGCGTGAATCACCCGGGGCCCGGCATACCCCACTAGAACACACATTCAGATTCGCCTCTTTATCTTAGGCTTACTGAATAGCACTAGAGCTCTTATCTCTTAGGTCCCGAAGGACATTCAAGACCCTTAAAGGGTCTTTCCCCCACGCAATCTGTGAATAGATGGGCCATTGTGACTGAGCACAACCCTAGGTACATACCAAATATCATGATCAATAAAATTCCACACGGGATGTACAACCGTACAAAATAATTGAAATCACAATCAACGAGTCATGAAGTGTGTGGAATAACAAGATTTCTATTAACAGGATATATCGCAAGATCAGGACATGGTATTCATGATAGTACAATGATGCTCACGTATCAGTGATCAAATTCACAATGATATAAACAAGCAAATCAAATCCAAAGAACAGGCATAGCTGATAACGACAAGTCAATTGGCTTCAAATGAAGAAATCAAGTACATTAGGTAGTGATAGAGTACAAATTGGCAGCATGTGAAAATAAGTGTGACTGGCTGGGAATAACCCATATTAAAGCATCGGAATTACTTACCTCAAAAATAGCCTTCAATAGCTCTATTAATTTAAATCTCCTTCTCCTTCCCCTTGGAGGTTCCTATAAATCAAAAATTTAATTGTTGTTAACTCGTCTCAATTATTTAGGTCGATGTTAACGTCCGTGATTTAATTTAACTCTCTCGGTATTATTTAATTATACTCTTAAGGTTGCTAAATTTATTACATCGGCCTTCAAAGTATCTTATTTGGGTAAACAGACTCCACCATTGAGTCCAGAACACCTAAGAAAACAAATCTAGGCCTTCGTGGCTTCTTATTTGGCTTCGGGTACCCCTAAAGGCAACATGGTGATTTCATGTTTTATAGAACTTAATTTTTCGAAACCCCAGTTCACAAAATGGACCTCACCATTGGGTCCCGAATGTCCGACATAGTTAAAATACACTATTTTTTTAATTAATTTGGACATCGGGAGATTTACCTATTTTTAAATAATTTAAATTAATTATATCAGTATAATATATACATATATTTGGTTCAGGTTCTAACGGGCGCGCAATGGGTGGCATAGTGGTTGACTCACTGCCACCTCCCCACTTGGTCACAGGTTCGATCCTTGGGAGTTGCGGCTCCCCCCCTTTTTTTATTTATTAATGTATATATGATATATATATATATATATATATATATTCGGTGCAATTTAGGTCGGGCGAGAATTGGGTGGCACAGTGGTTGGTTAGGTGTCACCCCCATCATCTAGTCACGGTTTCGATTCCGCGGAACAGCGACTGTTCCTATATTTTTTTTTCAAATGGTTCCTCATCCAAACAGCGTATAGTGAATTAATTCGAGATAGGCCATCCTCATTCCAACCTAGTTTACTGATTTAATTCTCTAACCCTGCGGCCAAACAGTCCCGAACCCCTTTTAATTTTAAAATCCCCCACACGAAACGACGTCGTCTCATTAATGTGTTGGCTTGCTTACAAGCCAACACGTGTCCAAGTTAATACGTTGGGTCTAATCGAGTTGGGTGAGTCGACTCAATCGACTCGTCGTCTTCTTCCCCAAGCCTCGATTGTGTTGCCCTAATTTCTGAATTTTAACTTTTCCAATTTCGTGCGTTTTGAGGTTGGGTTCATCCCTGTTTTGGGTGTATTAGGCTACTGAATGTGAGGGCAAAGCTTTGGCATCCATTTTAGAGCTCGAATCGAGCTCTAGAAGCTACGGTGACCTGTGGTGGTCTTGGTCTACAACTGCCACATGCATGCTCATTTCTAACTCAAATCCTATAGTATTTCCTTTGTTGGGTTCTGTTCGTCATGAGGTTCAAGCCCCCATTCCTAAAACAAGATTTAAAGCATGGTAAATGGAATTGGATTGAGGACCCGCGACCTGTAAGTCCATTTTTGGGGTTCTTCCTTTGGATGTGTGGGTCGCAGTTTAGGGTTTTTCGAATGCTAGAAGGGTCTATTTTAAGTTTTTACTGCCAGAATCTAGTTTCATAATGGTTGTCTCAGACCTGCTGCATGAGAGGTCTGCCTATGGCGGTCTCTTATGGGTTTTGCACTCAGAGCTTCCCAAGCTCTCCCATTTTGCCCAAAATCTGTCCCTTAGTGTTGATTCAATGCATGCATGCACGCAATGCAGGGCTCTTAAAAGGAATGAATTAGTACAATAATTCAAAACAAGAAAATTTTAAATTTTTGGAATGTTATACCTCCTCAACAATGGCTATCCCACTCTCTGTCTCACTAACCTGCTTTTTGCTTTTAGCTTCTCCTTCTGCTTCCTCCCTTTTCTTGTACACCTCCAAGCAGTCATACACACATGCATGCACACACTCACACGTGCATAACTCACACAATGTCTCTCTCTCTCTCTCTCTCTCTCTCTCAATTACTCACATACACAGTGTTGGTCCCTCACACTCACCACTTCTGAATACACAGCACACCCACACTTGAGTTTAGTTTTCGAAATGTATCACTTGTACATAAATAAGTGCACATCTATACACATACACGCATGTCTACACTTGTAAGGTTTAGGTATAATCAGGTGGCTGAATTAGAAGGTGATATGGGGTGAGGTGTTGCATGAATGGCCATTGGCCAATTTGGGAGGTGGGCTTGATTAAATTGAGTTTATATATATTTTTGTTGTGTAATTAAGCACAAAAGTGCTGGCAGCCAACTTGGTAAAAATTTTAGATGAAATCACTTTCCTCACTTGGTCAAGGGTTCCAATCTCCTTAGCCTCACTTTAGGCATTTTTCCCTCATTTTGGGCTTATGCCTCGTTTGGTTGGCGCGGATTTCTATTTCGACTATTTCCTTAATATTTTCTTTTCTATTGCTCATTTTACGAAGCGGTTTCTCTCGGTCACTCCCCATTTAGGTTAGCTTTGTTGTCAAAGGCCTTGTGCCGATTTTTATTTCGTTGTGTTTTTCACGATTAGATAATTCGAGTTTTATTAGTGTTAAAATATAGCTTAAATAGCTAAATCACTGCATTAGATTCAAAAGAACTTCATTACATTAATTAAATAGTAAAATTAAGTTCAGGGTATTGCACAATGACTACAAACATGCATCCTTATTATAATCCAGATATGCCAAATACATTTTAGAGCTCTAACCAGGCAAGTTCCTGTAGGTAAAGAAATCATTTATGGTCTAGTATAACCACTACATGTAATCAAATTTTCTTATTCCAACAAACATCATACACCTCCACTCCAACTTTCCACAATTCCTTCAACTCCTTTACTATTTGTCGCAAATAAACATTAATTTCATTTTTAAGAGATTTCATTCTTTGAATATACAATGGCATGAAGATAAATGGTTTTGTCATACATTTCCATGGTGTCAAGTTATATAGCACAAGAAATACAAGCCACATGTTGTAAGTATTGATCATGTCACTATTAAACTCGTTGCTAGTTAAGTCAAGTTGTTTATTACACGACTTATTGCCAAATCATTTTTTATTGCTATCGAATTATTCCCAAGCTTGAGAGTCTCTCGGATATCCTAAAGGGAACCCCAAAAGAAATGAAACAGCTTCACAAACAAATTTATGTTATAACTCCTCGTCCATTCATTCCGAAGGGGGTAACTTACTATAAGGGCAACACATTGTTAAGGCAGTGCAAGCTACAGACATCCAATTATTCAACTACAATTTATGATAATAAAAAAATTCCTTATAAGCCTAACTTTAAGTATGATCCATGAAAGAATCAAAGCAATTGATTTTCTAAAATAGTACCACAAGAAAACATCAAACTTGAAACATATGTTCATATACTATCTATATCAAATTGCTTATGTAGAGGAAATTGTTTGTTCTTTGTAGTTTATCAATTACTCTGTTAAATTATAATTTATTTGTACCTTATTATAAATTCATTACTAGAAGGGTAATATATTGAGAAATCAAGTTTCAATTACTAAGAGCTTATTTGCTACCATAATGATTCCTAAGCTTTTGCCAACAGGAAATAACAAGTCAAAGTACAAAAATCACCTACCTCCAAAATGTCAAAATCTAAATATATAACAGAAACCTCGCATATTACATCATCCATAAATCTGTATTCTAATACCAAAATGTTAGGAAAATTATGCAACTTTATATTAGCAATTCTTTTTCGAAATATGTAATTCTTTATACTAGTAGTCGTTGAGTCGTATTGAGTCATGTGGATATTTCTAATCTTAGAGTAAAGACTCAAGAAACCTCACAAATACAATCAAGTCTGAAGAAGTGTGCAATTTAAGGTAATTTTTTCATATATACATGCATTACACTTGATTATACTTGACCTTAAAATTGTGTTAAATTTAGATGTGGACTTTACAACGTTAAATAATGACCTTAGCTATGTTTTAGTTTTGACTATAGGCTAAACAAATCTATAGAAATTGACAAAAATACATTTCTAAACTAGATTTTTTGTTTTTACTTTTACGTACTGGGGGAACAATAGGTCAATTGTCAGAACGTAGCTTTGGTCCATTTGAACGAAGATGGTGGTTTAAGTTATAAAAAATTATAATAGCTTGACGGTTTGAATGGTCTTGGGGTTCATCTAAACAAAATTATGATCAAACATAACATGGTTCCCCGTTATAACACGTGTCATTTTTGTGCGGCACTAATTGGCTGTAATTTCCTATTCCAAATTGGTTAGGGTTTTTATGATTTTTTTGTTATAAATATGATCTTATTGTGTCTCACGTAAGGAACCCTACTCTCTTAAAGCAACGAGATATATAGAATAATATTTAGCTTTAGTTTTTATTTATATAGTTAGTTCTTCAGCAAGTTAGTCAGTATCTTGTGTTAGAAGTCTATATACTTAGTGTCAAGCAATACACGTAAATTCATATAGTAAACTAGGCACATACTTCCATTACACTAGGAGTTCCACATTGTTATGGTGATGAATCTAAGAATTGTAGATTGTGTTGTAGTTGTGAGACGCCAATCAAGAAGAAGATTCTGCAAGTAGACTAACGATAATTTATTGGTTCGCGGTAAGTTAATTCTTTGATATTTATCTTTATGAACTTGTCTTGTGTTCATTATGGATTAGTGGAACTTTTGTAGATGGTGAGTTTTATTCCCTGTAAGGCTTTACCACATAAAATTTTCATGTCCTCTTTAATTTTATTTATCTGTTTGATTATCATTATAGTGACTTGATATATATATATATATACATGAACTTAAGATCTTAGTAATTTAACAAGTGGATTTTTTCAATAATAATTCATTCTAGGTACAAATAAGGTGATTTCATTTTGCGCTTCTTATTAATAAAATTAAAGTTTTAGTTAATTAAAATCTTATATAAATCCTTCCGCACTATTGTTAGATAATTGTATCATTAGTTTTTATATCAAACCAAAATTAGCATTATTTCCCACAAAAAATAATGTCATAAATACCATGTTCACACACAACGTGTATGTATATATATAGTCTTTAATTTGACACAACAAGCTCAAGTGATAAGTCCATTAAAAATATGAACTATTTATTTATAAAATTATAATAGATTACATAATGTATCATTATTTCTAATTGACTTGAAATTCAAATTAGAATTTTCAATTGAGTAGCATTAATTTGTTTTAGGTAATATAAATCATTATCTTAAGAAAATTATGCTGATTAAAAAAAAATATGAAAATTATCTTTTTTTTTTTCCGGGACCTAATGCTGCATCATTTACAATATGAATTTGACTTAACTTTTCTTCTCTTTTAACCAATTTCAATGTCAATATGTCAATTCTATAATGAAAAATAGAGTAATGTTGTGTTTGGCTGTGTAAAATTGAAGCCTAAAAATTGGAATTAGAGATTGGTTAATTCAAATCTTAAATTATCTAGACTTTAATTATAACCAATTTCAATTTTCATAATGCCAAAATTACATCATTTTAAATCTTAATCTTACAAATCACTCATAAAATGAATATTAAAGCAAAGCACAACATTGTTATTATTTCTGTTTGCCACGTGGCTGGAGAAAATATACCTTTGGAATTTGGTCATATCTGGGGTACAATTTTTATCATGTGCAGAGTGGCCCAAACCCAACTAATAGGCTGAGATCGGAAGAAGAAGAAGCAGGGGCCCTAAATCCGCTAGCGAGCCCAAAGAACCATGTGGGCCTTCATGGTCCATGGAGTTCAGTGTAACATCCTAATTGGATCGTTGTACTGCATCAACTGTACCACCCCTTGTTGGATCTAGCCACGTTCGGGGCAAAATGATGACTCTGTATAATTAGAAGCATAAGGTAATAAAATGACAACTTGAAATAAGATTTTTATTTTTAATATTAAAGTAAGCTATATATATTATATTTATATTTTATAATATAAAATTCAATTTTTTTTTAAAGGAGAGATATAAATTAAACTCCAATAATATAATTTTTACATTTTTTTATCTAATTAGATAGTAATAAAATATTAGAGTACAATACGAATAAAACTCTATTAATAAAATTAAGTTTTTTTTTTTTGAATCTTTATGGGGCTTTTACGTAGAGTTTAATTTTTGTTAACCTTAAACTTCTAATTTAATTGTACTATAAATACATAAATTTCGAAACCCTTTTTTTTAGAGTTAAATTTTTATTAACTTTAGACTTTTAATTTAATTATATTATGAATACATAAAATTTGAGACCTTTATTTTTAGGGCATAAAAGGTTACTTTGTTCGTTTTATGATTGAGTCAGGCATTACCTCACCAACTTTTTTATTTAAAAAATTTCTTATATTTTTCTTTTAAAGAGTCTCCAACATATTCTTTTAATTTTTCTGTCTCTTTTGAGTTCAAACTTTCTTTCACAATTACCTTTGCCTAATTTTTAATATAACTCTTTTTATTTATTATTTTCAAAAAAAGAAGAAGATTGTTGTATAAAATTAAGGAATGTCTCACCTATATCTATTTAATTCAATACAACACTTAAAAGATTAAAACATCATTCATCTTATTTCAACGGAAAAATAAAGAACCCTTTGCATCACAATTCTTATCTATTATTGATGGGTCTCCCTCAAATATCCGTTGAGCACACACGAGAAATTAACTGAATAAATAATAGTATGATTGTATAATATTGAAAGAAATATTTAATATTATTAATAATTTAACATTTCCAAAATAAGAGAAGACTCGTGGGGGACAATTGTAAATATGCCATAGAGGACACTTCTAACACACTTCAAAAATTTAAATGTTTTTTTAGGCTTTAATTGAGGAGAGGATGTTGTACACAACTTCTTTTTCTTTTTTTAAAATTTTTTGAATTTTTTTGTATGGCCTACTTAGTTACAGTTCTTTTGAGTTTTTTTTTTTTCTTTCTAAAGTTAGACTCTCGTCTCTAACATGTAACCTTGTATGTATCAATAAATATAATTGCTTAACAAAAATATAATCAATCAATGTCAACTTATAATTGAATACTAAAAATCAAGTATTTAGAAGAAAGATTGTCTCATCAAAAGTAAATTTCTGCTTCGTCCCACCTTTCTAAACCAAGGATCATACATGCCATCCCTAGTACAAATTGGCTTCTCCAAGATCTATCCTTCTCTGCCCTGCACAAAAACAACTCAATAAATTTCAAAGTCAAGAAAATTATTATATAAAAATACTTTCATTAGATTGTGGGTCATAAGAGTAAGGCATGAATTATATATTGCACTGAGTAAGAGTAACTTTAATGTATGTGTCACTTGATGTGTCAATTACAAAATTTAATATTGATATAAAAGTTATTGTTTCAGTAGGATGCTCTTTGGCTTGCCAAAAAATAGTAATATCATTTTCAATGTCATATTTAGTATCAAAAGTAGTTCATGTCATTTCATAAAATACAGTTAGCATATTTTAAATGGATGTGGGATCCATACTATTTTTTTAAATAAATGTCAAACAAATGTGGGGTTCACGCTACTTTTTCAGAAAAAAAAAAAAATATTTGTATTAAAATAATATGTTAGTATTGGAATAGAGTTGACAAAATCTAGCAGTTTTGTATTGTAGTAATGTCAAAATATAAATTTGGCATGACTGGTCTGTTATTTATGGTAGTTGAAAAATTAAGGATGCCAACAGTGGCGCTTTGTGTTCAAACACTTATTCGCTTGCTGTTTTGTACTACTTTTTTGTGGTAACGAGGACAATTTCCTTGCTTGTCTTTCGCGTCTTTGGGATCGACACCTATTGTTGTTTATCAGAGTAAGATTAAAGGACAAACTTTGAATATGTGTACCGGCTCCATAACACACGCATAATTTAAGTCATTGGAGGACACAATAATGGAAATTCAAACCCACATCAAATACTTGAACTTGATATACTAAGCACTTAAGGGACTCGCCCATCCAACTATCATGCCAGTATCCGTGGGGTGCCTTGTACTATTCCTTTATACGAATGTTGGAAAGGAGGTGAGTTCGGCAGACAAAAGAATACCTTTTGTAATTGCTTGCACAATTAACAAAGATGGACCAACTTGAGGTACTGATCAATGCTAGAACTCGTTTGAAAGAGTTTCAAATTTCGAAAAATGAATTGTTAGGGAATGGATTTTGAAAAAATGATTATTAAATCTTTGATAAAAATTATATAAAAATGATTCTAATTATAAATTTTTCTGTTCATCCTTTACATTATATATATATATATATATATATATATTTAATAATATGCAATTAGTGAGTCCAAGAATAAAACTAATAAAAAATCAAAATTATTTTGAAAAATAGGTTTTTTTAATTTCTCGAAAATCAAGTTTCGCAGTCAGAATTAACTGAGCCCATTACAAAACTTAGTTTTGAAAAACTCCTCCAAACACCACAAAACCTATTGTGTGTGTTTTTTTTTTTCTTCTTTTGTATTAACAAACAACACGAGATTAAACTCTTTCAAAGGCCATAGAGGCCAGGTCCGCTTGTAGGGCCCTTAGCATCACCCTTAGCATCACTCGTTGGTCCCTCTTGGGAAACACAATGTCTGCAGCACACTAGTTCCCTCACGGGTAGGTATGATGTATATTGCACGCTTTGTGGTAGGATATATAGGATCTACAATCCACTAACAAAGCTTTATACCAATTCTCTTCCCCTTCTGTGCTTTTGAGAAGCTTGAGGAGGCGTTTACACCCTTCAACTCTAATAACCTTCAACATTTTTAGGATTTCAAAAGTCTTTGAAAATATTGTATTCTTATTATTATTTTTGGGTAAATTAAAGTAACATTTTTTGAAATTTTTGATAATTATAAAAAAAAAAAAAGGAAATTCTAAAAATTTTGAAATGACATTGACATCCCTTACTATTACTGACAAACTACAAACACTTCCCATTCAGCTCCAATTTGTTTAAATCTGACAAAAGAGTCTCTATAAAATGAAAAAAAAAATTGAAAAAATTGCTCAAATTTAATAAAAAAAATACAAAAAATAATAATGAATTGGGACAATTTTGTCATTTTAAAGGAAAAAAATTAGTTGGAGATGAAGTATTTGTAATTTGTTAATAAAAATAAGAAAGGTTAACGTCATATCAAAAATTTCAAAAAAAAATCCTTATAATTGTCCAGAACCTTAAGGTGATCAGTGTTTAATATTATAATTTTTCACTTGCAATATTTTTACTCAAATTATGTAGAATTAATAAATATAATTATCCATATATGTTATAAATGGGATATATATAAGTTCATATATATAACTATTTTATCTCTCTACTAATTAATATTAGAAATCAATTTTTTAAAAGAAGTATTAATTATTTTATAATAGAATTATTAATTATTCATCATAGGACTAAGTTACTTTCTTAAAATTTTATTAATTATTAAAGATTATTAATTTATTAAATATTAATTATAATATGGATCACTATAGTTGATTCTAGGTAAGGCATGGAATCTCAAAAGTTTTGAACCGCTTTTTCATAAACGTAAATTTTAAAAATTTGAAAAATAAAATCAATACAAGAAAAAATTAAAAATTTGGTCATGCGATTAAACATAATCTTCAAAATAACTTTTATAAACACAAATATAAAAATAAAGATGCAAAAACTATCCGGAATAACTTAATTATATGTCATTCTAGATTTCTCATAAAAGCTTACACAAAATGGAATTAATGTTGCTAAATAGGGATGGTAATAGAACAGGTTTAGGATAGGAGGCCCTTTTTCCTAATCTAGTTCCTAAAAAAAGAAATTGTCTCGTAAATCCGTTTAGACCCCATGATAATACCCATTTAAACTTTTATTCATTTATTAAAGTAACTACAATTAACACATTTCAAACAATGTATTATATGTGTTAAAAGAAAAAGTCAATAAAGAATTAGAATTGTATTCTTTCCCTTTACAAATGTGTGACTCTATTTTGTTTATCTAAACTTTAGTGTATTACTAAAAGCTATCATTATAAATGCTAATTATTTAGTACAAAAATTTATTTATTATTTTATTTTATATAATCAAGGTAAAGTGGGTAGGATGCTTTCGTCCCAAATTCACATCAAATCCTACTCGTAACTTTCCTCAAATTCATCCTATTTATTATTTTATTTTATCTAATCATAGTAGAATTTGTAAAATGCTTTCACTCCAAACTTACACAAAATCCTTCTCATAACTTTCTTCAAATTTGTCCCTTCTATTATTTTATTTTATATAATCATTGGTAAAATCCTTTCCCTCCAAACCCACACCAAATCCTAATCACAACTTTCCTCATTGTTTTTCTTAATTGTAACTTGTAAGATCATCTCCAATGATTAACTAGATTCCAACTCAAATTTAAATTTTAATAAAAATTATCAATATATATATATATATATATAAAGAGAAAGAGAGAGAGAGAGATGGTGGTCTGTTTAGAGACTAGTTGTTTACTTTTAGTCGTTGTTAGAAAATATGGCTCCCAATGGCTAGATTTCGTAATTGGGTCTAGTCGCTGCCGAAAGATATGGCTCCTAACAGCTACAATTCATAGCTGGCTATAGACTATGAAAGTGGAATTTTTCGGTTGCAGCATCTATACACACAAAGATGGGTCTGTCAGACATCAGAATATAAAGAGCTATACTCACTGTATAGCTAGATATTAAGAGATGGGTTTGTGAGATGGGATTCTGTAGGATTTTCTCAATAATTTTCTCAGGTATAACTAGATATTCACCCAATGTAAATTTGATTGGATACACGTGTCAGAATAGTAACAATAGAACATTAATTTTTTTCCACTAAATTCTCCAATTTGTAGGAGAAGTTCAATCACATTTTAAATATTGTCTAGAGTCTCTACATAATATTTGTTTTTTGATTCATCACAGTTTATTTTTGTAGTTTTTGGTTTTAGAAAATAGGTGACTATATAATGTTTCCAAATTTAGAGGAAAGTCATAGAATATAAATTATCTCTAAAAATCCAATTATTTTTGAAGATCCAACCACTTCTCATTTTCATGGCAAAGGATTCAAAATCATTAAAGATGAAGCATTGTGTAGAACTTAAATAGCTGTCTCTCAAGATCCACTTACAAGTAATCAGACAATGTTTCCAAATAACTATCAATGGATTATTTTTTATGTTTTATAATCACAAATATAATATCCATCTCGTTTATTTTCAATTATCATATTATGTAAAACACTGCAAGTCTTCATTATATCTCCAAATATGTTAGAATCCCAAAACTATGCTACTCCGCACACAATTGCGAAACGAGGTCAAAGAACCCCAAATACCCGCTCCACATCCTTTTTTGTTGACTCTTGCGTTATAACAAAATATTGTTCATTTGCTCCTTGAGAGAAGAAATTGTTGCCATCGAGGATATATGTCATTAGCCATATAATATCCTATATTATATGTGTGCCCATTGATAGAGTAATTAGCAAGAGGAGTTAGCCCCTGAGTGAGCCCAGAGAATAAATGAAAATGATCCAAAACATTGAGATTATTGTGAGATCCTAGCATTTCAAAAAAGGAATGCCAAATATATAGATCATACGAAGTTATAACTTCAAGAATAATAGTTGTAATAACCTCAAAAAAAAAAATTTATATAATAAATTTTGTTGGTTGTTATTTTATTTTATTTTATTTTTATTATTATATGTGAACATGTGGGTGAGGATGTGTGTGTATTGTGCATGTGTATTATATATGATGTATGTGCATGTATATGTATATAAGTATATAATTTAAATCTGAATTGGGGTATACATATATATATATATATATATTGCAGTCAATGTGTGCACTGTGTGCCGTGTGTGTGTGTGTGTATGTGTTGAGTGTTGCACACTCAAGAGAGCATGGCTTGTGGTTGTGTGTGGAAGTGGGAATTCAGGGTATGGGAGGTGCAGGCCAGAACAGTGGGGTTAGGTCTGGTCTTAGAGAGAGAGAGAGAGGGGGGGTGTGTGTGTGTGTGTGTGTGTGTGTGTAATATATACACTTGTGTGCACGGCTGAGTGGGAAATGAGAGTAAAGGGAAGAAGGGGAAACTCAGAGACAGAGGGGGAACAAGGAGCTTGAACCAGAGGTGAAGCAGGAGAGAGAAGGGGAGGTCGGCTAGAGAGAGAAACCAAAACCAAGGTGAGCCACCTTCTGTTCCAAATTCTTTTTAGCATGATTAATTTATTTTGCGTATAGGGTTAGAAAGAGTATGAAATATGGAGAATTTAGGGACAAGAATCAACCAAAATGGTTGAGGAACGAGGGAGAAATAGGAGTTATGGGTCAGTAGGGATAATCTGATTTATGAGCTGTGATGCTTTGAAAAGCTCATAATGGATGATTGGGAATCATGGGGATGAGATACAGGAAATGTTTGGAGTCGAAATAGGGCAAGGGCAGTGACTAAAAGTCACAAACATGAGTGTTTACCAATTGGCCGAAAAACTGGTAACAAGAAATAATGGGACCATTCCTTCGGTTTGGAAGGTCCAAAACAGTGTTGGAGTGTTCTAAAATTACTTTAGATTCATTTAGGATCAAAAACCACCCTAAAAAGGCCAAGAAAATCAAGTTTGAAATATTAAATTTTGTAGTTTTCGGCGATCGTCGCCGGAGAAGGCGACCGGAGGTTCGCCGGAAAAACGAGGGACGAAGGGGGACTATTCCGGGCCGGGTCTGGGTCGGTTCGGGTTCAGGTCGGGCTTGGGCCGACCCGCCCCTGCCACGTGTCGGCCTGCTGTTTTAAATTAAAATTGGATAAGGGGCTGTTTCGTTGTGGGCTTAAGAAATTAAAAATTTGAATTAAATTGGAACAGGGATATCCTATCCCTGTTTTAGATTAATCCCTGTTTGGCTATCCGAATTAAGAATAGGAGATTTTGAATTTACAGATTTGCCCCTGGACTTTTTGAAAATTACGAATAGACCCTGTACTTATTGGAAATCTGATTTGACCCCTGAACTTTCGAAAATTACACTTTAACCCCTAAACTATTAATTATTATGATTTGACCCCACCAGATTAAAATATTAATAAAATATTAATTAAATTAATTAACTACTTAATTAATTAATTATTTAAATATCCTAAAATAATCCGGAGTCCAAATGAGACAAGTCATTGGTGTATTTTGACTATCTCGACCATTCTTAGGCCAATGGTGAGGTCCGTTTTACGAGACGGAGTCCCAAAAAATAAAAGACCCGTAATAACATTTAAAATTACCAAAATGCCCCTGAATTGAAACGCAGTTAAACGAACTCCAAATTAAGTAAACAAATAGTGAAACTTTATTATCTCGGGCATTCTGGACTCAACCGTGGAGTCCGATTTGTGAAAAGAGGTCTCGAAATGAGAAGACCTGTAAAGGTATAAAATGACCATTCTGTCCTTTTCAGCTCAGATGTTCAAATTGAATTCCATGAAAGCCTAAACCTATTTTCTTCGACGTTCCGGACTCAATAGTAGAGTTTAATTTGGCAAAATAGAAACTTATAAAAGAAAGAGATAAAATTTGATGAATAACATAATTCAAGTAACAATTGAACTGAGTCACATCTTATGATTTTAGGAACACGGAAAGGCAAGGAGAAGGTGATCTAACCTTCTGCATTCTACTGCTAGTTCCGCTACCTTACGAGTACATTTTTCTGAGTTAAGACTGACCTACCAGGTATGATATATTGTGCTAAGTAAGAAATAGAATTGAGTTTAAGAATGCTTGCCCTGTTGACTTGATGCTTCACATGTTTGTTTGATTGTTCACATGCTTATGTGCTTCATGCTATCTTGCTGTAAGTTGGGTGATAATGTGGATAATGATTATGTGTATATCACATGTTTTAGTATAGTGTGTGGATTATATTCTGTGAGAACTGTTGAGACTATGAAATATGTGATTGAAAGCATGCTTCGTGTGTGAATGAGATGCATCATCGAGATTATATTGTGGCATGAATGAATCAGAGCATATTGGCATAGTGTGATTCCCTGGACATGGTGTGAGTTGAGCACGTGGTGCTGTGCATTATGAGGGTGCAGATCCTGTGGTGAAAAAACTCAAAATCGGCCATTAGGTACTCGCATGCCTGACGGGTTCCGAACCGTGAAGCGAGACATATATTAGTACTCGGGCTATCGGGGAAGGACCGTAAGACGAGACATGGTGGCATAGAGTTGCATGGGTGTGTCACGCATACTACTCATATACTACATACTGTTCACGTACTGCCATAATGATATTGAATGCCATATAGAAATAACTGTACACTTGCACATGCCACGCCCTTAATTTTGTTTCTTGCATTAGCATTATATTATACCAGCAGTTGAGCTGACCCATTCGTGGGACAAATATTTCAGATGACGCTCCAGCTGTGCGAGACGTAGAGATGATTTGATTATAGATTATGTTTGGCCCGAGGGACGCACTTAATATTGTACAAGGGCATAAGCCCGAAGCTATTTCTTATTTTTGTATGTCGTGAACTAATGGACCAGACCTTATGCAATGTATTAGAACAGTGTATGGAATGTATGTGATTGTCCTTAATTGTCCTTTATTTCTTTATTTCTTTATTATTTTATTTCTTTTGTCTCGTTACTCGCACCTCGGGTTCGCTGGAATTCGGGGCATGACAAGAGTAGATTTTTTCTTATAACCACAATGCTGACCATGCTATGTCATAGGAAAATTTTTCACTCCCAGTGCATGCAATCCAAGGTTACTAACATTTTGGGAAACCCACAAGCCTCCCCAATAGCATGTAATATAGTAATGTCATCTTCCTTTAGAGATTTGAGATGCTCATTTTCAAAAATTTCAATAACAGATTGACAAAAATGTTTTAAACACTCAATTGTGGTGCTTTCTCCAATTTACCATAATAGTCTAATACGTCAGCTCACATTCTATATACTAAATCTCTTTTTTAAATAACATAAGAATTATGGTCTTCAATAATATTAAAAATACACATAAATATCTCATGTATCACTTGAAAGCTTCTGCGAATTAATCAACAAATAATCGATCATGATCTTTTGACTTTCTACAAAAAAATGTATTTACGCCTTATAACAGAATGTCCATGTTTTTCCTGATAGCACTATCTTTTCTCTTAGAATTTTTAACATTGCACCATTATTCACTTGATGAAGAGTTACAAGCGATGCCATCTCTTCAAATTCTTCATCATTATCATAAGAGAATGTGGTGATAAAAAAGAAGTGAACAAAGTAATGTTTAAAGGATTCATTATGTAACACCAACCCCTAGTAAATTGGAAAATTATAGCAATGTTATGAAGTATTATCAATTAAAAAGACTTATCAAACTTTCTTGAGCACTATATCATGACAAAATCTCAACTAGGGTTAAGAGTTAACCTGACTATGGGTCAACTTGACCTAAACTAGGTTAATGAAGCTAATTGGTTAAGTGATAATACATCTGTAACCTAGTGTGGGCTATATATTATACCAAATAGTATGAATTAATAAATACAATAATTATTTATTAATTATACAAAAATAGAGAAAATATGAGATAAATATAAAAATTATTAAGAAAAATAAAAGAAAATTATAGAAAATTATTTCACATAACCCATGACCTATACATAGTACTAGAGGCCAAATACACACTCAAGTGTGTGTATATGTGTGTGTGTATATATATATAAATATATAGGAAAATAAAAGAAAAACAAAAAAAATTATTAAAAATTATTTTTACCCATCATGTAACTTGAACATGATGGGGAAAAGCTAATACACATACTTAGTGTGTGTGTGTGTGTATGAATGTATATGCATATATGTGTGTGTGTGTATATATTTATATATATATATATATATAAAGAGAGGATTTAAAACTCAAAAAGAAATAAGAGGAAAATAGGGAGAAAATGAGGGGAGGTGACACATTGTGCAGCCAACCACCTTTAGAGCCCCTCCATGGCTACAATAGTACAACCCCCAAAGAGTCCCTCTCCATTGATGTGAGGTGCATTAAACATAAAGAAAGGAAATCACTGATATAACTAACCCTTAATTAAACCAAATATTACTAGTGGAAAGCTGTGAGGAAGAAAGTGAAATTTGTGCAAGGAAGAGCTCTCAAAAGCTGCTAGACAAATAGAGAACGATGAGAGAGAAAATCAAGAGAAATTCATAAATCTACTCAAGCAAAGTAAAATCTGAATTATTTCACTTTGTTTAAGTTTCTGTATGAAATATAGACTTGTTAGACTATTTAGATGGAACTAGAAGCCCCTGAAATGGTTGGTTCAAGGTGAACCACCATTGTCAGAGCTTGAAAATGTTACCCAGAAATCAATTATAACAAAGCCCAGTTTTATGAATGAGACTTCAATCTAGGTTAAAAATGGATCACAAAGCAAGAAGATCCACTTCATTTGGCTCAAAGATGAGCCTGAAATAGTGATACACAGTCTAAGAGGATAATCGGTCACCTTGGCACAACTTAGATTAAACTCCATTTTAAGACCATAGAAATGTAAAGAATTACTTGGGTATCAAAATGGTCCAAGAATCATGAAAATTGGTTGAGAAATGAAAAAGGAAACAATGACTGTAACAGTCATCGAAAAAACTGGGCTTGTATGATTCCGGGCACCTCCGATGGATTCAAGGGACCAAAATGGTCCTAAATGATCCCAAAGTGTATTTTAATTGATTAGAATAAAAAAGGGCCTCAAAACTGCAAGAAAAGGAGTTTGAAAAATGGAATTTTCTAGATTTCAGTGATTGTCGCCAAAGAAGGCGACTGGCGTGTTGTCGAAAAAATGAGGGAGATAACACAATGCGGGTTGGTCGGACTCAAGTTCTGGTCAAACTCGATCCATGCAATATTAGGGTTTATTAAAACTACGTCATTTTGGAGATGGTTAAATAGTTTTTAAAATGGATTCAGGGTCGTTTGGTTACATGGATATCAAACCAATTTAATAACCCTATATGGAATAGGGATAACCTATCCTAGTTATGGCCCTTATCCATTGTTTGGTTTGGCCATGCCTTGAAAAAAGAAAATAGGACGACTGTTGCGCCCAATGATCGAGCCCAAGACTTGAGAGCCATTAACCAAGTACCCAACCACTGAGCTACAGCCAAGGTTGGGCTTATATTAGACCCAAAAATGTATATATATTATAGGGTAAATTACACACACCTCCTTTGAGATTCTTGATAATTACACTCATCCTCTCTTGAGGTTTCTAAAACTATACAAACCTCCCTTACTTTTTCTAACAAACTACATTGGTCTCCCTTCCAGTCCAATTTTTTTTTGAAAATGACAAAATTTCTCCTTTCAATTTTTTTTTTTTTTTTTTTTTGTATTTGTTTTTCAATTTTGACCCTTTTTCCTAACTTTTTTTAAATAAATTTTTTTAATTTTATATAAAATTAAACTTTAAATAAATAATTTATATTCTTTATCCAAATAAGATTCTAATTAATATTTATTTGAAAATGGAAAAAAAAAAGTTAGAAAAAATTGATCAAAATTAAAAAAAAAAATTGAAAAAAAAAACATAAAAGGGCAATATTGTCATTTTAAAAAAAAAATTGGGGCAGGTCAGTATAATTTCATAAATCTCAGGGGAGGCTCAGTGTAATTATCAGAAACCTCAAGAGAAATTAATGTAATTTATCCTATATTATACTATAATATATACTATGACCCAACAGTTTGAGAAATTACATAGTGGCCCAGATTTGTAAACTTTAAAATATAATAAAGCCCCTTTTAAAATAGGAAAATAATATTTCAACTTTCTGAAATTATATCTCAACCCCAAAAGTTTATTTAAATTACATTAAGGCCCAAATTATAAATAAATAAATTCAAAAATTGCCCTCCTGAATTGAATATATGATTATTTTAAAATTAAAAATTTTAGAAATTACACTAAAGCCCCCTAAATTTTTTATAAATTACAAAAAGTGCCCCAAAATTGTTAAAATGATAATTTTATCCCTAAACAAATGCAAAAAATGATATCTACATCACTAGAAACTATATTTAGTAAATTATGGGTAAATTACATTAACCTCCCCTAATGTTTCTAATAATTGCAGGTGTTACCTCTCTTATTTATGAAATTACACTGCATTTCTTGACAGCCTTGTTTGCTAAACAAAATTAATGGGACCTTCAAAAGGACAAATTTACTCTTCAATTAAAAATGAATTATTTTTTCAAAAAGTAAAAAAAAAAACCTCCAATATATATATATATATATATATATAAATAAACCCAAACGGAGGACTTCCATTGACGAACCTTCTGTCCTTCGTCGATCCTTCACTGATGATTGATCAATTCTACAAATCGATCCTTAATGCCTTTATTGACGTTGCCACATACCGCCATCTTGCCTTCTTGGAGGTTTAGAAAACCATCAATTCAATGGCTTCATGTTTTTTTCATAAATGGGTATTTAAAAAGGCATCTCCTTCTCTCACCCAACTCCATTTACTTTCGTTTTGTATATCTCTCTATCATGTCCTTTGGGGCCATCATAACCACCACCAACCCCTTAAACACCAATCGTAAAATCGCCAAGAAAATCGATGATTCTGTCCATTATCGAATGTTTCGTTTATTCCTCATTTTCTCGTCGATCATCAAATTAAACCTTTTGATGCCGCGTATAATAAAAAACATTAGGCTCTCATTTGATTGATTAGAAATATAGTGGTGAAGATGGATTTGTAATTTGGTATGGATTTTATAATTTGTATGTAATTGGGTGTGCATATATATATTTTGTATTTTATACATATATATATATATATATGTCATAGGAGATTAACAGAGGGTATTGTCAAAAACTATATGAGTATGTGTGTCTATATATTTTGCAGGTTCAATTTGTATATATATTTACAGATTGGTGGTATGCAAATTGTCGGCAACCAATCTTGGAAAACCAATTTTTTTTTTTTCTCTTTAACCAAATCCACATGTCTTGCAGCAAGACTCTTGCCTAACTTTATCCCTCACATAGGCAAGAGTGATGCCGCGTATAATAAAGAGAAAAAAACATTAGGCTCTCAAATGTGTTATATATTTGAATATTTTATATTCTTATATATATATATATATATCATAGATAATATTTTGATTATATTTATCTAATTATTGCTAATATTCTGATTACATATATCAGATTATATATATATATATATATATGTATTTATATATTCTGGATTTATATATATTTATAAATCATAGATAGTATTTTGATTATATATATATATATATATATGTATTTTGGTTTTATTCATTTGATTATATATATGTATAAAAAATTCATTAGCTTTAAGTCTAAAAGGAAACAAATTAAAGAAGAATTTGTATATTCAGAGTGCTACTAGGTTTTGGAAAGAGATATAGATTTACTGAGCCTAATAGATTTAACTAGAAAGGTTATAATTGTCATTTCGCAGTGTACTTTAAAGGGTTAAAATGTCTTTTTAACTTGGGAAGGGTAAAATTGGTATTTTAAAGACTTAAAATAATGATGTCAGCAAATTCCAACAGAGTCACTAACGGCTCTTGACGGTAAGGGGGGATTGTTACCAATATTAAAAAATTAAGGGGTGCAGTGTAATTTCAAAAATAAGAAGAGCGTCATCTGTAATTGTCATAAATCTCAAAGAAGATCAATGTAATTTATCCTTAAATTAATGCTACATATGACCAAATTAAGATATAGAATATTCTAAATTAGGATTTTTTAGTGCTCTGGACCCAATGGTAGGATCCGTTTTAGCAAATAAATTTTTTAAATATATAAACGAATATCAATAGGCACATTTAGTGCAACTTTGCAGATTTAGTTAAGCAGCCAAACGAGCATAAAAAATTACGAAACTTTATACTTAAACTTTTATGACTATTCTGGACTTAGTGGTGGAGTCTGTTTAACCAAACAAGACTCATAAGTATATGTCCTTAAGAAATTCACCCTTTAAGTAATACTTAATGAATGTTAATTACTTTCATAGGACCTAAGAATTCAAGAAGCAGTCAAATGAGGGTTAACTAGCTAAGCAGTACACCATGAATGACGAGAAATGGTGAAAAGGAACTAAAAGAAAGAAGCGAATGACCACAAGGGAGGTTGAAGTAATTAGTTAGGCATCCCTTTATAATCAGAACACCTATTGTTCTTGGAGGTAAGATGAAGAGACAAGAGGCCACCCTGGGAATAGTATGAAAATTGGAAAAGTGTGGGCGATAACTTTTTAGAAGCAAAATCACCTAACAACGAAGAATGTGACAATGGTTACAAGGGAGCCCACAATAGAGTTTGAGTAAGGATGGAATGTTAAGAGATATGTGGGTAACTCTGAACCTTGAAATGAAGACTTTTCAATTGAATACAATCCTTACAGTTTTATGATACTATATGCAATAACTTTACGACTTTATGATGCTATGTCAAATATTTTAATTGCATGTCTTCATTAGCATGTCTTTAAATTTTTATATGATATGGATAGGTTGATAAAAAATTTTGCAAGTATGTTTTAGCATAAAATTATATGCCATACAATGTTTATAATTCATGGCAAATAGTTGTGCCTGGTTGGGAGGTTAAGCCATTATTCATGATACAATCATGCCAGGTTGGAGGTTTAAGTCATTCAAGTCATGTAGACCTAAAGCTCTAGATTACATTTAGTCGCTTAGGTGACTATTCAAGGTCCTAAAGGACAAAGCTAAAAAAAGATTCACATTTATATTTCATCACTCAACTTTCAGTTACAGTCTTATGCCTACTATGATTTGATACAAGTTTCTTTTAACTACTATAATGAAAGGGTTTTTTCTCAAAAATCCAGAACAAGAAACTCGAGTTACTCACGAACTTTTGACAAAGTTTACAAGATTTATCTTGTATATATTTCAAGTAAGAGTCCCGGTAGCTCGGCTTAAAAAGGTGGATTAGTTACAACCATTTTGAGAAGACAAGGACTTTTGGCTAGCACAATTATCTTTTGTATTAGCATGCCAAAATAAATTTTAGGGTTGTATTATTTAGATTCCATAACATTTAGTAATCAAAGTATTTAGTTATGATATACCATGTTTCAATTTTAGTTGTTGTATGAGTATGATTGCATGGAATGTATGCACTAGTTAAGAAGCTTTCAATTAGACACATCATCAATATGCTTATAAAAGAGTTAGTGTATTGACGAAGTCCCTAACTAGCTGGTCATTATCCGTAATTCGAATATGGTGGGTCTGGGATGTGACACATTCAATTGAGAATGTAATTACGTAGGATATGAGTTTGTTCGTAAATGATACTTATTTATAAGAAGTATTTAGATGGAATAAAAATTTGACTTGAGAGAATCTTTTAAGATTTTGAGTTCAAATATTATGGATAAAATTAATAAGAGGAAAAATTGAAAATTAAAATACACTAGTGAGGGAAGAGAATTTGGAAGGGAATGAAAATTGAGAATGAAGAGATTTGGAGGGAAAGAAGTAGAAGGAAAAAGATTTTAGAGGATAAATGAAAAAGATTTGAATAAAAATTTAACACTATACTTGGATAAGTAGGAGGAGAAGGAGACGAGTAGATAACATTAGTGATGTCACGCTCCGAATTTTCATAAACCCAAGGTGTGAATGTGAATAATAAAATAAAAGAATTAAATTAATATATTTGTTTTAAATTGGCTTTTACTTGTTAATCTCCAAAATCATGTCTTATAATAGCTTAAAGTGTAGGCTAAACATAGCCTAGGTGCTTTCATAACCCAACTTCAAAGTGGTGACCAAGTATGGTCCAAATGGTTTCTTAGCATAGCCTAAAATGATGACAAAGCATGGTCAAGGTTGGTAGCCTAATATGGCCTAAGTAAATGTCAAATATTTTTCAAAGTAGTGACCAAACATAGTCCCAAAGGGTGGCCAAACATGGCCTATAAGGGTGACCAAACATGGCCCAAAAGAGTGGTCAAACATGGCCTAAAAGGGTGGCCAAACATGGCCCAAGGCAAGTGGCCAAGGGCTGGTGGTAAGGGTGCAAGAGGCTGGGCGCCCAGGGTGTAAGCGCGCACGGGTGTGCGTGGGGGCTGGGCTGCTGTTGCTGGCTGCTCCTGTAGCTGCAGTGTATTTGCCTGCAACCTATTTTCTTCCTTTTTTGAAATTTTTTTCCAAAGTGCTGCAAGCTAATTTTTTCAATTTTTAACCTACTTTCTCAAGGTTTTTAACCCCTATTTTTTGGCACTCTTCCTATTTATATATGAGCATTTTACACACCTAACAATTCTTTTTAATTCACAAAATTTTGACATGGTCTCCTTTGTTTTTAAACATTTTCTACCTAATATTTTACAATAGTTTATATACAAGAATATGCACAATTCACCCTCACTTGATGGCCACAAGTTTATAAAAATTGAACATACACCTACATTATTGAGTAAGTTTAAGGCTCAATGCCTACTTTTCTAACTCCTCATATACCAAAATTCATACTTGCATATAATCCTTACCATGACCCTTTTTTTTACATTGTTCCCAACATATACATGTGATGCACATTAAACAAAAATATCCTATTTGTCATTTGAGTTTAAGCCCTTACATCATAAAATGGTCCCAAGGCCTATAGTCCACCATTTTTCAAATTAAACACAAGTTATTTGGGTTTATGCCCATACATACAAAATGTAGCCCTTAGGCCAAATATACTTCAAAATCCATTTTCCCCTCCATACTTTAAGACTTCATCAAGTCTCATGTGTCGGGAGTCTCACTTATAATATGTAATCCCATATAGGGTAAGCACGAAGACTTGTATGACATAATACTAATATAAAGAGTAAAGATAAGGCATGACATGTGCAAAGTGAACATTTATAAGTTATATCCCCTCTTCAATAATGCAATGCAATGACAATATAGATGAAACACACATGCAACTTTATGTCCACCCATGTCTCGCTTTACAGTTCGCCCCTGTCAGCACGCGAGTACTATCATTGGCTAGATTTTGGGTTTTTCACTACAAGATCTACACCCTCATAATGCATAGCACCAAAGTGCTTAACACACGCCATGTTTTCAAAGATTCAAGTATGCCAAGATGACTTGATTTTTCTATGCAATTTCAATGAGGCATTTATCAAACCCATGGAGTGTGCCTTAGATAATGCATCATACATAAAGCAAACTATAACTCTTAAACCACAAAACTTTTGTCTACATGAACATAGCATATAATCCAATCAATTATACATATAATCATGTTACATATTCACAACCTTACTAAATTCTCAAAGATTACACAGGTACACAAAGTAATCAATACATTAAGCAAACCATAACTTTCAAAATACAAGACTTTGTCTACATGAACATAAGATAGAATGCAATGAATTATACATAAATTCATGTTACATGTTCATCACTTCATTAAATTCTCAAAGAATACAAAAATACACAAGGTACCAACCCTAGGTTTTCAAAGTAACTATATGCTAGGTGGTTTTCTAACAACAAGTAAGCATGTAAGTCATACAATCAACTTATAAAAATATTATTAAACTTAACTCTATTCTTTACTTAGTAAAATATCATACCTAGAAGGGTTTTTCTCAACCCTAGGAAGTTTTATTCACTTCAACGTCGAACTAATCGATAGGATTGTAGCCCTTGTAGTGGGGAACAACTTCTTAGAAGGAAACCTTGAAAGATTCCAAGGCTAGAGATGAGTTTTGGAAGGTAGAAAGTTAGAAAACTTAGGTTTTTTTCACATTTTCTCTCCAAGAACGAGCTGCTGTATATTCTCAGACCAATTCTGAGAAATTTAACTCTTAAGGGTCATATTTATAGTAAAGGGATCAAGGGGTGAAAAGACCCTTTTGCCTTAATGAGCTATAGGACCTCGTTATACTACAACTTGTCCCTAAACGCCTCAATTCGATATTCTATTTTAACCAAAATTTTTAAAATTATTTTAAATGATATTTTTTAAAAAAATTTATTTTCACTTGTTGGCGGGTGCGGCTTGGGTTCACTCGGGATGCCCTTTTGGTCTAATTTTTAAACTATCTCCGATTAGGCTCAAATTCTCACAGGAGGTGTATTTTAATATTCTAAGCATATTTCCTTTTTATGACATACTCAAATTATACTTCTAAACATGACTTATGTCTAAATGATGCATGTATAGTGTCCTACCAACAAATAGTGCATGTATCCGGATCCTGTTTAGATTCTTCGACTTGACCAATCCTGATCTCGGTATTTATTTTTCAAAATAAGTTAAAAATTTTTTTTTTGGTAGGTAAATTAAAATTTTATTGTTAAAATAATTAATAAAAAAAAATAATATGAGTGTGAAATAAAAACTTTAAAAATAATTTTATATAATATAATTTATTAATAAAATTAGTATTAAAAAATTTAATATATAAATAAGACATTTTCAGAACGGACGACATCACCATTTTCCAGACTCAGTCACAAATCTGACCAAAATTTTAAAGTCTAATCCTAACCGTCTTTAATGAGATGGATGGAAAGAGGACAGATTGCCATTACCATAACAAATGAATATCGTCCCATTTTACACGACGTCATTTTCATTAGTCACTTGGAATACGAAAGAATTAACAAATCGCAACGGCAAAATATCCTCCGTTGAGAACCGACCAGTTAGAAAGCCGTGTTCAGGGAAAACAGATCCCACCCCGACATCACACATCTCTCTCTTACTCTCTATACACCGACCGCTGACGCAGACACTGTTGTTTCGTCTACTTTATAAACCGCTAAAACCCTAAAACCTATCCCTCTCACACATACCGTACACGCAGATCAAAACATTTTCTTTTACGCAACCCCAACCCCATCAAGTCAGTCCCAAAATCAAACCCTAGAACACCCAAAAGAAAAAATTTACCCCGAACCCTCTTTTTACCGTCATTGCCTTAATTTTTTCTTCCTGTAGACTTAGGGTTTTTGAACCAGAGGATGTGATGGTTGAGATTAACAATGGAGGGAAGTAAAATTGTTAATGGTGTAGAGAATGGGAGCTCGAGCAACGGTCGGCCCCCTAATCCACTGGCTGCAGCGTATCGGCAGTGCCTCAGCACTACTTGTGTGACGGCATCGCCGTGTAAGAAGTCGCTGGTTCGACACCAATCTTTGGTGAGTTTCCCCCCTAAGTTTTTGCATTGGCAAGATTTGGGTTTTGTATATTTTTATGTGATCATTTTTTTTTCTTTTGGTTTTTTGAAAGTTGTCTCTTTGATGTTGTGTACTTGTGTTTTACAATTTTGTTCTAATGTTGTCATTACTCCTTTGTTTTGGTAAGTTATTATTATCTCTCTTTATGTTCTTTAGTTATTCAATTATTTTTTTTCGTAACTTTCCATTTGAGGTTGTAATTAATGCTTCTACTGATTTTTAGGTTCTATTGTCTCATTGTCGTTTTCGATTGCTTCAACATTATTTAGGTTTTCTTCTGTTTAAATTTGGATCAAGTTTGTATTTATTTCTTCCCATGACTTATAGAATGTTAAATAAGTTATTCTTGTTTTTTGCCGTGGCTAGCTTAGGAAAAATCAGGGTTGGTAGCTTAGGTATTATTATCTTTTTTAATGTTTAAATAAGTTAACTAACAAGCTTTTTTGTGATGCAAGCTTACTTTCTATTTGATATGCTATTATTTGCTTCTACTAATGCTTACTACATGATGTTGCTGTGGCTAACTTAGAAGCACAGTTGAGGCAAATGAATTTCTTATCATAGTTGGCATATGGATCTGTGTTGAGTCCTTTCCTTTTTGCTTTACAATTGACCCTCTTATAATTAATATTCAATAAGTTAATAATCTCTAATAATTAATAAAATTTTAAGCAACCAACCTGGTTCTATGGTGGATAATTAATAATTCTATTAGCTAATACTTTTTCCAGAAAAATTCATTAAAAGCTTAATTATTAGAGAGATAAAATAATTATATACTGTACTTATATATATCCCATTAATGACACGTCTTGGTAATTTTATTTATTAATTCAACATAATTGAATTCAAAATTATTGTAAGTTGTAAAAATTATGACATTGGGGAACACAATTTGTTTACTTGAAATGACATTAGGAGTTTTTTATGCCTTATGTTGAGTATTATATGTTTTTTTATGAAAAATAAAACAATGTCATTGAAAAGTTGCAATATAATGTCTTATTTTTATACGAAAAATCATTTACATGTAAAAAGCACCTTTTGGTTAATAAAAGTATGAGAAAACTTAATAATTAATAATTAATAATTAATAAATTTTAATCTCCCATGTTGATTAATTATAAGAGGGTTGATTGTAGTTATAAATGGATTTAGTAGGCATATGATAGAAGAGCTTGCATTATTTATGTTCTTTGTGTCACAAAATTCAGGTTCCCACACGAGGCTTTCCCCACTCAAATGTGTTTGGCATTCCAAACGCACAAGAATAACACTCATTTTACAATGACTAGAACAAAGCTCTTGTTTACATGTGCTCTTCTAGAGTATATGTGTAATGTCCAGAATTGAGCAGAGTAGTTTATTATAGTACAGAGTGTATGGAGTTTCTTGGAATGTATTAGATCATGTAGATACTTGTTCATTGTTCAAGTGTTGGCCTTTTATTTCATAAATCCTAAAGATTGGTATTTTGTTATATAAGTTTCTCTCTTTTGTTTGATTTTTATGAGGATTGAGGTTTTGACTAAAATTTTAGCAGGTGAAGACAAATACATCAGAAATCTCTGCTGAAGCAAGACTGTGTGAAGAAGAGTGTGAAACTGAGTTCAATCCTATTCTTCGCTCCGGAGCATGGGCAGACATTGGCTTTCGCTCAAGCATGGAGGATGTATATGTTTGTGTTGACAATTTTATGCATGATTTTGGAGTCAAGAATTTCAATGAAGGCCCCAATGCCTTCTACGGGGTACTTCTCATTTCTTCCATTTCTTATGACTCTGTTGTCTTTTAAATCTAAAAATTAGTACCATTGGTGCTACGATAGTAAAGACCACTCTTGGTGTGCATGTGAAGTACAAAATATATGTTGTCCCTGCAGAGGATGAGTGGATGACTATTTGGCTGGTCGATTGTTGAGACTGTGAGGTTTTTCTTTTTTTTTAATAATTATATTGAATGTTTTGAACACAACATCGATCAGATTGTAAAAAAAATTTCAGGATGCTGATTATTTCTACCTATACTATATATAAATAACATGGAAGATTGAAAATTTTTTAATTATTAAGTTTTCTCATACTTTTATTAACTAATAAGTGTTTATTGCATGTAATAATTTTTGGTACAAAAATAAGACGTTATATGCAACTTTTTAACGATATTTTAGTTTTTCATAAAAATACACTTAATGCTTAACTTCAGGCATAAAAAATTTCTAATATTCTTTTCAAGTAAATAAGTTGTGTCTAATGTCCTAATTTTTTTCACTTACAATACTTTTGACTACCATTATTTTGAACTAATAAATATACTTACCAAGACATGTCATAAATGGGATATATAAGAATATATATATAAGTATTTTATTTCTCTAATAATTAATATTATAATCTGAAAAAAAGTATTAATTATTAGATAATAAAATTACTAGTTATCTGCCATAGAACTAAGTTGGTTCCTTAAAAAATTATTAATTTTTAGAGATTATTAACTTATTGAATATTAATTATAAGAAGGATCAACTGTATATGGATGAACTTAAGTGTTTTATAATAGAGGTGTTTTACACTTTTAGTTTTAGCTCAAATATTCAGATTATTATTATTTTTTAAACACACTTCCTTAAAATTCTATACCTAATGTTACATTATGTCATTGAGATGCATTATGTGTCAATTATATATTATTTAACGTATAGATTTTTTTTATGGGTATTTATTATTTAAAGTATATTCAATTATTAATAAATGTTATTTATTTATTATTTATGCTTCAGTGAATTAATAGACAAACGCATGTAATGTGTGAAGTTGTTAACTGAACCGTCACTCGAACACTATGTTTATTAAACAGTTCAAGAGTATCTTGGGTTTGATTGTAACAGTTTAATTAGAGATAGAAATATTAAGCATCACATAATTCCTTCCCTCTGTCATACATGTGTATCTATATATAAACACAAAACATTTAGTAGTTTATATGGGTTCAATATTTAATTGATGATTTTATGAATGCATCTTATTAATATATATTGTAACTAGGCTTTAATTGTGCAACATAAATTCAATCCCTTCTTGGTATCCATTATTAATTCTTTGGGTTATTGGTTGCATATAGGAATCTTTGTATCATAGATAAAAGTGGACTACATGACCCAATAGCGAATAGTTTCTGTTTTGATGCCATAACAGAAATTAAGCACATCCATGTTGTTGTATGATGGTGAAAGTACTAACATGACATCAAAGAGGGAGGTGTGGTGTTGTCGTCCCATTCTTATCATATATTGAAAGGGGGAAAATGAAGCCAAAATTAGTTTTGTAACCTTTTTTTAAATAATTAGAGAGATTATTGTTGTTTTAAAAGAACTTATTACACATGACATGTTTAAAAATCATACATTATTTGAGAAAACCTCCTCATGATTTTAAGGGAAATCATTAGCTTAGGAAAGATGATTCTTTGAGATTGGGCTTATTATTTGAAATCATGGAATTATTCCTATTTGGTAAATATGATATTAGTATTAAGGATGACTGAGAGTACTTTTCTTTTCATTTTTTTTCCCTTTTCTTTCTAATTTTTTTTTCAAAAGTGTTGATGGGCTTTACCCTTTTACAAATTTTAAAAAATTAAAAATAAAGGCTCTATGTTTAAGATCCCACCCCAATGTTTCAATGATAGGATTCCATATATATATATATAATGATAGGATTCCAATTTAACTTAACCCTATACCCCTATCCTCCTCATAAATCCTACTTCGATTGGATGTTGTAGTTAAAAAAACACACATTAATCTTCTTTTATGGTTTGGCAACACTATTGAAGAATTTCCTTATCCATTGTTTATCTCTAAAGTTTCTTAATTTAATCTATTATAATGGTTTAGTATGGAGGAGAGCAAGCTCATTGGTTTTTAAGGGAGGCGGAGGGGTCTAATGAGGTGAGATTTTGGAAGTCCATTTGAATGGGGAAGGGAAAGTTTCTTCGTTCTCTGCGCTTCAAGATTGGGGATGGTACGAGAGTGAAATTTTGTTTGGACATTTGGAGTGGAGACATGATATTGAATGAGAGATTCCCTCATCTTTTCTCGAATGCTTTGAATCGAAGTGCTTTCGTGGCAGATTACATTTCTTTTTTGGGAGACAAAGTTAGTTTGGGTTCTTTGTTTTGGAAGGAACTTCCATGAGTAGGAATTAGAGGAAGCAACAAGTCTAATGGTGTTTTTGTAGCAGTTTGAGCTGGTTGATAGTATGGAGGATTCTCTTTGGTAGCTCTAATTTATTGGCCAATTGGCGCTGAGCGATCATGGCAGGGTTCTCTTTCTATTAGTTGGCCTTCCACTAATTTGACATCAAGTTCAAAGATGGTGGGGGTATAACCATATATGAATCTTTGGATTTTAATGAATCATTTTTAGTTTTTCATGCTGGCATTCTGAAAATATTTGAAGTATGTTTGCCTCTTTAGACGGTCACTGTCCAAGCAAGAGCTTTGAATTATCATGGGGCCATTAAAAGATCAAATGTGTTTGGAAAGAGGAATGGAATATTACAAGAATGATATATGTGAGGACTTTGATAAAAAGAAATTCTAGAGAAATCATTATTGGAATCTAGAAACCATATTCTTGTATCTTGTAAGAACTAGAGAAATGTATCTAGCAAAAAGATCTCTTTCCTCTTATTTATTTTTATTAATTTTTTTTTTTGTGGATCTTGATGCATGAAGAAAACAAGAGTGCAATGTGTCAATTCAACATTTGGTTTTATTATTTGGGTATTTTTTAAATTGGTAAAAATAAAAAGCTATACTAATGGCTTTCTATGGAGCCTGCTTGATTTTCATCCAACCATTTGGTGGGGATTGTATTTACCTGGGATCACCTTGTACCTCAAGCTTTTGGGTCCCTTGAAAATCTCTGCAATCATCTACTATTTAATGCAAGGTTCTAGTTACAACATTACCTTTGCCAGTCACTTGATTAATGGTCGATGGTACTTGATAGGTTTCTCTATTTACTTGCATACCAACTACTGTGTTATTGTGAACCGTAGTTGCTTCTGATCACATCATGCCACAAGGTATTGAGTTCCACTGGAGATCTTTGTAGTCATATATTACTCAAAGCAAGTGTTATCAATACCAGGTGGCATCATGGACCTTTCTACTAAATGATTCTTCTTTCCCTCCCTTACCCTGCTCAAAGGAGATCTCTCCTCTCTTTTTTTTTTGTTATTTTTTGTTGGTCTTAGATAGGAGTCTCAAAATAGGCTGTTTAGTTTTTTAGAAATGTTAAGAACAGGGATTATAGTTATCGTACCCCTTGATGAAAGGCATCTATTTTCCAATCTGCTAACCACCTACTAACCTTTTTAGAAATTGTATAAAAAATTTGTGGTTTGGGGTTTCTTTTAAAAGCCATCCTAGATTAAAGGAGGCTGTGTGCCAATATCATACCCAAAATTGATGCCAATAGGGGTCGATATTTACATAACTACCAGAATGTTCTCCTTCTAATTTATCCTCAGCCTGAGAGAGTTTCAAATCTTTTTTTTTTGGACAAGTAGAGAGTTTCAATCAAGAATAATTTTTTTATTATTAAAGATTTTCGGGATGAGCAGTTAAGTATAAAAAAATTTTCATCTATGATTTCATGCAGTGCACTTGGCTTCCATCTCTTGCCACTAATATTCACCTTCATACAAGATAATAAACCATTGTGAATGCATCTAGCAAAGATGTGACTTCTTAGGCAAAGATAAAACGGGGACTAACACTTGCCTTTGTATATATTCTTAAGAAGCCACTGAATAAACTTTTATCCACTTGGTTGATTAATTTTCATGATTGGTCCAGGATATGCACCACTTAATCTTCTCTCTTTTTGGCCAAAAGCTTTCCTCTCTAGAACCTTCATTTGAAAAATCTATGTAGTATAATCTTAAGCTTTCTGAAAATCAAGCTTTAAAGCCCTACTTGATTCCTATTATTTAATCCTCACCTCAAAACACAACTCTGTAGAGATTCTGTGGTTATAAAACCTTACCTTTCTTAAGTCTTGATGAAAGTATTTTGAGGATGGAATGATAACTCCGACGTTGATTGAAAATACCACCCTGGCAATATCTTGTTGATTGATATTCTAGAAAAGGCAAGTTTAGAGATGGATCATGGATGACAGTGGCTCAGTTTGGTGCCAAGTCATATGAGCTGATCTCATTAGGGATTACAATTTTGCCCTTTTTTGATATCAAGGCTGTTGATTTAATTGGGATGATAATTCATTCTGATCATGATTTAAGTGGGATTTGTTGTTAGTGCTTTTAGGGCTTGTTCAGCCCTGGCCCCCGGCCCCAAAAAAAAGAGAGAGAAAGAAACATCTTTCATAAAAAAAGGATTGTCATTTTATATTAGTTAAGACTGCTTGTTATACTTCCTGATGAAACATTATTAAGCAGCAAGCAGTTAAGTGCTTGGAAATGTATAGGAAGTGAATTTAGTTGTAATATTTATCCAAAAAAAGCTAGTGAATTTAGTGGTAATAATATTCTCTATAATGTGGCATCTTTTTAGGATGTACTTTGCATGACCACTAAGACACCTGAGTTATTGGCTACGGAAGACACTTTCAAACTTGCTAGTGTATCAACAGTTTGTGTTGGAGATATGGTAGGTAGGTGGTATGATAGATGCAAGACACTGTAGTTTTTTTTTTTTTTAATGTTTTATTTGGACTAAAAACTTTTTTATACTCCAAAAAATTTCTTCAAAGCCCAAACTTTAAGTCTTTTTTTTTCTTTGCCTCTAAAAGCCAAAAATTTGGTCCAAGACTCCGAGATGCTATTGAATACCCCCCTTTTTTTTTTTTTTTCACACTGGCCACTTCTTCTATCTCTATTTGGGGTTATTTGGGTTATGCCTATTTTTTGATTAGTTGGAAAGGTTATAGTGTAAGCAGGAGTGCTAGAGTAGTGTGGAGGACAACTTTTTTGTGTTTATGTTGGTTTATATGGCAAGAGAGAAATAAAAGGAGCAATGCTACACTTCCCAAAATTATATCCCAAATGATGTGGCATTGACATGGCACTGGATTACTGGCAATACTTGAAATTATGTAATTAATGTGATTTTCACACATCAGTGCCACATCATTTGAGGTAAAAAAATTGGGAAGCATAGCATTTCTCAAATAAAAGATCCTCGGACTGGAGTCCCCTTTTTTGGTTATTGAGCACAAGTTGTTATGATTTTAATGATTTTTAGATCATGGGCACTCCCTCTTATAGTAGAGTTTTTTATGAGTGGTGATGTGCTCTATAATTTTAGTATACGTCCAGTGTACATGGGTGCACACCATTTAGTGCTTTGTTAATACATTTTTTCTTATTTATCACGAAAAATGTTTTGTGTCTGCATGCATGTCCTGCGTGGATTCCAGAGTCGGGATAAAATGGGGACAGCAGTTTGATACATCCACATCTGTCTGTATATTCTAATGACGTGCAATTCAATACTTACATATCCTTGGTTGGGTCAGGTTTTCGATGGACATGGAGGAAAGCATGCAGCTGACTTTGCTTGCTACCATTTGCCAAGGTTCATTGTTGAGGATGAAGACTTCCCAAGGGAGATTGAGAGGGCTATTGCTTCAGCGTTTCTGCAAACAGACACTGCTTTTGCTGAAGCTTGCTCTGTGGATTCTGCCATTGCTTCTGGTACCACCGCTTTGGCAGCTCTTGTAGTGGGAAGGTTAGGTTTTTCAATCCATTAATCAAATATGGATTGGGGTTTTTTTTCATCCATCAATCATTTATACAATCGTTATGCTTACTTTTAGAATCTATAATATCAATCTTTTAGGATTTTCGTAGATGTAATTTGTTTGTGTTTTTTTTTAATTTTAATTTTTATCTTATTTTTGTGGTCATTAGTCTTTTATTTTGTTCGTCAATGACTCACATTACACTTTTTTTTTCCCCTATCCCTTCCCTTTTTTTTCCTTTCTAGTTGATAGCTGACCCCAAATAGTTGGCTGTATGTTTATTGGAGTAGAATACTGGTGCAGGACCAATAGAGTGAACAGGGAATAGAAAAAGATCGGAGGAAAGATGAGAGAAACTTGGGAGAGAAGAAGAAGAAATCAAGAAAGAAGCGAGAACCAAAGAGATCACAATCTCAATATCAATATTCAATAATTCCAATCTACCTATTCTATTACATCATATAGGCAAATCCTAATTAAACTTGCCAAAATAAAAACTTCCTAATAAACGTAAATAAATCCTAAAATACCATAATAGCAATTACCAAACTTACTTTAAAATCCTAAAAATAAGAAAGTATAAAATAACTAAAATTTAATTTTAAACCCTAGTTTTCATTCCAATTTGGTCACCCAATTCCTTTGCGTTTCCCATCAAATACACTCGTTTTTGGCTTTTCCGACCCTCCTTTCTGGGATAAGTAAAGAGTCAAAGGCCCTCATTCCTATTCTCTGATTGCTTTATCATGTTTCTTGGATTCATTTAACTGGTGCTTTGGAACATTATATGCCTCCAAAATCAATTCATATTTCTCAATTTTGAGTTTGTTTAGCTCATTGTTCTTTGGTATTTGTTTCAATGAAAGCACCGAGTAGAGGGACCAAAGCTACCCTGTAAAAAGCATGCTTGAAAGGGCTTGGTTCATTTATTTGCTCTCTCTTTGTTTTTCTCTACACATGCACACACATATGTAATTATTTTTTGAAAAAATAGAAAGAGAGAAAAGTTAAAGAGGGAAAAGGCATTTATAACTTCATTTAGACTTGATTGGTTTCCAAATTAGTTTTGCACCTAATGAATTGGATATTCAGTTACAGGGTCCCATAATTTGTAATACTTTTGAATATTAGCTTTATTCTATCCATTGAAGTGCTCAGTGAGCTTGAAAGAAACTGGGCCCAGCCTTACTGGCATAACTGTGTTGAGCTTCCTTAGTTTGTTCCATTCACAACCGTAGGAGCCACTAAAGATATGGAAAACTATAGTTAGGATTTCAGGATGTGTTATTTGTCAAATTGTGATATCCAATTCTCATTCATTTAGAAGTCACACTTGGGAACAATTTTGGCATATTGAAAAACTTTATACAGGAATGCCGTTTGCTTACTAGTAGTATACTTTGGAATTTGTTTCCCCGTTTGTTGATCTCTGATATGATGGCAGTTCATTGGTGGTGGCAAATGCTGGGGATTGCCGAGCAGTGCTATGTCGCCAGGGGTAAAGCAGTTGAGATGTCGAGGGATCACAAACCCGCTTGCTCCAGAGAAATGAAGCGCATTGAAGCTTCAGGAGGACATGTCTATGATGGTTACCTCAATGGACAACTCAATGTTGCTCGTGCTATAGGAGACTGGCACATGGAAGGATTGAAGGATAGGGCTGGCGGTCCCCTTACTGCAGAGCCAGAGCTCATTAGTACAAGACTAACAAAAGAAGATGAATTCCTCATCATAGGCTGTGATGGGATCTGGGATGTCTTTATGAGCCAAAATGCTGTTGATTTTGCCCGGCGAAGGCTTCAGGAGCACAATGACCCAGTTATGTGTAGCAAGGATCTTGTTGATGAGGCTTTGAAGAGAAAGAGTGGTGACAATTTAGCTGTCGTGGTGGTCTGCTTCCAATCCCAGCCTCCGCCAAACTTGGTTGTGCCCCGACCGAGGGTGCAGAGGAGCATTTCTGCGGTGGGTTTGAAAGAGTTACAGAGCTTCTTGGATAGCTTAGGAAATTGAGATGGTGAAGAAATTTTTTTTTTTTTTTTTGGTTTTTCCATCATATTTTTCTTGTTTTAATAATTACATATGGTACTTTTAGATGTTAGGAGAGAATCTATTGTCCAACTGTAACATATGCGGTTCTCTTATTTCCCTCCATTTTAGAATTGTTTGTGATGTTCTAAATTGAATCTTGTGCATCAGCCATGCTTAATTTATTGTTCATTTCACAGACTATAAATAATCCTTTAAACTTGAGAAATGATCACTATTGTGTGACTGTTACTTTTAGTGGCCGTTCTCCAAAAAAAAAAAACCACCTTTTGTGCCCCAAAAACAGGGTATTTGGCATTTAAACACAAAATAACTTTTTGCATACCTATCAAATTGGAATTGCAAAATGGGGTTTTGAAAAAGTTAACATAAAAATATCTTTTTACTGAGTTTTGGGTTTTCGTAAGTCTTACCCATTGGTTTAGTATTTGCAAATGATAGGAAATGGAAACTTGGGCAAAATTGCTTTTTATATAATTCTTACTAACTGAATATGTCATAATTATTTTTTTAAATTTTTTAAATTTATTTCTCAATAACTATGAAGCTTCCCTAAACATGTTGGCAAAAAAATTGGTTAAATTTCTACAAACAAATTCCATCAACTCTAGAACGACAAATAAACCCAAAATGAAAAGTTCCTCTCTCCCCCTAATTTGGCTGAACGCATAAAGCCACTCTTGCAACACATGTTCTCTCTAAAATTGCTCATGTTTTTCACTCTAAAATTGCTCCTCTCAAAACTCACCAAACGAAAACCTCTTTGAAGCTATACATGTTGATTCTTGTCACCCTATATCCTTTCTCAAAATCAGTATACACACACACACACACACACACACACACATATATATATATATATCATTGTATATATGAATACTTTCCCAAAATAAGTATGTCCTATATGAATACTGCAAATTTCTTCCAGTTTGGAGACTAGTATTGGCTTTCATCAATGAAGATCGTCCAACCGGTGAATGACAAAAAAAGTAACACAACAACTTCAAATCAAGATGCTAATTAAACACCAATAAGCTTTTATATGATATTTGGTATTTTTTGATTAAAAAAAAATTGATTTAAATATAAATACAACAAGTGAAGGGTATACTAGACATTTTAATACTTCTATTTAAGTTGTTTATAGACAAGCTCTAATAGAGGGATCAATGTAATTTTCAAGCTTATGAATCTGTGTGTAGTATCGACAAACATTCAGATTTTTATGTCAATGAGATCCTATGAATAGTGAATTCCTAATTCGTATAAAGTATATATGTTAACTCCATATCATTTTAAGATTTTTTATTTTTTTGAAGAAGATTGCACTTAATGTTTTCACACTTGAGTGGAGAGTATAATTGTAAAAAACTAACCTTGTTAACAAGAGCTAAAAGACTGATTTTATTACACTAGTCTTGTGTTCTCAAAATATGCAATTTCAATGGTCTTGAAGGTTGCCGGAGAAGACCACTGCAAAAATTGTGACCGGTTAACAGTCCGGTCAGGTTAATCAAACGAGTTAGTAAACAAACTTGACGGATTGAGGTTGACTTCGGGTTCAGGCTTGGGCCTGATTATTGGGTTTGATGTTGGACATGGTTAACTACTAATTTGGGGCATGGTATTGGGCTCAGATTGGCCCAACACCATTTAATTAGTTGGAGGCTGGACTTTAGTGTAACAGCTAAGATTGTTTTATTGTAACATAAAAGTTACCGATCCGTTTTTCTGGCTTGTGTTCATCTAACCCTCCTTCCCTAAGACTCATCTAATATTTCATCAATGGTATCATATTTGGTTAAAGTGAAGTGTCTGATTTTCTCTCACTTGCTAGGAAAGTGATGGCTCTGTGGAGTGAGTCATGTTTTGCACACATGAATTGTTGGTATTGTTTATGTATTTGCTTTCTTGATGTTTGTTATTTTTGTCTCTTTTAGACTTTAAATTTGCTTTTGCTTTTGCTTTGTTTTGTCGAGTAATTGGAATGGTTTATGCTTTGCTTTCTGCAAATTTATGACGCTTTGATTGCGTTTTTAATTCACACATTGACTTGGTAGTTCTGTTGATCTGTCTTCATTTATCATACTAGCGATTGATGTATAAACCAGAATTTTAACACTTAACATTAGTGCCAAACCAACTCATTTCTAGAGCAATTTTTTCCCATATTTCTTCATTAGTATAATTAGAAGCAAGCTAATCCCTCCCCCCCAGCAAGTGTGAGCACCGAGGATAATTGTTCAAAATTTCTTTTCATTACATACAAATGATATAGATTACACTGGACTCCAAGATATAGTGGTTTTTGAACATAAACTTGACTGACTATGAAAGGAAAATAAGGGAAAGAGGACACATAAGCTAAAAGGAAGGAGGAAAATTAAAACCTTTGATGTGCATAATACATTGACAAAACTCGATCTTTCACCTATCTTCTATCTCAGAAATTCATCAAACTAGTGATCAGATATGATTTAACTTATGTACAACACTATTATCTCTTTTGGAAGTTAAATGTCCTGATTGAAAAGGCAAATGTGAATCCGAAAAGCACAGCTATACCAACAATAATGATAGCAACAAATCCCACAAAGTCGTGTCTAAACCCAAAATAACTCCTTACAAAATGCTCCACCGTTTCGCCTGTGTCAAGCTTGTCCTTTATGTCTCCAAATTGTGAAGCAACTAATCCATACAAAGTCCAGGACACCGGGCAAATATAGTAGTACCACCTCCACCATATTGGAATCCTCTGTCACAAAAGAACAAAGAAAGTGTTTAGTCCTTGTGAGTTGTGATCTCATCTTTTACGAAAATAAACAAGAATAATCAAACTTACTGTTCGTGGAATGATAAATCCTGAGAAAAGGTTCCATATCCCGTAGAAGCCAGACGAAATTATGGCAGCAATGTTGGGGTTGGGAGTAACTGCAACAGTCATCATCCCGTAGAATGTGAAGTATAATAGGGTGAAGAACATGAAGAATAGATACCAGAAGAACTTGGTAACAGTCCAGTCAAATCCAATCATCGCATAAACTATGACTCCGTAAATGATAGTCTGAATGAAAATGTATGGGATCTCAATCACAACCTGCATAACAAGAGGATTTGATGAGGAAATTTTCATTATATTTCTTGAAAATCGATAATTGTCTCCAATTACACTCGTCTCTATCAATAAACAGTAAGTAAACCAAGTTTATTTTGCCTTAGTAAATTATTCAATTGTATCATTAGATATCAGAAGTAGATTCCTAGAGTAAAGAGGTGCCTTTTTTTTACCCCACATTGTATATAGTGTGCATTGTCATTGGTTTTTCATATTTTGATTATATTTTTCAATCTCTAGCAATTCCCAGGTCCCTCGTTTTCCATTATAGAAAGGTCACATAGATGACTAGATGTGTTCTTTCTTCATGAATCTCACATAAAGATATAAGTAATTTACCTGTCCAAAGGCATATGGCAAAGCTGAATACATTCCTGCTGCTCTTTCCCTGTAAAAGACTGTTCTCTCAATAGCAACGACTGGCTGCACTGATGTGGCATTTTGTACACCAATAAAAAGAATAGCAGCATACATAGAACCCATTGCATTAAAAAGATCTTGTTGCTTTCCCCTGCAATTCCAATAAATAAGTTACATGAAGAACTAAGAAATGGAAAAAAAAAATGAAATGAAATTTTTTGAACTTCAGGTGCCATTCTTTGGCTTTTCCCTATATATGTACCTTTTGGAGCCAAGATCCCAGAATATTGTCCCGAACATTAGAGCTATGAAAGTTGTAAATAAGAGTCTCACTGCAGTGTATGGCGGGTTTCGCCAATATGACCAATGTTGTTTCCATAGGCAGGCCATACATTGGGTGTAGAAAGACTGAGAGTATTGAGTATGGAAGTATAGATCTTTGGTGCCCGGAGGAGGTGTACTAAGTTCCTTGATGAGTGCTTTGTTTCTCCTGATTCATTCACCGTAATGTATTATTAGCTAAAATTTGAAAGGCCTTCAACAGTGACAGTCATTGAACTTTGTACATTTTTTTCTTCAATGTATTTTGACGACTTTGAATTGGGTGTGGAAACCATATGACATGGCCTTACCTATATAGTTCTGAGTTCTTGTACACGCCAGCAAAGTTAACCTCAAGAGCTGCTTCTTGTGATGCTGAAGTCACATCCAACATCCAAGTTGCCGGATTATAACCATCTTTAATTTTACTAACTCCATTGATTTCCTAGAAGAAACATAAGTTGTATATATGTTAGTACATTACGAGGAAAATGCAGGAGATTTTAATAATCACAAATACCAATAAACCTCACCTCGAAGTACTTTATTAGATGGGCAGAATGGCGGCCTAAGGGACCAACATATATTTCTTCACCTCCTCGTTTTAAAAGAAACAGCTGCAAAAGTTTAGTTGTACTTAGTTTTCTTATAAGTCAACAACAGAACTAGATTATTAGATCATCAATCTTCACCTACCTCATCAAAAGCATCAAATATGTCAATGCTTGGCTGATGGATGGTACACACTACTGTTCTTCCTGTATCCACTGTGTTTCTCACAGTTCTCATTACTATAGCTGCAGCCCTGGCATCAAGTCCTGAGGTTGGCTCATCCATGAATATTATAGATGGATTGGCCACAAGCTCAACTGCAATTGTGAGTCTCTTGCGCTGTTCAGTTGAAAGGCCATTAACACCTGGCAATCCAATTAGTGCTTCCCTCAATGTAGTCAGCTCCACAAGCTCCATGACCTCCTCAATGAACATCTGCAATCCGTTTGTTAGATTTCCCGTCAATGATCTAGTATGCCTAAATCAAAAATAACATGTGAATGTCTGTATCTCCAATTCCATGATCGGGCTCACCTTTCTGGTTGCTGAATCAACTTCAGGGGGCAACCGAAGCCATGCAGAATATTGCAAGGACTCGTAAACTGTTACATGAGGAGAGTGGATATCAGTTTGCTCACAATACCCTGCTATGCGAGCAAATGTTTCTTGTTTCTTTGGGTACCCAGATATTGTGATCCTTCCCTCAATATATCCACCAGTTTTTCTACCAGCCAAGACATCCATCAGAGTGGTCTTACCAGCCCCACTAACGCCCATTAGAGCTGTAAGAACTCCTGGCCTAAAAGACCCACTAACACCTTTCAATAGTTCTAGACGGTCTTCAAGAATACCTTGAGCTTTCATTTCCTAAAATCACAATAAAAATTTCAGATTGTGCAAGCTACTCAAAATTTAAAATAATTCAATATTTAGAAACTAATAAAGTATTCAGAAAAAGTTAACTCTATTAATATCAACGCTTTTCTTTGGAAGAAATATTTAATTTATTTCGAGCTAGGTTGAATTTAAGGAAAGCCATGCATGTAGTATTTGCATAGGAATAGATTTTTATCATGTATAATTCAGGATTTCTTCAAGACTTGGAACAAAATCATCCAAAATTGCCTACAACTTTATAATTTGAGTTCAGAAAAGTGTTATTTCAACTTCCTGTTGGATAAAACTCCAATATACCTGTGGCATATCTACTGCATATCTTATATCATCAAAAGTGATGGAAAGAGGTTCAAAAGGAAGAACCATGCCCCGCTTCCTGTTCTGGTCGGCTTCACTAATGCTGCCCACTCTTGATGACATTGACCTTGACGATAGACTTCTTCGAACTTCACTTCCCCTTTCTGTATATTTTAAATAGAAATATGTTAAAGCGAAAATCTCATATACTAGAAATGAAAACACAAGTTTGGGAGCTTAATGACCACCAGAAGAGCTCTTCCTTCCTCTTGACGATAACTCAATGAACTCTCCTGTTTTGCTAGCATTTCTCTCTGCCAAGGTTTCTTCAGAGAGAATTGCCTGAGGATTCCCAAATGCTGCAGAAAATTGACCCATATATTAGGACATGTTGTACCCCATGTAACTGCAATCAGGCTTTGTTGAGTTGACTGTTAGAGCATAGAGGTCTAATATTCCAAAACAAAGTTCATTACTTACGGTCAAGATAAGCTAGAGCCAAAGTGAAGAGGAAATTGAATAGGAAAACATATCCAATCGAAGCTCCTACTCCAATCCAATACCAGTGTGCTTCTGGAAAAATTCCGCGAGACTTCAAGAGTGATACTCCTAATGGTTCTGTGGAATTAGGAGGAATCTGCAAAACAAATATTTCGATGTCATTCAGATGATATAACTCAACATAATTTTCCCAATGTTTTTCTTTGTTTTTATTTTCATCCAAATTCAAGAAAATGAAGCTTACATGTCTCCAACTCTTCCCAAGAAATTCATTAACGGCTATTGCATTCTGCCCATACATCATAGGTGAGAACCAATAACCCCATAACCACCATTTCTTTATATCATCTGCAACAAGGAAAGTAGTCCTTACATCTACGCTCAAGTAGCATCACAACCGAGAAGAAATTACTCGTGTCTGTGAATTCTATTAAATTAACTATTTTTGTACCTTTAGACAAGATAAATCCACCCATTACAAGAACTGCAAGTAATGCAAATGAGCCAAATGTGTTTGCAACAATGATGTTCCTTCCCAATGCCCCCATGAATCGGAACAATCCAGAAGCCATCTGGTTAATGCATAGGAGTAGAAGGTACTGTTTGAAAAACCTATCATCAAGGAAATCAATCAGATTATGAAACCAAAAATTTTAGACCAATAATTGAAGCTCAATAATTTATTACCTTCCAACATCTGGATCAAATCCTATGACATAATAAGTCATAAACACCCAAATAGCAACCTCTACGAATGTGATTGGGATCTTGAGAATCCATGTGGGTAGTGAGTATGCCCAAGCAGGAAAGAATAGAAGATCCCTTTGCTTGAAAAAGACAGGAAGTTTCATAATGCTCAAGGCAAGCTCCGAAAACCCATTAAACATAATCATAATGAGAGTGAAGAACAGAGCACCCAGGAAAATCCCACCATCTACTGTTGTACTCTTGGGCATCTCAGTTCTTAGAAATAGTGTCATTGTAATGATTGCCATAAGAATAAGCTGAAACAAATACAGAACAAAGAAGAACAAAAAATTAGTTTGAATTTGTTCAAGAAATTTTGAATCTTTAGACTACTTAAAATTTCAACTCTTTCATATACAATATGTGAAAATTTCATTGCTCTGAAATGCTACTCACTTGAGTCATCTTGAATATGTAGACAAATGAGTTCCTCTTCATGAGCAAGTATTCCCTTGATATGCAAGCTTTCAACAGTTCCTTCTTGCTAACGCCATACTTCTCAGTGGTTAAAGCAGCGGGGTGGCTTTTGGATTTTTCAAATGGAACAGCAAGCTCATCACCTAGTTTTCGGCCAACATGAAATGATTGAAATGCTTCTGCAAACTCTTTGGCAGTAATAAAATTGTAAGGCTCATCTTTGTCTGCCCAATACTGCTCTTGATCTTTCCTTGATGTCACCTATAGTTACCCACCAAAACAATTAAACTACGAGTCCAATATGTTTTAAAGCTTAGCAAATAAGACTATAGAAAGAAATTTATCTCAAAACTAGAATTACTTCTTGTAAGAAGTCAGCAACTCCTTTCCTCTCGGGACATTTGAAGCCCATGTGTTCAAAGAACTCTAGCACATTTTCACGGGGACCCTGATATACAATTTGCCCGTCAGAGAGGAGAATTATATCGCTGAATAGGTCATAAGTTTCTGGTGCTGGCTGGAGAAGGGAGATAACTGCAGTTCCTTGAAGGATGTGGATGGACTGCCTTATTGAATTCACAATCTGAAAAGTTGTAGAACTGTCCAAACCAGTTGATATCTCATCCATGAAAAGTGCTCTTGCTGGTCCAACCAGCATCTCCCCTGTATCATATTTGATCAGAAAATTCAAAAGAGTCAACTCCAGTACATAAGAACAAATTCAGGATTGGGAACTATTCAGCATCGTGATTAACTAAAAATTCAGTAATGACAAAGGTAAACATTTTTGTTAGGATACAATGGAGTTGTTCCATGATTTTACCTGTTGTGAGTCGCTTTTTTTGCCCACCAGAAATACCTCGCAGCATTTCGTCACCCACAATGGTATCAGCACAAACTTCCAGTCCCAAAATCTGTCAATTTCAGAAATTAGAAAGGATGTAAATCAGTTTTTTCTATGCTTTTTTTTCAAAATATTCTCATTAGTCATTAGCTTAGATGAAATTCAAGTTGACACCTTTAGAACATAATCTGTGACCACACTGGCTTCCTGCCCTTCTAGTGATGCTGCCTGTATGTCAATGATTAGAAGAATTAGAGGATAATTATCTACTATAAAGGAAAAATCTATCTCATAACTTTATTTTCACACAAAAATATATTTCATATTTAAAAAATAAAATAAAATAAAATAAAAAAAACCCATGTCAAGCTACTTCCTGAGCATAGTTATAAAGGAAAAATCTATCTCATAACTTTATTGTCACACAAAAATATATTTCAGATTTAAAAATAAATAAAGGAAAAGAAAAAATCCATCTCAAGCTACTTCCTCACCTTCATGTAAATATCAAGATCAGGATCTGGCTTAATATTTGCATCCTTCTCTCTCCTTGACAATTCTGCCAACATTTCTGCAAATTTTCCAAATTTGAACCTACTGATTCAGACCAATTATAATTCTTTGAATCAAGTCTTTATATGTCAAAATTCATGGCAATCTAACTGACCATAACGGGCTCCAACCCCTTGACATCTTGCTGAAAAAGCCAATATTTCCCTAACTGTCATTTCTCCAATATGAAGATCACGTTGACTTATATAAGCAGATGTCCTCTGTGGAACAAACTCGTCCATTCCATGACCGTTGTATGTGACACTCCCAGAAACCTTTAGTTTCATAATTACGCATATAACATCATAAGATGAAACTAAGTCCTAAGAATTACTTAAAGAGACCAGAATTTAATTTCCTTACTTTCAGATCTTTATCAAGTTTTCCAGCCAAAGCGAGCAGCAATGTGGTTTTTCCAGAACTTGGTGGGCCCAAAAGCAATGTCATTCTGCAAAAACCAGATCAAAGAAATGAAAAAGGGATATTAAGAGAGTTTGTAATGAACAATTTTAGTTATGTTTGTATTCTTGCCTGCCAGGCTTGATGATTCCACTGACATCATGAAGGATTGGAAATGGTTTCTTTCTACTTGGAAGGATATGGAGAGAATTTAAGAACCCCTGTACAGAGAGAGAAACTGCAGGATGAGTTCAATTTGGAACGAAAATATGACCGCATAATTCAAAACATAAATGTTTATATAATCTACAAAATGAACTACCTCTATGATATATATATATATATATATATATATATATAATCTACAAAATGAACTACCTCTAGTATATTAACAGAGAAATTTAATATTGTAGGCAATGCTCTACTGCCAACATAAGCTTCTGCATCAACGTTCAAATGCTCAAACCGGACTTCGATAGTGGGAAGATCAAGTCCAACTCTGTAAATTTTGGGAAAACAGAGAAAATCCAAAATAAATAAATAAAAAATGAATGCTTCAAACACATACAAATTTCAAAGACCTGTATCAGTTAACAAGCTAACAATGCAAATTTTATATTTCTGTTGAGATTACCGATCAATGCGTTCCTTGAGCTTCAACAAGAACTTCTCATTATCTTCCTCTGCAATTTTCACAAGCCTCTCTAGCAGATTCCTTTTCTCTAGTAGTCCAAGATTCTTTACATCAATTTCTCTTGGTTGGCCTTCTTCTTCAGTCAGTATGCCTCTCCTTATACGAAGATATGTTGGTAGTTTCTCGATAGCAGCCCATTTTAGGGCTTCTTCATCATCTTCTTCTAGAGAAGACCTCGAAAAAACTTCCATGGTACTGTTCCTCCATATATTTGAACTACTTAATCGTGCACTACTGACTCTAAATATATCACCACTCTCCATTATTACCACACAAAGCTGCAGCAACCAAAACCCAAAACTTTTCTCCAAGTTTCATGCAAAGAAACTTAAATTCTTGAATGTCAGAGAGAAAGCATTATACCTTCTGCTCTCCCTCCCTCTTTCTCTCTCTCAAGTGTTCATTAATAGACAGAGAGATACAATAATGTATGTCTCTTTTCCTGCATCTTTTATAGTTGTTTTTTGAAGGGACTGGAGTTTTTTCTTTTTAGGAATTTGACGTGAGAGAAGGGTATAAATGGCATTTGAGGTACAATGGGTTTGAATAACTTGAAGTACAGAGGGTCAACTATAAGATTCTCTAATATGATTTGATGTCAGGGTTGATGTAATGGCAATCCCATAGTAACAGAAAATGCCTCAAATAATTTAAAGTGGGGACTTCGTGAAAATGTATGACTATATATAACCGTTTCATTTCAATCATCCTTCCAAAAAACCTTTTTTTTGTAAATTTTTATTCCTCTTTTTGTTATATATATATATATATATATATATATATATGGGTTCAAAGAAAAGAGTGGGAGCCCTAATAATTTATGGCTCTCTCCTGACAAATATCAACGTATAATTGCATGGTTGTCCGTTTAAATACAATAGTGTTTTCGACTGAACAGTTTCCCATTTTTCAGCCAAATCAGAATTGATATTAGTGAAAAAAACAATTAATCAAAACTTAATTTTAGTTTCATCCTCGCATCAAATTGGAAAACTATGCTACTCATTGGCAGAAACTCCCAATTCTCCTTAATTCTTCCTGAACTATTCCAAAACCCCAAATTAGACTATGATTAGCTGTTAGCTGCTAACCTCATATAGTATCATTAATAATCAGTAGAATAAAAAAAAAGGAAGATTCCACCAAAAAAAATGGTGTCTTTTAGTGTTCCTTCATTACACTAATACCCAAAAGATGATTATTTAATTAATGCTGTAATATTCTCAAATAATGCAAATATCCCGAGGTGTCTGGCGTCTGCCATTATATAACATATATATATATATATATATATATATATGTCATGCATTACTTCTAATTACTTGGGATTTGCTCTGTCCAATATCATTTATTTAATTGGAGCTCTAAATTTAAATATAACATTAATAACATTAAACTAGAAGAGAGGCCGGTGCAACATGTGTGATTCAGTATTTTACAAGAAATATTGGAGTACCCTAAAAAAAACTCAGCCCTTTTACTCTTCTGTCTGAATATTGAAAGACTTGCTTTGAAAAGAGAGTTGATTTAAGTATTTAGAAAGTAACTTTAATGTTGTGATTGGCACAGATCATTGTAACTGTATATGTTGCTCAAATATAAACAAAATATTAACAGAGTTTCTGGTTTAGCAGGAGGGGAAGAAAAGGAAAATGATAGCATTACTGTAATTTACTCAAAATAAATTTGATTTACTACAACACTTTGTACTGCAAAATACCTGTGAAATAATAGGGGCCTTTTTGGTAAACCCTTTGACCTTGTTAGCTTTCCAAACCAAGGTTGAATTAGAATACAATTTATATATATATATATATATATATATATTGTCAGTGTATTTTAGCATAAGGTTAAAAAGCCTAAAAAAAGTGGTTTTGTGCGCCTTACAAGGATTACTATTATACTCCATTGCTACCAAACATTTATTTCGTCTTTTAGTGAAGAGAGAATCCTAAATCCTCAACAAAGGAATGAGTTTTCAGTCTTCCAATCAAACCTCAATGAAGACTTCATCTATTAGTTTTTGGATGAAGAAATTCAAAAATCCTGAAGAGGAAAAAAAAATAGAGATCATTTATTGTCAAAGTTCCCAAGTCAAACTTTGTCTGCCAAGTGTATGGACAAGGGATGGCAGAGATTATCCCATCAAAACCAAACGATCTTCAACAGATCTTCCCTTGAAAGTGCTATGCATGTCCCAAAATGGCTTGACCATCGCAAACCCTTTAGTTACAAAAATATATTCAATTTATGGCTGACATGATTGATCTAACCCTCATCAGTGGTGGGAAAAAAAATTATTGATTGCACTGAGTCAATGAATGTTTAACACACGAATTGAATATGCGGGACATATGTTAATAACAACGTATGCTTAAAGATGAAGATATGAGAGAATATGACTTGCATTTTTCATTGATCAGTATGAGTATATACATATCTTGTACAGAAAATCAAATCAAATCATAATCCCATATTATCTACAACTAAATCAAATAATCTAAATCTAAATCAAATCCTAATCAAATAATCTAAATTAAATCAAATTCTAATCAAATCAAATCCTAATCAAATAATCTAAATCAAATCCTAAACAAATATTATGTACAGCTAAGATCTCTAACAGTTAATGTATCAAACATTCATTAACTAATAAATATTGAGTTAGCGGCGAGAGCCATGTGTACTAGACTAGCCCATATCATGATTAGACAATTTGATCACCATCTTGATGGCTGTAATTTCCACTGACCCTTTTGAGCAAAACACATTCTGGTGGTCTGTTTGCTTCTAGAGGGAAAGGTGCCAAGGGCTTTTAGATTTAGACTTTTGATTCCTTTAAATATAATAAACAGAAGTTTGGTTTTTTTTTTTTTATATTTATATATTAATATTTTTTGCAGTTGAATATAAAAATAGTGAAGTGTTGGACAAGGAGAACAGGGTGCCAAAGACGTTTGTGTTTACATCAGCTCCAACACATTCCAGTTTCCCAGCATTTTCCTGTATTTTCTTGGAAAGCAAGTTGGGAAAATCTCACATAATAACTTCTCGGTCAAGTTATAAATCTGGGTAAACTCTAAATGCTTTCAATTATATACACCTTTTTTTAATTAAGCATATATTGGCAGTCTATATATGGTGAAGTTTTCAGTGCTGGTGTATGTGCAACTTAATGGCCCCACGTTCTAACAAAAATCAACTTCTGCAGTTGATGATTCATTCTTTGACTTTTTAGTTCCGTGATCTTTTTGATTAAGAATAGTGATTAAAGGAAGCTAAAGGCTAAAGCTCATACCATTAGGAGATCAATGACTACATAGTACATTCCTTCAAGTATAATATATTTTTTCAAGCCTTATGAACTTCATTAATGGTGATTTTTTTAACACCCCGACTAATACTCGGTAATATATATATATATTTATATTTTCATATTATTGTACTTGTAGGGTCATTATCTATGAAACACGAATATTTTATTTTAACTCACGTATTTGTGTCAGATATTGACACTCTTAGATATTTCTCGGACACTTGAATCATAATATGATGATTAAATGAAGAAGTTCTTTACGTTTTATTTAATGATTTTATTATTTTAATATCTTAGTACTGTTTTATGATTTGTATATATTTTTATACCAATTTTAATTAAAATAACATTAGATTTTTATTATATGATCATATAAAAAGTTTATATATATTTAATGTGTCTTTAGCGTGTTTGTGTCCTAATCATTTTTAAAAATAACGTGTTTGCATGTTTGTGTCGTATCGTATCCGTACCTCGTATTCATATCTATATTTCTTAAGTCATTGTCTTATATATAATTAAATGTTTGTCTTGTCTGACACGAAAATTGATGTTTGAGTTTGAGAACGTTATTTATACAAAAATAATGTATAAAAATAGGTCAATCTCCGATTTATCTCTTTCATTACCTTGATAAAGGGAAGCAACATTGGATCATAATTTGTTCTCGATTTGTACTCTGATAAATGAAACTAACATTGGTTTATAACCTGTTCTCGAGTTTAGTCAATGAGCTTAGGCTCATCAAGAACTTGGGGACAGCTAAAGATCTTCTCACATATTTTCTTTTGTCATATTTCTTTTAGATATCAAAGTATCTTTTTTTTTCAAAACACAATAACTGTCAGTGGCCACCATTTGCCACCGCGGGCAATGATCCAATACTATTACTTGTTTATTATCATATAAAAAAGCAAAATTCAAGTTCCAGCGGATATAAGGGAAGGGAATTAGTAGCCCTAGAGATTGGCTACACATAAAAAAAAAATTAGTGGCCAGAATTTTGAAAATGCTATTTTCTCTTGAGAAGTCCAAGTTGGAATTCAGCATATCCTATCCAATGCAAAGTCTTTCTTTTTAGCTAGTTTCTCTTTTGTGCGGGCCGTGCTAAGATTACAAGTGAGCTCATTGAATGGTTCATGCTTAGAGATGTATATCTCAGATTTCTGCGCTTAATTTTTCTTAGCTTTCTAACCCTTTCTCTTTGTCCAAAATTAAAAAAAAAACTTTTGAGACTAATGACCCAATGATGACATAGCCTTAAAAAATGAAGTATTATATATATATATATATATATAGATTTTACTTATATAATATATAAAGATTGGTGAAAATAATGTTTTTGCACTTCCGTCATTGATTTCTAGTTATTTATCCCCTTTGCTTCATCATCGTGTCTAATTTGTAATTTTGCTTTGTTGTGTCTAATTTATGTTTTTGTCTTTTATTTATTAATCTCTTGTGATTTATCGTCTCTAATTATAAGTTTTTTATGACATTCGTCATTAATTATAAAATCAATTATTATCTCGTTTTGATATCAATAATTATATTGTAGTACACACATGATGTTTGTAATTATTTCTTTTATCTATATCTATATCTAATCTAATCTAACTATCTATAAAAGTATGGAAGCTGTTATGTGTTTTCTCTAACAGTTCGTTTGGATAACTAGGGGAGAAAGGAAAGGAGAGTAGAGTATTAGTTATAAAAGAAAGGAAAGGAAAGGAGAGGAGAGGAGAGGGTAATCCCTCCTTTATGTTTAGATAACGAATGAAAAGAAAGAAATAGAATCCTTTCATCTTGTTTGGGAATGATAAAGGAGAGAAAGGAAAGGAAAGAATTTTATATTATTTTTTTATTATACCCTTTTAAATTGTATTTGGATGCCCTAGGATAGAGGTGTCATTTTTATTTTGTTTTTTATAATTTTAAGGGTAATATTGGTATTATAAAAAATTCTTTAAATTCTTATTCCTTTCCTTCCATTTCCGCCCACTTTTGAAGGGATAACAAAATTGCTTAAATGAGGGTTAAGCTCTCCCTCCCTTTCCTTCCTAATTTTTAAAACAAACATGATATAAGCTCTCCTTCCTTCTCCTTCCCTTCCCTTTCTTTCCAATTCCTTCCATCCAAACATAGTGTAAAAGTGTTTTACACTTTTATTAAATTGACTAAAATACCCCTTTAAATAATAAATTGACCACTACATCTCTCATTAGAAATCAGGTAGGTACGCACACTCTTCTCCATGAACCAGGGCATTTTTCTAAAAAGTGTTTTACACTTTTATTAAATTTATCAAAATACTCTTTTAAATAATAAATTGACGACTACATCTCTCATTAAAAATCAGGTGGGTACGCACACTCTTCTCCATGAACCAGGGCATTTTTCTAAAAGTGTTTTACACTTTTATTAAATTTATCAAAATATCCTTTTAAATAATAAATTGACCACTACATCTCTCATTAAAATTAGGCATGTACCAAGGCATCAACTATTAAAATTCCTTATCCTCACTGTTGCAGCAACGACTATTCAAATTCCTTATCCCACTATTATGACTCTTGAAATCCCATTAATTTTTAGTTTCATCATTCACAACAAAGTGTTCACAGCAATGAGAAACTGAAGAAAATAGAATATTACTATAGAACATCTTGGATTTTTGCGACTTTTGTATTTTCTTCTGTATTAGAGCATTGCGTTGAAGCAAAGAGAGATTACCTTGTGGGCAATGCATTGGGTTTTGATTTGGATGATCTCATATGAAGACTCTTTTTCGAAGCCTCTGCAACAATAGTTGCATTTCGAGAACTTCGCTACGACTGTGACTGCCATGTCTTGCTTTTGAGGATCTCCTTCGAATGCAGCGGCTTGCTTTTGAGAATTAAGTTCATGTGAATTTTTTAAAAGATTACGATATGATGAAATTGTAAACTATTAATTAATTAAGCCGCAGCGACGACAAGGCTAGGTGGAAACAGTCAGGGTTAGCAATGTTGAGGACTTGATAAACAAATTAGGGCACACTAACTTTCAGGATGAAGCCGCGAACATAATAATTGAATATAATCTTGAATAAATGGCTTGATCAACCGATTGGGCCCGATAACTTTCAAGATGAAGTCTTTGGTACGTATACATAATAATTAACAAATTTCTACATTAATTTTGCCTTATTTTTAAAATTTCTTCTTGTTGTAGCTGAGAATCAGGAAAACATTCTCAATTAGAATTTTTGTAATTGAATATAATCTCGAATGTGTCCCTTGTTTCTTATGTAAAATTCAGTCTTTCATTTTTTAGAGGGAATGTAACCTTCTAGCATCTATCAAACATTGAAATCTAATCACCGCTGATTATGTGTTTTCTTTTTTTGGGTTGCTTTAGAAATTGCTACTCATGGCTTCCATGATAAATAATCAGAAAAACAAATGAGATCAAATAGTTTGACTTCTACAAGAAAAAAAAAGAATTGTGCAAGAAACAATTAGAAGTGAAATTAAAAGAAGAAAAGAAAAGAAAAAATAAATATACAAAAGAAAAAATGTAGGGGAAGAAAATAATAGAAAAACCAAATAAAGAGAAGTTGAAGAAAACAAGTACAAAAGACATTTTAGAATCTTAATCTTAGTAGAAAAAAGAATTATTAAAACAATAAATAATTAAATAAAAGAAAAAAAAGAACAATGGAAATAAAAATCAACATAATTAGGTTTTCATCGTCTCAATGTTGAATTATGATAGAATTGTTGATAATAAGACTCCTTTAAAATTGATTTTTTCAAAAAAAAAACTGTAAATTGAGAAAAATGTAAGAAATAGAAAACTCAAGGATACTTCCAAAAAAGAAATTATAAAGAAATATAGGAGTCATATAAAAAAGGAAATTCAAGAATTCTAAATTGAAGAACTGTCTCTAATGGGGACAGTTTTAATAGCATCGGTCCTACTCTATACACCAATAGTTTTATGAATGCTTTAATTTTTCTTTCTTTGGTATTAAAAAGTAATGATATCCTTTTGATATTAGTGGACTACTACCAATACTTTTTCTATCATTTGAGTTAACAATGTAATTATGTCTGTCAAAATACAAACCAATTTACATCCCAACCTCTTTTGAAGTTCAATACTTCCGTACCTTATTCTCGAACATATGCTAATAACATTAATTTATTTCTTTTTCTTGCCCCTTCATTGTTGATGGGATCTTGAACACAACATGCTTTATTAATCTTCTCTCTATGACATTCCTTAAAAATACTCAAAATCAATAATTATGTTTTGTATTATAGGGAAAAAATGTGGAGAAAGAAATGCTAAAATCTTTCCCTTCACATACTTTTTCTAAATTTCTTTTAAAATTTTTATTATATGAAGAGTTGTTTCAATCGATTTAAGAGCTTAGAGATGAGAGGACTGGTAGTCCCAACCAAAAATAGCAGCTGGAGTGTTGAAACTTTCTCCCTCTCTTCCCCCCTTTCTCTAATAGCTTTCTAGAAGTCAACTATTAAAATGGTTTTTTTTTTTTATAAAGTATTAAAGGGGTAAATGATTAGTTATGAAAATTGATTCATTTAATTGTACTTTTTTTGCTGTGAAATAAGTATATTTTACATTAGTTCAGTGTGGTTAAATTAGTGTGTCATTTTCTTAATTTTTAGTATTTTTTTATTTAGAAATTATTTTGTTCCTATTTGATTATATTTGACAGCAACAATCCCACTAATATATGATTTTAATATTAATTTTTAAACTTACACAATTTTAATATTTTTCAAGATACTTTTATTGATTTTTTCGAGAGCTATTCAATTTTTTTATTTGTACCATGAATATGCTATATCTAAATATGTTTATTGATTCAATATAATTAAAAAATAAATAAACTAATTATTCATATGTTAGACTAATTTATTTTATACATAATATTATATCATTAGATTAATATTTCTACTAAAGGATTACTATTACATTCATTTGTAACGGATTCATCTAGGAATAAATGATAGCATGCACATGATGTGCATTTGGAATGGTGTCATAATTATCAATAATAATTGGTGTAAGGTCATGGAGCTTAAAATAAAGAAGAACAAAAATCCAAAATGTAGAATGCTTAGCAAGTAGAAGACTTTTGATTTGCTAATTTTGAAATTGCATACTACTAAAACTACATCGGTTAATTAATTTCAAAAGACATTACCAGATAAGAGGGGAACGTGAAAGTTTTACCTTCTTGAAAGATCAAACACACCCAAGCAAGCAGGAGAAAGGAAAAATAAAAAATAAAAGATGAATAAATTATAAGTGGAATTAGCTAATCCTAATATAAGGAAGACTACCTATATCTAATAACATAATATGTTTCTGGGAAAGTGAGGGCATAGAGTCTATCTTTAAAAAATCCAAAGCATTCAATCTTAGAATCTAAATTAGTTTCTTTGTTTGCATCTTGATTAGATTCTTTATAATGAATCAATTGATAATCACATTTTATCACTGAATTGGCAATCCCCTTCATTATCACCTATATAATTGTTTAACATACACCTTCCTTTTATGCCTTACAAAATAAATTTCTATATTTGGAAAGTAAAGTCTCAGTTAAATATCACATTGATGTGCCTAAATAGAAGAGACTCTATTTGGGACTCTAAGTTTTAGAATCCGAGAAGAAATAATAAATTATTGTAGTAATCAAAATAATATAAAAAATCCTAGCAGTTATGTTTGTGATGGTTGTAGGGACATGGAACATGGTTGGTCATAGCTTTTCAAGGAATGTGATTTTGATCTCCAATCAAAATGTTCTTTCAAGAAAGATGAAAGAATAAAGGATGATAAAAATGAGCCTAAAAATGGAGAGAGCAAGGAAAGGCAAAGGATGGATGGGCTTATGATGGAGATGTATCCCATAAAGAATGAGAAAGCATCAAACATTGCAGATGAATCTAGCATAAACAATCATGAAGTTTTGCTTGTATGCTTTATGATGCTAAAATAAGACTTGAGGGTTGACCGCCTGAAAATGTGAAAGATGTGGTTACTATAGATTGAGAATAAAAGTCAAGATATGATTGGATAATGATTTTCAAATAATTATTGTTGTATGAAACTTGAATTTATTACTTTTGATATGTATATGTGGCTTCAGGAATGCCGATTCGAGGTCATGGATCTCTCATATGTATTGTAAAATTGCGTTATGATATTATGTAAAACTCAAGAATGTAGACTTGGTTGTAGTTCTATGTTCTAATCAATTGGTAACCAAACTATAGTGCTAATGATAGATTTCTAAACCAAGATCTCATGCCTTCTGGATTAACAAGAAAGAAATAGTAACACTAAGAGCTCAGATAGTCCACTGATGGTCTGATTCAAAATTTGCATGGATAGCTTGAGAGTATATACGAAGTGGATTTCACTGATTAGGGAGATAAGAAAATTTGTTCAAAAAGTAGTGAATCCCCTTAACTAAAATCACTTTGAATCAATTGGGTTCTATGTTAAAGAATATAATAATAAAGTTACACCCTCTCTAACAGCTTAAACTTTTAGATGAGTTGGTGATTTCACATGGTATCAAAGCAGGCAAAAGATCCTGAGTTCAAACCTCACCGTCATCCTGAAAATATAAATTGACATGTGTAGGCTCAGACTGGCCACACGTGAGGGGGCGTGTTAGAGAATATAATAATAAAGTTACACACTCTCTAACAGCTTAAGCTTTTAGATGAGTTGGTGATTTCACAGTCTAAGTGCCATTTCATTTGAAAAACAAACCCTTATTACTAATTGCATTTTTTCTATGTCTTGTTGTCAACCTCAATTTTTTGTCTTAATTTCCTAATAATGTAAGAACTACTAATTTTGGCTACAAATGTGCTAATTTTGGCTACTGGAACAATTTGGCTAAAAGTTGTGCTACTTCTATCAGAGCTTGGCAGGGAGTCCTATTATTATCATTGTTGACATGTTTCATAACTTTTTGTTTTCTAGAACAGCTTTTGGTAAGTTTCTAACTTCTATATGTAGCACCTTCAAAATGAAAAATTATTAATGTCCTTTTATGCTTTAGCATCTTGGCATGACCATGGGACTATTATTGATAGGTAGATTTTCATTTCTTACTAACTGTTATTTATGATACCAACTACCTGCATATATCCTATTCAGGATCTCACCAAAACTTGTTTGTTTGTACTTCCCTCCACCTTTCGTCACATTCTTCTTCTTCATTGTTTTTTTTTTTTTCGTGCGAGTGCATAGTTAAATGTAGTTTTCATTTTGTTTGATCTTAAATTCATTTGAACCAATTTGCGATTGTATAGTTTGGTACTTTTATTTGTACGGTGCTTATCAATTGTGTTCAACAATTTGGTTTTAGAGTTGAAGCCTACTAAAGGCTGTGATATTGCATAAATAAATTAGAACTGACTTTATACGGGTGGTTAAAAAGAAGTCAAACTTATGTTCCAAAAGGATTGAGATGCTCCACACTTGGCAAATCTTGGAGTTGTGCTGATATTGATTAATCAATCTTATATGGGACAACCTCGGGTCATTGCTCGACAGTCTAGCTGAACTGTTCTACATGTATTCCCATAAAAAAAAATAGATTTTCATTGGTACGGCTTACTTCACCTCCGCCTCAAGAGTCATCTTCTGTTCCTATGAAAAATGATTTACTACCTAAAAAAAAAAAACATTCTAACCGAAGTCTAGAGCCGTCTCTTTTTAATGTGATTGCAACAAATTCTCCTAGCTTATCTGATGCAAAAAAAGGTTTTTTGTTTCAAAGGCTAAAAAGGATTGTCTTGTTGACAAAAATGTTAACTTAGTTCAAAACAATGTTAACCTCTAGAGAAAAACTTGAGGAACCAACCTTACAACGTTCCCCAGATACTATGGATAGCATTGACAACAAAGAGAAGCTTATGCCCATCGAGAAATTTTTTTGTCAGAAAATTACAGGAAATACTAAACTGAATTTAGCACCTAATGAAGTTCTTGCTCCCAATGAATAGAAAGAAATACTCAGGAAATATAAAGCTAAGAGGATTGTAAACTTGGTACTTTCAATTGTTCTGGATAATACTGAATTGTATTTAGGACCGAAGGAACCTGTTGTTCCAGCTTTTGCATGTGAAAATAATGGCATTACCAGATACTAGATATATTATATTCTTGTTCATTTTGTCAGTGTTTAGATAAGGAGAAACCAATTACTCAATGCAAGTCTGATGAGGTTAACTCAAATCATGACAACATTGATCTTTTTGCTAAGAGATCCAACTTGTATTTATTTTTAGATAAAAGATCTAACTGGTATTTGAAATACTATAACTATTTCTTTACTATTACAGCTCGAGTCTTACCATAGTATTAATCAAAGATATGACAAGTACAATCAACTCTCATCGAAAATTTATTGATTATTAGAATTATTAAGTTTTTTCATAATTTCATTAAACAAAAATATTTCTTACATGTAAATGATTGTCGTTACAAAAACAAGACCTTATATGCAATTTTTCAATGACATTTTAATTTTTTATTAAAAAAATACATATAATGCTCAACTTAAATCATAAAAACTCCTAATATCCTTGTTTAAATAACGAAGTTGTGTATCTCATTGTCATTATTTTTTTTTTCATTTATAATACTTTTTGACTTCAATTATATTAAATTAATAAATATATTAATCAAGGCATGTCGTAAATGAAGTTTATATAACCACTTATGTAGCTATTTTATCTCTCTAATAATCAATATTATAAAAAAAATTTCTAAAACAAATATTAATTATTAAGTAATAGAATTATTAATTATCTACCATAGAATAAATTTAGTTTCTTAAAAATTTATTAATAATTAGAGACTATTAACTTATTGAATATTAATTATAAGAAGGTCAATTGTAAATGTAACTATCAGTTATTTTCACGTCTAATTGGCATGATATTAATTAAGGATATGACAAGTAAAATGATTATGTTAGTTAAGTTTGAATGTTATTTACGTAATTAGTTATTTAAACTAATTTTTCTTAAATTTATTTCAACTTTTAGTATGTCGAAATGTTAAAATTGTAACGAAATTTATTCATGTGCAACGCACGTGCATCTATACTAATTATATAAAAATATATATATATATATATATATTTTCTATTCATTTGTAACTATAATATGCAGTTAGAAAATGAGTATTGTGGATCATTCCGAACACGTGCTTTGCAAGTGCATCATACTAATGTTTGTGTATGTGTGTCTATATATATGTATTTGCCCATGATTTTCATCGCTGCTAAGCTCATAAGGGTTGAGCGCATAAAAAAAAACTTTGGATAACTACAAACCCTCTTTCACATATTTTCTGGTGACAGAAGATTCAGATGTTTACTGTTTACTTTGACATTCTCCTTACCAAATTATCAGTTTTCCTGAATATATAATGACCATAAAATTATTTCTAAAACATCCTTCATACATCACTTAGAATGAATAGTCAACCTAGCCTTCAATAAAAAAAACAATTTTTCTGAAAATAAATATTGGGTAATAGTTATTTTATTTTATTTTCACATTGTTATTTATATGTACTTACATATATTTCATTTATAATATGTTCTGATAATTATATTTATTAATTCAATATAATTAAAGTTAAAAATATAGTAATTGGAAAAATTATTACACTAAAAAACATAATTTCTTTATCTGAAAAATACATAAGAGTTTTTTATGTCTTAAATTAAATATTATATGTATTTTTATGAAAAATTAAAATATATTGTTAAAAAATTATATATAAGGTCATATTTTTATACAAAAAATTATTTATATATAAAAATAATTATTAATTAATAAAAATATAAAAAATTTAATAATTAATAAATTTTCAATTTCGCAACATCGATAAGAGGTTGACTGTATCCTGATAAACAGAAGCACATTGGATATAACCTATTCTTGACTTTCGTCATTGCTTACTTCATTGAGCTTGGGCCAAGCATGAACATTTCACAACGAAAGATCCTTTCACATATTTTCTTTTGTCACATTTCTTTTAGATACCAGATATTAAGTTTTGTGAATTTTTTAGGATTTTGGTTTGATTTAACCCGACTTATGTAATTTTTTAATCAATTTTTATACTCAGGTTATTTTTAAAATTATAATTTCAAAATGCGATTATATGGTTAATTTTATAACAGAATCGCATCTATAAAATGTGAATTTAAAATTACATATTCAAAATGATGTGATTTTAAAAACATGAGAAATGAAACCAAATCAACCAAGTTGATTTCTGACTTGATTGATTTTCTAAACTTATGTTATTTTTGAAATCGCATTTTCAAGATACATTTTGTTACAAAATTAAAAAAGAAATCACATCTTAAAAATGTGATCTCAAAAATTATATGAGTTTAGAAAATAGTTGAAAAAGTATATAGGATGGATTAAATCAAACCAAAATCATGTGAGTTTAGTAAAAAATTCTAAGTTTTGCTATTATTGTCTTTACCAAATTACCTTTTTTTTTTTTCAAAAGATTTTTTTATTAGAATTAATTACACAGTAATATCTTGTAGTTTGGTCTTGATTTCAATTAAGGTCCTTTATTATTGATTAAAATAATTTATTCTCCCAATCTATAATTTTATTTCAATTAAAGATAAATTGCAAACAACCGTTTCAAATTGTTAACAACGGCTTGTTTACATTATCTCAATTTTAGCACTATAAATATGATATAATAGATTTTTATTATTAAATTTTTTTATTAATAATTAATATTTTAATTTTAAAATTAAAAAATTCTTCTTTTGTTGGATAAGTAATCTCTATGCTACCTAGTTATCAAAGAGTTCAATATTTTCGATTCTTATTCACGTTTTCATACTGCATTAGCCATTATCTTTGTCGAAAAAAAAACCTTTGAGATTAATGACTAAATGGTGATAATATCAATGACGACAATCTCTTAAAAATGCAGTATTATATACATATATATATATATATGTATATATGTCCATGACTTTGATCATGGCTAAGCTCATTAGGGTAGAGCACATCAAAAACTTTTTGCTGCTACAAACCCTTTCATATATTTTCTAGGATAACAGATCATCAGATGCCAAGTGTTGACATTAACATTCTCTTCATTTTTTCCTCAAAAACATCCTTCATACATCACTTAAAATTAATATTCAACCTAGCCTTCAATAAAAAACAAAATGCTTCTGTAAAAAATAATAGCCTTCCTCTTTGGGTAACATAGAGAATCCAGTGGTGGTTGGGTGGTCTCAAAGTTCGGCTTAGACCTATTGCTTGTTCAACTTTATATAAGAAAAATATTTGGTACATTGATTTGATTTGTTGATGATGTGTTTGTTTGAATTTATATATTAGTATTACTGTCAGAACAGAACTAAAATGAAGAACAGAAACTGAAACACAATAAAATTAGAACTTGTTTGCAGAATACGAAATCGTAGAAATGGAAATTTGCCGAATACAAAAACTGATCAAGTCTTGTGTTGGACACAATTTCCTTAAGACAATTTATTGCCCTCGCAGTGGTGCTTACGAGTTCTAGGCAATTTGTCTCCCAGGATAAAATGATCTCCCAACACAAAGGCAAGCACTACCAATGGTTGTCTGTCGAACCAGAACTTGTGCAGAACTCTCTCTCAAAATATGAAGACACAAATGAATATGTTATGAATGGATTCAATCCAGAATGCTTATGATCGTGTCCTATTTATAGACTCGCTCATGACTGTTTGGTACAGGCATGAAGCTTGGGTCGTGTCTGTTCATGGCGAACAAACATAGTTGCGTCCGTGGAGAAGACGCCCTTTCAGTCAAACGATGTTTCTAAAATGACAGCGTTTTGGACTCCTAACGGTAACCATACGCATGCCGCAAAATGACAGCGTTTCAGTATTGGAAAATTTAAATAAATTTCCTCTAAAAAGATATATACACAGCCCAAGCCCGACCCGGTGGCGACGCGCGTGTGGTGAACCAAGCATGTGCTAGGTCCTCCCCTTTCCACAAAACTGGGGTGCCCCTTGGGGCCCAAACCCCACTCCAAGGTATGTGTATATATACTCTTTAAAAGTCTTGTTCCCATTCTATGTGGGACACAAGCTTTTGCACAAGCTTTAAGCTTTAGTTACCATTTTCAAGTGGTGATGTTTGGAGGCAATTTCTCATTCACTCCTTAATGGTTTTGAGCAACCCAATATATAATCTTCATCTCCTCATGGAGGAGAACACATTCCCATATGGACCCACCAAAATTAATTTGTGTGACCCACTTTAATTTTAGCTAAAAGATAGCTAATTTAATATGCTCAAACCCATTTTTCCAACAGTGTTAATAGTTTTTTTATAATTAATAGATATATTTTGATTTTTTATTTAAAATTTTAAAAAAATTATAATAGATAATGTCATTAGGTTTATCTAACATTAAAATAACAAAACTATTAAATAAAAATTTAAGAATTTTTTTATTTAATTATCAACATTTATGATTTCATAGAATATATATATATATATATATATGTGTGTGTGTGTGTGTGTGTGTGTGTGTGTGTGTGTGTGTGTAAAACCAAAAAAAAAACCAAAGAAAAAACGAGAAAAAGAGGAGGAAAAAAAAAAGGAAAGAAAACATGTTCATAATGTGTTCAAAATTTAAAAAAATAATAAAAAAATAGACATTCTTATTTTGCATGTCCAACACATGTACGAGAGTGTCAATGTTCGATACGGATATGTGAGTTAAAATAAAGTATCTGTACTTCATAAAATACATCAATTGTAATTATTAGGATGTAAAATTTGCACTCAAGATTTTTCTTTAAACTAATAAAAATGATGTATCTTAATTATTTACTCATCTGATTTTTTATTTTTTACAATGTTTATCCCTAAATATAACTAATTAGAAAATTTGTAAAAACAAATTCATTAGGGAAAGTTTAAAAAAATATATTTAATGGGGGCAAATTTAATTTTTTTTTGGGATGAAAACCACTAAAATATTAAACCAACCATCATTTTTTCCAAAAAATTCAGCAGGGGCAGGTGCCCCCACTGTGACTCCACCCTATATATATATATATATATATATATATATAGCATGACATATATGATTCTCATTAATATTATAACTTCTTGAAAACTTGCAAAAAGTCATCTAAATCCTACTTAGTTTATAAAAAAAAATCACCAATCAAAAGGCCAAAGCTGCAGTTTTATAAGGGTCATATATATATAGATTTTTGAAAAAACATATAGTGATGAAAGTATACAAAGTCTAACCCAAACCCAAAAAAAGGGAATATCTGAATCTTTAATCCATGTGTGTGGCATGTGTACAAAATCCCCAAGGAACCGGAGAAGATCTGTCGGTCCATAGTCAACTTTAATCTCATTTTAATAATTACTAATTCATTAGGATACATGCATTTAGGCGAGGCCACAAGCTGTCTGAAATTATATACGGCTCACCTCATTTGATGCTCTCTCAAGAAATGTTTAAAACCTTTATCAAACTACTTCATTTCCATATATATATATATATATATGTGTGTGTGTGTGTGTGTGTTGGCTGTCATGTTTTTTATTTCTTGTTTTGGGATCATGGCATTAGGGACGAAGTTTGGAAATAAGAATATTGTTGGGTTAGTCCTAAATGAGTTGAAGGAATCTTTTGTAATAATCAATTGTAGTGTTAAAAACAAAATGGAAACAATCTTTTATATCTCACGTTCTTTCATACGGATATAGATAGCATCTCCATCTTAGTAGTTGACTGATGTTTATTTCTCAAGTGTGTCTAGTAAAAATTTAAAGATTTTCAAAATTCATTTGTACTGTTTTGAAATTATAATTTCTGTCTCTCCTTAATAAATAAAATAAATGGAATAATTGACTATTAATGGGTATCGTGTGTGTCGCACTCTTTTGTTTTAAAAGTAGAGAAACTGTATATGATTGTTTCATTCATTTAGAGATTCCCCCATTTTTGGACTGATCATATTGTCCTTGCTTGACGATAATGAAAGAGTTTGTATTATATATCATTTAGTTGGGATATAAGGCCACAAGCGTTTGTAGTCCAACGGTTAGGATAATTGCCTTCCAAGCAATAGACCCGGGTTCGACTCCCGGCAAACGCATTTTTAAATCAGCTTTCTCATTTTTTAGTATTCTTCTCAAATTCCCTCTAAGTTGCTTTCATTGAATTAACTAACCAACTAATCTGATGTTTGTGATGTGCCTAAATTGACTAGAAAATATTCAATGACAGTTGATCTCAGCAGTTCATATAAAATTCTTATGTACATGTTAATGTGCTTTTTCATACGTAGTAATCTGTATCTGAACTGTTAGAATTATTTATTAAAAAATTATGAAATAATTTTTATAAATAAGTTTGAGAAATTCTTACATGAACTGAGTTCATAGACTCGGCCTATCACAATGCGAATATCTATGTTTTCGAAGATACAAAATAATAATATTCTCTTTTTTTAATGAACAAAAGAATATATTTTATTGATGAAAAAAAGAATAGAAAGAAAGAATTAATACATCAATAAAATAAAATAAAAAGAGAAAAGGAAACATAATTAGCCAATTGCCAACCAAATAAAAGTAACATCTTTCTTACATGACAAATATGACTGGCAGTCAATGAACCAATTGATACAAAAATTTCTTGCATAAGTTTAGGAGCTGCAGCTTAGGATCTCTGTATATAATAAAAGCAAGAAAGCAAAAGGCCAGCACTAAATCCAATGTATGTGAATGGTGGTTGAAATTCACATGACGTGGGAAGAACCCATTAAAGATTTAGTGCTGGGGACAAAATCAAGCTTGGAAACATGGGTGTGATTAATGAACCAGAATATGCTCTCTCAGGCATCTCAAACTCGTAAAAAAAAACTGATGCCTAAAGTTTAGAGTCAAGAGGTCTTCTAGAATAACCAACACCACACACACAGATATATATATATATATATATATATATATAGAGAGAGAGAGAGAGAGAGAGAGAGAGAGAGAGAGAGAGAGAGCTTTGTCCAATCTGACCAAGAATAAATTATAGTTTTGTGTTCTCTTCAATGAGGTTTTGGTTAAAGGGTATATTTCCTTTTAGTTACTTGACAAAATTAACTATGGGACGGATTTACATTGGCAGTTCAAAACCCTAATTAATCATGGTTTGGGTGATTAGACATCACCCAATAATGTATTCTTAATTATTCATATATTTCAATGGAATATAGTTCTCAAACATAGCTGCAGTTGGGGTGAGATGTTGCGGTTGTGATTTACTAACTTGCTTCTACTTCTAACTTCAACACCTTAATTTCAAAATGCCAAACACAGCTTTAAAGTTTTTTCTTCCTCTGGCTTAGCAAACCCAAAAATAGCAAAGATTTTTGAAGTTGTAAAAGTGGTGATGGTTGGTGAAATTGTTGCAGAGTTGCATTCTTTAGTGAGAAGAGAGGTCCCATTAGGGCATCTTCAACAACCTCTTCAATTTTTTTTAAAATTATTTTGAAGAGTTAATTTTAGTCTAAAAATTAGAGTATATTTAAGAGACTCTTCAATATCTATATATATATATATATATATATATATATATTTCAACATTTTTAAGTTTTGTGCCCTTGTTAAATGTGCCCCCTCAAATGTGTTTAAAATAATAGTATAAATGATTTGTCCCACTATTAGAGACTCGGTTGAAAAGTAGAATAAAAGTGTCTTGAATATATAAATAAAGTTACAATTTACATATAAAGATTCTACGATTCTGTTGGAGGCTTTACTGCTGACATGAAGTAGCAAATGAGAAAAAAAAATTGTTTTGTTAATTCTATTGGAGATGCCTTAGTCCTCAACCTTTTTTTTTGGGAAAGTGATAGATGTTGAGTCTATAAGAACATATACAATTCACAATCTTCAAATTTATATTTATTTTAGTATCTTTCTCAAATTTAAATTTACAAATAATGAATTTTACATTTTTATATTTTCATTTCTATTATACTAATTTTTAAATTACTATTCATCCTTCAAATCTCACTTTTAATTATATTATTTATGTCTATAATATAATTATTTAACATATATTTATCTAAAATTCAATTATTAAAATCCTTAATTGGGGTGATAGGTTGATAATTTTTTACCATATAAAGAATTAATTTGAAATAAATAAATAATAATTAAAATAGAAAAAAATTTATAAATTTATTTTAAATTTTTATTTAAATTATATAAAAATAAATAACTGAGTTGGAGATCACTTTTTGCTTTTCAACCTTCAAATTTAAAGATAAGTTGGAGATGCTCTAATGAATCCAAACTAGGGATTTTTCTGTTAACTCGTTTTGTGACACTCTTAATTTTATTTTATTTTTTCACATGCGGAGTATTATAAGTCTTTGACTCAGACTAATCATACTCAAAGGTGCATGAAATAACCCCACATTCCGTACACCAACAAGTCAAGAGAAGCACAAGATTCGAATGAATAACCTCTGAATTTACGATACGTCTTTCATCCACTCATACTACACCCTTAAGATGTCACACTCCTAATTGGATGAGTTTGAAAAATATGTAAATAGGTTAAGGTCTTTGAAATCAATAGAATTATAGGCAAATTTGAAAAAATAAAATGAGGTTTAATTAAACTCCCCCATTGAAATTGAAAAATGTCCATTTCTCTGGCGAGCTGTGGTAATCATTTGTGATGAAACTCCCGTGAGAAAAGTGAAATGAGTCCCATTTTGGCTAGAAGACTATGACCTAATATCAGTATTGATGGTGCTCTTGTTTTGTTTTGGTAATTGATCATGAAAACTAATATCATATTAGTGGTGCTCTTGTATTGTTTAGGTAACCTAATTAATATCATATTTGTGGTGCTCTTGTATTGTTTTGGTCACATTTTCTGTCATGCCATTACTTTAATTCTTCTTATACTTTTTTGCACTAATCGTCACTCCCTAGCGTGCCCTTTCATACGATTGAACCAACACAGCCTGGCCCTCTATATTTCACCAAACGTTAGAAATTTTTGGCACGTTTGTCACTGTCATTTTCATACTTTTTTTTACATCCTTAATTAATCTCATTCATTTTTCCAAGACTCATAAGTTATTTATTCATTTTAAAAAATTCAGCCTATAATGGTTAGGCTAATGGAATTCTTATGCTAGTCAATTCAAATCTACGAAGACTAAATTATAGTATCGTATTTACGACGACGAAATAGTTCAACAACAACAAAAAATCTTGAGATAAACTCTACCGAGAAAGGAAAATATACACACAAAGCATACATTACATAGGTAAAATAGGTGTGCATTTAATCTTTCATTAATGGTCTAGTCAAGTCTTTTATTTGATTTGACAAATACCTTAAGTAGTTTTTAGGCAAGTACTATAAGTTAGAAAGTGATGTAGGATATATATAATATCCTAAAAATAAGGATAATTATTTTAGAATTGTATTAGGATTTTAGTTTTTTAAATTTGAGTATATCTCAAATTGGTTATTTTACATAAATATTTATTATCTTTATTATTTTATATTCAAAATATGCGAATTTATTGTATTAGCATTAGGATAAGAATAGGAGTTATGATTTTTTAGTCAAAATAGTAGTATCCTAACTCTATAAATATAATGTAATAGGTCATTATGATTAATTTTTTTTATCAATAATATTTAATTACGAATTTTAGAGAATTTATTTCTCTTGTTGGGTGAGTAATCCATGTGTTACTTTGTTTTCAAGGAATTTGACGTATTCGATTTTTTTTTTTACGATTCCATTCTACATCAGAAAGACTATAAGATTGTGTAAAATTAACCCTCATGATCGTTAGTCTGTAACATATGGTATTTCAAATAAGATAGCAAGAACAGTGGATGTCTTATTTGAACGATACTCTCACTTATTTGAATATAAACAAAAAAATAAAGAGAAAAGATTTCAAGAGAATTAAGAAATAAGGAAAAAGAAAGGAAGATACTCATAAATGTTAAAACAACTTTGGAAAAAGTCTAAGATTCTAAGTTGATCTTAGGCTTTTCTTTTTCACTCAATATATAAAGAATTTACAAAATATACTTTACATGTATGTATAAAATTACAATCCTCGATTTTAGGAAAGAATTCTTGCGAGATTACAATCTAATATTTTAGGAATGAATCCCTGTGAGATTACAATCTTGTATTTTAAGAAAGAATCTCTTATAGTCACTCCTACAAGATACAAAATCTAACTTATACACAAATCTATAATATACGTAAAATCTCATTAATATAAGTTTACATATTTAAGGTGACTTGATTTCTGATCTTGATATGTTAATACCCTTCCTCGAGTTGACCAAAAAAAACCGACAAGGTTCAACTTGAAACACAAAAAAGCAAGAACTGCTTTAGGAAGACTTAGGTGAAGATATTAGCAAGTTGTAGAACATAAGGAATGAAACGAATTTGAATAAGACCCGCTAAGACCTTTTCATGAATAAAATGATAATCAAGCTAAATATGTTTGGAATGAGCATGAAAAATAGGATTTGAGCTCATATACACAACACTCTGATTATCATACCAAAGAATTCTAGAAACAAAAGTGGAAGACTCAAGTTCCGAAGAAGGTAAGTGATCCAAGTCATTTCAGTAGCGACATGACATAAGCAAGAGCACGATATTTAGCTTCAATGTTGGAACGAGAGACTGTACGTTGCTTTTTGACACTCCAATAGATCAAAGTTTGACCCTAAGAAGATAGCATACCTAGAGGTAGAACGTCGAGTATTAGGACACCCAGCCCAATCAGTATCAGAGTAACCAGTGAGGGTAAGAGAACTATTAGAATGAATTTGAAAGACCATGATGTAAGGTGTCTTTAACATAACCAAAGATGCGTTTAATAACTTGATAATGAGAAACTGTTGGAGCATGCATAAACTGACAAACATAATTAACACTAAAGGCAAAATCTGGTCGAGTAAGAGTCAAGTATTGAAGGCCACCAACTATACTAAAATAAAAGGTCGGATCACTTAAAAGAATACCCTCTGGAGTCAACTTTTGACCATCAATCATAGAAGAGAAAATTGGCTTAGCACCCTCCATTTGAGCATGCATGAGGAGATCCAAGGCATATTTCGACTATGTGAGAAAAGACTATCATCATAACTTGCAACTTTAATACCCAAGAAATAATGAATATGACCCAAGTCTTTCATTGCAAAGACAAAACTAAGATCATTAATGAGAGTGGAGATCAAACTAGATGAACTGTCTATAAGAATGATATCATCAATGTACACTAAAAGAACCAGAGTACCAATGGAAGTCATCTGTATAAACATGGATGAATTAGATTGATTCCAACAAAATCCCAATTGTAGAAGATGACTACTAAATTTTGCAAACCAAGCACGGGGTGCTTATTTGAGGTCATATAAGGCTTTTTGAGGTCGACAAACATGATAAGGGAAGTAAGGATCCTCATACCCAAGGGCCTGAGACATATAAACCTCCTCTTGTAGATCACCATGGAGGAAAGCATTCTTGACATCTAATTGTCGAATATCTCATTGATTAAAACAAGCTAGTGATAAGACAAGACGAATGGTAAGTAGGATTGACTATGGGGCTGAATGTCTCATCAAAATTAACGCCTAATAGTTGAGAATAGTCTTTGGCCACAAGACGGGCCTTGTACCAATTAATTGAATAATCTAGCTTTAACTTCGTTTTTGAAGACGTATTTACCCTTAACAACATTCATACTTTGGTTGAAAGGAGTAAGAGTCCAGGTGTGATTCTACTTAGACACCTAAATTTCTTCATCCATGATAGCATGCCAATGAGTATGTTTGACAGCAGACTTGTAGCTACGAGGTTCAAAAGTAAAAAATAGAGCGGTAAAGAAGGTTGTTGTGCTATGATTGTAAATTAGGAGGTGACAAGAAGGCAATGGATGACGGGTGGTGAAAGAATGAAGGCTAGAATTATGAAAGCAAGACTTAGAACTAGTGATCATGGGATGTGTATTAGATATACCTGAAGGTAGGGGTTGAGAAATAGGTAGATCAACGGTAAGGGAGCCACCATGGATATAAGAGAGATCAGGATAGGGATGAGGTATAGTAGAGGGTTCCGAGCAATTTGGTGAGTTGAGAGCCTCAATAGAAGAAGGTGGGGAAGGTTGGGATGAAAGAGAACGTGTTTGTGTGATAGAAGGCAAATGTATAGATATGGTAGGCACAAAAAGACCATCCTCAAGAGGAATGTGAGTCGTGGATATGGTAGAAGATGAGTAATCAGTGATAGGGGTGATGTCCTAGTAGGTCAAGAAATTTGCTAAGGATGCAAAATGTGAAGGATAAGAGGAGGTAAAAAAAAGAAAAAACTGACTCATCAAATAAAACATGACGAGAGATGTAAACTTTTCTAGTGGATCAATCTAGGCAACGAAATCCTTTATGCATAGAGCTATAACCAATGAAAATACAAGAGACACTCCAAGGAGAAAGTCTATGGGAAGCATTATCACAGAGGTATGGGAAATATAGACATCTAAAAGTACAAAACATGGAGAGCTTAGAAGCCTTACCATAGAGCAACTAATAGGGAGAGCGATGCTAGAGGACAACAGTAGGAAGACAATTAATGATGTAAACTTCAGTACAAAAAACTTTAACCCAAATAGGAGAGGGAGTGTGATTGTAGAATAATAAGGTAAGACCGATTTCAGTAATGTGTCGATGTTTTCATTCAACTCTACCACTTTGAGCTTGAGTGTGAGGAAATGAAACATGTTTGAGGATACCACAATTAGAGAAATATAGGAGGACATGGGTACTAGAGAACTCAGTGAGCACCATCACATTAAAAAAACTTTGATTTTTCTCTCAAATTGATTTTCTACCATTTTTTTAGAATTAAATGAAGATAGGGAGAAAATCATATTTGCATTTCATAAGATAAAACCAAGTGTAACGACTAAAGTCATCAATGAACATAATATAATAACGAAAACCAAGAAGAGAAGTAACATGGAAGGGTTTCCAAACATCCACATGGATTATGTCAAGAGGATAAAGACTGCATTTATTATTTAAATCAAAATGAAGTTTATAGCTTTTGCCTATTTGACAACTAGAACAAACAGATTTATTGGGCTTAACAAAATCAGTTAAAGTAATGAGCCCATTCTTATTAAAAACATCAATAACACTAGTAGATGTATGACCAAGACAACTATGCTGTAGAAGTGGCCTTGACTGATGAAAGAGGGCTTGATGAGGATGATCCAACAAGTAAATACCCGAACGTCTACGGCCTATCCCCAACACTTTTCTTGTTCCCTGCTCCTGAATAACAAAGCCATTTGGAGAAAAAATAAAAGAACAATTGTTATCCTTAGTAGATTGGCTAACAGAGATTAAATTTTATGAATATGTGGAACTAGAAAGGCATTATTGAGAGTGACATTGTGAGAAAGAGAAATGAAACCAACATGGGAAATAGGGTTGGTGGACTTGTTACCTACCAGAACACCACTATCAACATGATAAGGGTTGCTTTTGAGAAAAATTACCTACTTCATGAGTCATGTGGGTTGTTGCACTACTGTCAGGATACCAGTCAAAGTCTTGAGGGTGTTGGATAGTAAGGGAATTAAGAGCTTCAAGAATGTGGTTGGTTGGAGGTTGAGGGTTTTGTTCAGTACCGGTGATAGCACAAATTTGGCAAGTAATAGGGGTCGACCTAGAACACCTTGTTGAAGAGATGCAAAGAAACGATGAGGAGTATTGGGAGAAGACTAATTTTGACCATGAGGAGGACGCTTATCAAGTCCTTGAGATGTGATTTGTGATTCAGCCAGTGAAGTGGAGATAATAGAACAACAAAACAAAAAAAAAGGATCAAAAATGTCGTTTGATAAGAAGCTCTGATACCAGAAACAGAAAAATAAAGATGAAATTTCAAGAGAAATAAGGAAGAAGAACGAGAGATATTTAAGAATGTTAAAACAAGTTTGGAAAAATTCGAAGATCCCAAGTTGATCTTAGGCTTTACTTTTTCACTCAATAAATAAAGAATTTACAAAATATACTTTCCATGTATATATCATATTACAATCCTTAATTTTAGGAAGGAATTCCTGTAAGATTATAATCCTGTATTTTAAGAAGGAATCCATTGTAGTTAAGTTTCCTACAAGATACAAAATCTAACTTATATATAAACGTAGAATATACACAAAATCTAGAATATACACAACATCTCATTAATATAAGTTTACATATTTAAGGTGACTTGATTTCTGATTTTGATATGTTAATAGAATGAATGACATCATGTTGGAAAGAAAAAAGTTATGAATTTGTATTGGCAGAATATGACTTGTTCGAGCATGAGTCTTGTTCGTTCAAATGAGACGACTCATCCAAACGCGAATTTATCCCATCTAAATAAGAGTTACAAAGCGAGAATTTGATTGACTATTATATCCTAATTCAAGTAGAATTGTAACATGTATAAATAGTGTTGTTATCATTCTTCACACAAGTTTTGCTGAACAAGATTGCATATACGACACTATAGAATCCTTTGAGAGATATTTTATATTCTTGTGAGTGGATATATATTAATGTCCCTATTCATAGAGGCACTATGAGGTTTTTCACACTCGTAGAGTGAATTTACGGAGAAAGAAAGACAACAAGACGATTACAGGTTAGTGTCGTAGGGAAATGACTAGTTTGTGAATTTTGTTGTATAGTAAAAAGGTAATAGTGGATTTTCTTGTTTAGTTATTGGTAATTAACTAAAAAATTATAGTTAACCTAACCTGCCAACCCCTATTTACAAGAAGGTAGACAATTTCGGGAAAGTCCCCTTTAACTTACATGGAGAAAATTTATTTATAACAGGGATGATAGGTTTATAGTTAAAGTAATGAGTGATGAAAAGACTATAATATCCATAAAACTTGGTTTATAACTCAGCCTTTATTTGGATAAATTTTACTCTCCTTTTCAACTATCAACGCTTTATTCTTTCTCTCTCTCTCTCTCTCTCTCTCTCTCTCTCTATGAGTTTCTCTTTCTCTCTAACAGCCACACCTCTTTTCTCTTATTCTTTCTCTCTCTACAACACCCTTTCTTCTCTCTCTAATAGCTAAGGTTTTGTGTATGAATTTCATGTTTGATTACTAAACTATATTTTTTTTGTAATAAATTTCAAAAGAGAAAAGAGACACAAAATGGTTCACTCTCAAGAACATGTTCAAATATCCAATTGACGGAAAAAGAATATAAACTATTGTTACTATATGAAAATTTTGATGATGCATAGAGAGAGAGAGAGAGAGAGAGAGAGAGAGAGAGAGAGAGAGAGAGAGATTTAAATGAAGAGTTATCTATACCACAAATTGTTTAGTTATTTCAGCCCATAAACCATCATGGGAGACTTTATTAAACACTAAACTAAATCCAAAAAAAAAAAAAAAAACATTTCTCCTATCATGATATTTCAAAAAAAAATATAACAAAAAAAATCATTTGGATCCAAATATATAATTTGCTAGAAGTTAATGCTCTAACATCATAGTGAAGGCTAGAAAGAGCTTACATTTTGTACAAGATTGTTCTTTGATGATATTATTATAAAAAGAAATGAAGCAACAAACATTCTTTCATATATTAATATAATCTTTCAAGATTGAGTTGATAATCAGACATTTAGGGTTAATTTTACTAGTGATGGAGCTGAGAAGTTGTGAAAGAGATTGAAGGATAAACTGAAAGAGTTCATGGATTACCCCGACGACACTTTTATGGTATGATTTAGTGTTCAATCATTTGTCAGTGCATGTCGTTAAATTAAAGGAAAACATGAAATTTATGTATAAGTTGTTGATACATTGTTGGAGTGAAGAATTTAGGATTGCTTTAGATTTTAGAGTGGTTAAAGTATAATGTAGTAATCTAGATATTTGATTGGCTTAAGGTTATGAAAAACCACCAATTTATAATTTATAATTTTATTGGCAATGGAGAACCACCAAGCCTTAAAACCTCTAATACTCAAGTAAGTCTATGAAAACCACCAATTTATACTTTATAACATAACTAACATTCAAAGAATATATTCAAAAACAAAGAAACAGAGTTTGTGAATTCAATAAACATAAATTCTGAATATAAGATACTATATCAAAAGCAATTTGTCACAACCCGAAACCCACCCTGTGTGAATTTGGCATCGCGACACTGGCCCGACCCATTTGTCGAACCGAATTTTTTCCTTTTAACTTTAACATTTATATGTGAGGATTGTTAACATGCAATCAATGATTAAGTATACAGCGGAAGATTTAATAAAATTTTTCATTTATATTACTAGAGTTTTTTAAATATACAGACCCAAAACTCTGAATACAACTACCCCCAGGACGTGGGGTGATGGGAGAACACAAAATAAGTACTATACTTCACTATCAAAATATCCTTGCAGTATATGTATCTGCAGCAACTCTACGCGTGTTAGGGATCTCAATCCCTACTTTCAAAAAGTGGTGTCCTTTCCTGAAAAAGTAAGTAAACTTGTATGAGCTAACAAAACTCAATAAGTAAATTTCTTTACTCTGCCATAGGTCAAAGTTAATTTAAGGAAGTCCATAACTCAAGATAAACAAGGTTATGACAATATGATAGCCAATCAAAAAATGAGATGTCATAATAACAAGTCACAAAATGTGAATCAACTGAACTGACCCCTCGGGTCTAAGGCACGTACTAGTTAGAGATGCAGCCTTACTTATCAATCCTTCACCTTTCCCTTCACCAGGCGATGTGGGATGTGCACGTCGCCCTTCCCCCCTCGGCATCTACTGTCCTTAGCAGGGAATGCCACCAACATCATGCCACACTTCTGGTTAGGGTCTGACTTTCTTTTTCCCCTAATATATAGATGTATAATAATCACGTGATCAAGATATAGAATTTAATTTAACAATATCCACAAACTAGAATAAACATCGAAATGTGGAATCAAAAATGTCTAAAATGTATAAGGAATACAAGTCCGGCAGTAACAAGAAACACTGTGTGACATGGCTAGAACTTTATCACAAGCAAAGATCGAATTTTACTTACCTCTTAATTGTTCACCCTTTTTGCAATAAAAGGTCAATTCATCTTTTTTGTGCCTTTAGATGTTCCTATTATATCCTATACTTTAACTCATTTCATATATCGATATTGTAAGTATTTATTTTTGAAAAAAGGACTTCACTATTGAGTCCAGAATATCAAAGAAAATCGGTTTAGGCCTTTACGGATTTTCATTTGGACTTCTGTATTGAAAAGGGCAAAATGGCCATTGTACACTTTTACGTGTATTTATTTCTCGGGACCTATTTCCATAATTTGGACTCCGCCGTTGAGTTCGAAAGGTCCAAAATAATAAAAATTGACTATTCATTTGATTAATTTAGACATTGGGATTATTTTTCTAAATTAAATTAAATTAATTATTTAAAATAATATTATATATTATTTTGGGCACATTAGGACACATGTGCCATAATGGCACTGTGGCCTCCACGTGTGGCTTAAGTGCCTCCCCCTTACACGTCTCACGTTCGACTCTTGGGGGCAGCAACCCCCCCACCTCACCCCACCCCACCCCTCCAATTTTTTTCTTTATTTAACTACAGTCCAAACAACGAACAATCCCCCTAACCTAGAATAGGATATCTTATTCGAATTAGGATTTAACAATTGATCTCCTAAATCCTGTAACCAAACAAGTTTAAATTTGATTTAATTTAAAATTATAAGGTGTTCAAAATGACGCAGTTTCAAACTAAAATAGACCAAAATGACGCAGTATCACATTCACTGTTCACTATCTTATCCTGTGGGATTCCGTCATCCCCTCCGGCAACGAAAACATTTTTTCGAAGACTTTCCACATCAAACTCAATGCAGTTCGACTCAATTTTTCACAAGGATTCCATATCTAATTTCAACTTTTCAATTTAACTACTCGAGCTTCACGAATAAGAGAATTTCAGTGGGTTTCTAGTGAGACCCGATTTTTCGGCCAACTTTTTCTTCCTTATTTCGTGGCCTTTCAGCCACTGGTTTACCCTAGTGTTTCTTCTATTTTCTTTTTGCACTCAAGAGGAACAAATCCTCATGGTTTAAATCAAGGTTAACACATGAGATCATGGATTTTTTATTTTTAACCTAGACCTGCAACTAACTAGTTCTCACTCGTTTCTCAACCATTCTTTGTGTTTCTTTTTGCAAAATGATTCTTATAATATTTTCTCTTAGACCTTACACTTATATCAAGCTTCTATGCTTTAAATTTTAGAAACGGAATTGAATTTCTCTTACTTGGGTAAGCTTTTGGCTCACAGGTTCCACGCCTTTCCTTGTTGTTTCTATCTTCTTCTTCCTTCTGTTCCACTGCTGAACCCTCAAACACCCTCAGTTCCTTGTATTTCTTTTCTGAATTTCTGAAAAACCTCTCACTCCTTTTATAGACAAATTTTAGCCCCTTTCTCTCTTTCTCTCTCTCTTTCCTCTTTCCTTTCTCTTCCTCTATTCTTTGACTTCTTCTTTCTTTTGTCTTTGTTTTACACTAGATATTTATATATAATAGTATATAATATACAACACATGTATTTGATTATATTTAATATATATACATATATGACAGCATACCACACACACTAATACACCTATTGTGAGTGGCTACTAACAGTCCTTACATACACACACTTCTACACACACTCACTTGTTATATATATATATATACATTTTGATGTATATATATATATATCCTTATACATATATATACATATTTTTTTTACACACACACATATATTGCCATATATATATATATGCCTATATACATATTTATTATATACATATGTATACCCATATATACACATATATATTGTATACATACTCCTACACATATACATATATGTATGTGTTTGCGTACACGTTTTTTCGTACAGTCTGGTTTCTCGTATGGGTGTTTCCCGGGCACTCAAAATTGCCTATGAATTACTATCGTATACTGATAATAATTGTGTATTCAAATACTATATAGTTACTCAATCAGTGAATCGTACAGTTTGTCTCGAACTACGTATCCATTACTATACGTAAATCATTATGATAGCTCAGGTCTATTTTGGTATTACATTCATTGGCTCGGTTTGCCTTAGTATTATTATTTGACCATTTTTGGGCATTTTTGAAATTAGTCCGATTTATTTGGGTTAGGGTGTTACACAATCTAGTTCAAATTTTTAGCCCAATCATCACTAAACCATGTCACACAGGCACATGAATTCCAAAATACACGACGAAAACTACCTTTATTGGAAATTGTTTGTGGTTCAAAATGTTAAAGATGGAAGCAACAAATAAAATCAAAAGTGTAAAATCAAACAAACAAATGTAGTAAGACAAAGAAAATCAAATATTTTACGTGGTTCGAGAAGTTTCCTAAGTCCATGGATGTCAATAATCAATTCACTATGTTTTGAAGAGATTACAATAGCACAAACACTCACAAACCCAAAAGTTCATTTACACCCCAAGACGGCTCACAAAGTGGCTCCTCTCTCACAATGATATCTTTTCTCACCCTTTTTCCCTTTCTTTCCTACAACCCTCAAACAACTTATATATATAAGAAGAAAGGAAACTATCGAAATCGTTAACAAATTGGCGTAGGGAAAACCACACGTGTCTAAATGGGAAAGCCTCTTCCGTTCAGATAGGGCTCCGTTCGAACAGGGAAACCAATAAATAAAGAAGGAAACCTGAGTGAATTCATGACACCCATACAAAAAAAATCTACACCTTGGCTAAAATTCAACCAAACCACACCAACAAAGTAAGTGAATCCCATATGCCTCCAAATGCCCCTTAAGTGCCATACACCCACAAGTGCTCAAAATCGAGAAATGTTAATCGTGTCTAAATAATGTTTGAACTTGAGTAACATAATGGGCTTAGTTAATATATCTGTTGGATTCTCTAACATTCTAATGTTCTTGACTATAATGTCACATTGTGTCATAACATCTCGAAGAAAATGACATCTGATATCTATGTATTTGGTACTCTCATGATACATTTGATTTTTGGTCAAATGTATTGCGTTCTAGCTATCACAAAACACAATAGTTTCATCATGTTGCAAGCCCGAATCACTGACCAAAACTCTCAATCAAATTGCCTCATTCAATACTTTTACTACCATCATATACTCTACTTCTATTGTTAACAAAACAACTATAGACTGTAGAATAACTTTCAAACTAATCGCACAACCAGCGACTATGGAGACATAACCTATCAGAGATCTCCTCTTATCTAAATTACTAGCATAATATGAATCAACATAACCAACAACAGTAGACCCAAACCACAAGCTCTATAAAAAACTAAGCCAATATAAAAAATCCCTCTCAAATACCGAAGTATCCATTTCACCGCCTGCCAATAAACCTTGCAAACCATATACCAAATGACAACACTAATTACATGTGAAATGTTTGGACGTATGCAAACCATAACATACATAATGTTACCAACAATACTAGAATAAGGAACACAAAAAAAAAACATTGTTCATCTTCCTCACTTTGTAGAGACAATGCTGCAAAAATCCTAAAATGAGAGGTAAATAGAGTACTCACCAGTTAGGAACTCTACCTAGCAAAACGCTCAACCACCTTCTTTACATACTTGTGTTGTGAGAAGTACAACTTTCCATGTTTCTTGTCCCTATGAATTTTCATACCCAAAATCTTATTTACAACACCCAAATCTTTTATCTCAAACTCCTTACTCACTTAGGACTTCAAACTATCGATTCTTGACATGCTTTTGGTAGTAATGAGCATATCATCAACAAAGAGTAACAAGTAAATAAAAGAATCATCTAAATTTTTTTTGTAATACATACAACTATCAAAATTACTCCCCGAGTAACCTTGTCCTGCCATAAAGGTGTCAAAACACTTGTACCACTATCTTGGAGACTGCTTCAAGTCATACACTGACCTTTTCAATTTACAAATATGATCTTTTTTACCTTGCATAACAAAACCCTCTAGCTAATCCATGTAGTTAGTCTCTTCAAGCTCGCCATGTAAAAATGTTGTTGTAACATCAAACTACTAAAACTCTAAGTCAAACAAAGCAACCAAAGACGCAAATAGACGTATGTTTCACAACGGGTGAGAAAACTTTATTGAAGTCCACACCTACTTTTCGATTGTAACCATTTGTAACCAAGAGTGCCTAGTATTTAGCATCTTCAACCCCTAAGATGCCTTTTTTTTTTTCTTGAAGACACATTTGCAAACAACAGTATTTAAACCCCTAGGCAGTTTTACCAAATCCCATATCTGGTTCTTCTGAAGAGATTCAACCTCTTCATTCATGGCCATACTCTACTCTGCAAACTCATTAACTGTGTTGGCTTCTAAATAGGTCAAAGTCTCTTGAACTATAATATCCTCTACCATGGTTAGTGTATACGCAATCATATATGCATACCCATATCTCTGAGGTGTCTAAATTTGTATAATTTCTTTACCAGATGCAATGTTATATTGCTATTCCTCATTTACACCAAAGTCTAAGGAAGAACTCTATATAAAAACAATGGGTTGAAGTTGAGTTCCCTCTTACACTCTCTATGAAGCTCTAACCTCTAACTCCACCTCTTTGCTATAACTCTGTTTATTCCCTAAAACATCTCAAAACTCATTTCTCAAGTAAAACATAACAAATTCTTCAAAAATAACATCCCTACCGATAACTAACTTGGGTGACTTAGGATCAATACATCACAATCTATATCATTTGACCACTTGTACATATCCAATAAATATACATGTTTACCACCATTAACATGATAATAAGTAGGACGACCAAATACTTTAAAATTTGAATATTCAACAGAAGTACCAAACTATTCCTTATCAGGAGTTTTAGTTTCTATAATAATATTAAGAGAGCGGTTTACCAAATAGCAAGTTATATTGATGGCCTTTGCCCAAAATTTCTTAGACAACCCAACATTTGAAAGCATGCAACGAGCTCTTTCCATAATTGTTTTGTTCATGCGTTTTTTGGCTCATTTTGCTAGGGAGTACCATGAACTGTGTGGTGTCTCACAATACCTTCATTCTGACAGAATTTGTTAAATTCTCTATCGCAAAATTTCATGTCATTGTTTGTTCTAAGCCACTTGATCTGTTTTCCTGTTTTCTTCTCAATCAAGACTTTTCATTGCTTGAAAGTTACAAAACGCTTCATTTTTGTGTTTTAGAAAAAAGACCCAAACTTTCTTTGAATAATCATCAATGAAAGTCAGAAAATACTGAGCGCTACCATGGGATGTAGTGGTTGCAGGACCCCAAAGATCTAAATGGATGTAGTCAACTATATGCTTGGTTTTGTTTATCGTGGTACTGAACTTCACCTTTTTCTATTTCCCAAAGATATAATGCTCACAAAAGTCAAGCTTTCGTGTAGATTATCCATAAAGTAAACTTTGTTTGCTCAAACTTTTCATACCTTTTTCGCACATGTGACTCAAACACATATGCCACAAACAGGTAGTATTTGAATCTAAATCAATTGAAGATGAAGATAAAGATAAAGATGAAGATGAAACACTTGCAGAACTAACAATTGTATTGCCCTAAAGAATATAAAGGCCATTAATTTCGTTACCTTTCATCGCAACCAAAGATCCTTTGAAAACTTTCATAGCTTCACCTTCTACGGAGAACTTGCAACAATTGGAATCCAAACTGCTTAAAAAAATCAGATTCTTTTTCAAGTTTAGTATATGTCGAACATCTATCAAAGTCTTCACCATTCTATCATATAACCAAATTTGAAATGTACCTATCCTAACTTTCTAATAGGCCATGTTGTTACCCATTAAGATTGAACCACCATTGATTGCTTCATAGGCAGTGAACCAATCCTGATTGGGGGTATATGATAAGAGTAACCCAAATCAAGAATCCACTCCTTCTTGGAGCGATTATCAGAAACGGTAGTGGTGAAGCTTTAAAAGGGATGAGCAAGAAGATAAAAGACTAAGAGTTAAGTATTCTAAAAAAGCTATAATATTGACCTTCTATCTTGAGGCCAAAGCATAAATTCATAATAGTGGAAGTGCTAGCCATTGTCACTAGCAATTTTAGCTAAAAAATCTCCATTTTTATTTTAACTTACCGCTTTTTGAAACTCAATTCTAACACTACTCTCTATTTTAAGCAGTCACTTTTTTGAATTTAATTTTTTAATTCAAAATATTCTAATATCAAATTACAATTGTTATTTTTTAACTGTTATATTTCAATGATGAAACTTCAACAAGAAAATGACAACGGTTACTACAACTTTTAATCATATTCTAAAATTATAATTCCTTTATACATTAATCAATTCAAATCAGTTTTTCAGTAACATTGTCACGCCCCGAATTCCAGCGAACCCGTGACGCGACTGACGAGACGAAAGGAAAATAAAATAATAAAGAAATAAAAGACAATCTAAACGGATTCAACTCAAACTTACATTCATTTCCTTCAATGTACATCCATGTAAAGCACAGTTAATACAAACATTCAACATGTCATTCGGGCTTAAGCCCTTATACAATATCAATACATCTCGAAATGTGCTCCCAAGGACCAAGATCATTCTAAGCTCCCGTCTCCTCCGCTCTGTAAGACTTCCTCAAGTCTTGAGTGCCGGGAACGTCATCTGTGGGTAGTTATCCCACGTATAGGTTAGCTTAACTGCTGGTATTATATAATGCTAATGCAAGGAACAAAATTAAGGGTGTGGCATGTGCAAGTGTACAGTTATTTCTACATGTCATTCAATATCATCCATACAACTTACTAGCAATAACCTATATGTCATCTAACTCATTAATATAATTTAAGGTGTGGCATGTGCAGTGTACAGTTATTTCTACATGTCATTCAATCTTATCCATACAACGTACTAGCAATAATCTACATGCTTTCCAAATCGTCCATGCCACGTAAGAGCAATAATCTACATGCCATCCATATTGTCCATGCAATGTAGTGACAATGCCCATGAAACACCCACACCACTCTATGCCACAACCATGTCAAATCTATGCCATGTCCATGTCTCATTTTCGGAACACATCCGATGGAAGCTGAGTACCATGTCTCGTTTTTAGAACACATCTGATGGAAGCTGAGTACCATATCTCGTTTTCAGAACACATCTGATGGAAGCTGAGTACCATGCTTAGCACCACGTGCTCAACCCATACTATGCTTTCAATGCATCACACTATGTTAATATGCCTTAATTCCATCATGCAATAATACAATCTCAGATAAGCAATTTACCAACACATGGAGCGTGCTTTTTTTAAACAATGTATTCCACTTAAAGAAATTACAGCATCTGAATAATAATCCTCTTCCACATGAATGTATGTAATACAAAATTACGTAAACACATACTCAAGTCACGTATTTACCATCTTAACAACTCATCAAGAACATGATTCACGTACAACACCAGCACATAGAATAATCATATCTCCATGGAGCAGCGAGAATCACATAAGCAACGTAAACAATCAACTCAAGATTTCCTTTCAAAACAATATTCCTGATATGATTTTTCTAACATCAAACAAATAATTATATGATTCATTCAATCAACATGTAAATCATTCCTAAACTTAATTATATTCCTTACTTAGCACAATACACCATACCTGATAGGTTGGTCTCAACCCTAAGAAATCGTACTCATGGTGTAGCTGAACTACAGTGAAAATGTAGAAGGTCAGACCACCTTTTCCTTGCCTTTCCGCGTTCCTAAAATCATGAAATACAACTCAGTTCAATTGCCACTTGAATTATGCTATTCATCAAATTTTATATCTTTATTTTATGAGTTTCTATTTTTCCAATTTAAACTCTACTTTTGAGTCCGGAACGTTGAAGAAAATTGGTTTACGCTTTCGCGAAATTTAATTTGGACATCCGGGTTAAAAAGGGCAAAATGGTCATTTTGCACTTTTCTTGGTTCCTTACACCCTGAGACCTCTTTTCACAAATTGGACTCTACGATTGAGTCCGGAATGCTCGAAATAATAAAATCTCACTATTCTTTTAATTAATTCGGAGTTCGTTTGACTACGTTTCAACTCAAGGGCATTTTGAAAATTTTTAAATGTTATTACGGGTCTTTTATTTTTCAGGACCCCGTCTCGTAAAATGGACCTCACCATTGGTCTCAAAATGGTCGAGATAGTCAAAATACACTAATGACTTGTCCCATTTAGACTCCGAACTATTTTGTGACATTTAAATAATTAAATTAAATTAATTTGTTAATTTAATTAAATTGATATTTTATTCAGGGGGTCTAAATATAATAATTATAACTTCTGGGTAAATTTATAATTATCATAATTTCTTATTCCAATTTGAAATAGCCAAACAATGGATAAGCCCAGAACCTTGGATAAGCTATCCTTGTCCCTATTTCAATTTAATTTTAATTTCACTATTCTTGCATCCAAACAGCCCCTAATCACAAATTTTTAAACTTTTAAAAATTTCTCATGACAACACCTGTATTGGGTCAACCCGTATTGGGCTTGGGTGGGTCAACCCGACCCGACCCGTGGCCCAAAATCACAAAACAACACAACACGCATGCTGCAGGATTTTTTTCTAGCAGCTTGCACCGGTCATCTTCTCTGGCGATGGCCAGCTATTTTCCGACAATTTTCTGACATCCGATCACTTGGTCGCCTTCTACTCTTCATGGGCTTTCCAAATCTACCCTCGGAATTCAGTTTGGACCACCGGAAGGCCTCGAAAAGTTGAGTTACAGCCAGCTCCGGCGAGCTGTCCCAACGTTCCGGCGAAATGAATTTTTATTTTTTTCATGGATTTTTAGCCATTGTTTTGAGCCCAAATTTTACCTACAAGTTGCTACACCTATGGGAAACAATTTCCAATTCATAAAATGAGTTAAAACGATCTAAAACTCAAGGACCTAGAAATTTCCTTCAAACTTTAAATTAGTTTTTCTCACTCAATTCTTAATCAAATGAGCTGCGGTTTCTTCCTAAATTCACCATTTTTCTTGCTCTATAAAACCATATAATTATTTCTAAGCTTTAAGCAATTCTACAAAAAATCCAGCAAATTCGAAACATGAAAATACAGTAAATTTCTCACTTTTTCTTTCGGTTTCTCCTTCTTTCTTTTTCTGTATTCCTTCTCAGTCCCCACGAGCATACACACACATACACTCACTCAACATTCGACAGTCTCTTTCTCTACTCTCTCTTTCCATATCTTTTTCTCTCTCTAAATCTCACGGCTGGCACACCCAACCCTCCTATCATATACACACTCAGATTACACTTACACACTTCCGACCACCCCTTTACACACAACATGCCTCACCATGCCACCTTGAGTGGCTTACACTCAATCACACACCCACCACACTGCACACCCATCCACACACGGCACTACATAATGCACACACCTTACACACATCAGATTTATACATATATATGTAATTATACACATATATATATACACACACACATTTAAACATTTTTAAATATACATATATACACATCACACAATCCATTTCTTAATAATAATAATAATAATAATGATAATAACCAAGAAAATTTTATATAAAAAAAAAAATTCAGGTTATTACAAACATTGCTAAGGTTGTCAACATTGATACATCAACAAATACTAGGCTTGTTTTTACAAGCAAATTCATCATCCCTTGATTTTTCTTCAAGGAATAGGACCTTTGTAGATAATGCTCTAGTTTCAGATCGAATTTCAACAATTACTTGTTCTATCTATCCAATTTCATCAATCAAGGGAGTTGATATTGATGTGCAGGTCACAATATTTGTTAAACTGGGATAACACAAGTTTATCAAATTACATCATTAACTAGATTAGCAAACATAGTAAAGCCAACATAGTAAAGCCTACCCTAACTGCTCTCGTTCTCTATAATTCAAACTACTACTCTTCACATACATTTGCAATTTTTGTTTTCAAATCTTAAAACTGTTACAATTGAAAAATAGGGCACAAGAAAAGCTTCGGGAAAAGAAGAATACCAGTGTTAGCTGAAGAATTCCTCAATTGAGTATATTGTATTGTATATGAAACGAGTACAAAAAAAGCCTATATATGCCTTCTATACAGATGATTGTCGAAGGAAAAAAGAATAACTAACTCTACCACTAATCTTTGTACAACTCAGTAACAAAATAACTGACTATTAAATTACAATGCAGACCATGACTACCCCTTCTCATCTGAAATGTGCCGAGGGCCCTTTGGTAAAGTAGTGGTGATTTGCAGCTGCATGTGATCTTCATTTTCAAGTTTATTATTGTCCAATACCCCCCCGCAAGATGGAGAATAGAGATTAACTATTCCCATCTTAGAAAGAAGAGTATTAAGCACATTAGAAGAGAGTACTTTAGTGAATATATCGGCTAATTGGAACTGGCTAGGGACATGGGCAGTGGCAATGCTTCCCTCTTGAATTTTGTTTCAAATGATGTGACAATCCACTTCTATGTGTTTGGTACGTTCGTGGAAAATAGGATTCGCAGCAATATGTAAGGCTACTTGATTATCACAATGGAGAATGACAGGATTAGGATATGGAATGTGCAACTCATGAAATATTTGATGAATCCATGTAAACTCGCAACACGTGGCTGCCATAGCATGGTACTCAACCTCAGCAGAAGAACGAGATACAACGGACTGCTTTTTGGATTTCCAAGAGACAAGGGATTGTCCAATGAAGATACAAAAAATAGTGGTTAATTTTTGGGTATCAGGGCATGAAGCCCAGTCGGAATCACAATAACCATGCAACTGAAGAGGGGAGTTAACCGAGAGGAAAAGACCCTGACCTGGGTTGCTTTTGAGATACTTTAAAATCTTGTGTGCAGCTTGTAGGTGAATATCACTTGTTCGAGACATGAACTGGCTGAGAAGTTGGACTGAATAACTGATATCTAGCCTAGTGATTGTCAAGTATGGAAGCCTGCCAATGAGTCTCCTGAAAAAGCTAGGATCTTGGAGTGGAGTGTTGGAGTCTTTACGTAGCTTGAGATTTTTATCCATAGGTAGTTTGGCAGGGTTGGAGCCGAGAGTATATCCAGTGTGTATTTTCGCTGACACAAATGAATTCCTTTGGTAGATCTTGCTACCTCAATGCCGAAAAAATATCGAAGTGGACTCAAATCCTTAATTTTGAAGCAAGTGTTCAGAAAGTTCTTGAGAGACTCAATGCAAGCAATAGAGTTGGAACCAACAACAATGTCATCAACATACACTGACAAAGCTATAAATGAATCTTTAGTCACCATGGTAAATAAACTATAATCGGAAGTGGACTGTGCAAAACCATAGTGAATGAGAGAATTGAAAAATTTTGCATGCCATTGACGTGAAGCTTGTTTGAGTCCATATAAACTTTTGAGGAGTTTGCATACATGACTAAGTTTGCCTTTTGTATATCAGGGGGGTTTTACCATATATATGTCTTCATCCAAATCCCCGTGAAGGATAGCATTATTAATGTCGAATTGCTGCAAATGCCAGCCCTTAATGCCTACAATAGCTAAGAGACATCGAATAGTGACAATCTTGGCTACAGGAGAAAAAGTCTCGTGATAATCGATCCCTTCCTATCGAGTATAGCCTTTGGCAACAAGCTTGGCTTTTAATCTTTCTATCAGTGCCATCCGAATGGTATTTATATTGTAAACATATTTACAAGCAATAGGTTGGATCCCTTGAGGCAGGTCAATCAACACCCAAGTGTTGTTTAGCTTGAGAGCTTTTAGTTCAGCCTGCATTTCCTCACACCATCTCGGGTCCTTAACAGCTTGTTTGTAAGTTTGTGGGTCAAGATGGGAGGAGATGGAAAGTGGAAAAGGCATGAAAAATAGGTGATAAACGATGATATGAAAGTGTTTTGTGTAAAGGAAAAACAATACTGGCTGTAGACTCTTGTCCAACTCTTGTGAAGAGGTGAAATGAGTCTGATTATAGTGATAATCCTGTAGATACTAGGGTGCTTTTCGAGTTCTTGTGGACCTGCGGAGCTATGGTGATGTTGAGGAATGGTTATGTGTGGGAGATGGTGAAGTGGGATAAGGGTTAGTTTGGGTTATAATGTTGTCTATTTGGGGTAAACTGAAGGGGAAATGGGAGGTGAAGTAGTTGTGTGGATTGGTTGAGGATTTGGAATGGGGAGGGGAGGTGAAGGAGCTGTTTGGATAGGTTGAAGATGAGGAATGAAGAGGGGAGGGGAGTGGGACTGAAAGTTATGTGGAGGAGATTGTTGATGAAGGAAGGGAAAAATTGTTTCATGAAAAATGACATTCCGAGAGATGAAAACAGTGTGATTTTTCATATCAAGGAGTTTGTATCCTTTGACAGCAAATGGGTAGCCAATGAAAATGGCTTGCCTAGCTCGTGGATCGAATTTTTTTCAACCATTTGAAATTGTGGAAGCAAAGCATAGGCAGCAGAAAGTTCTCATATGGGAGTAGGTTGGAGGTTTATGAAAAAGGAATTCGAATGGACTTTTATTGTGTAGTAAGGGGGAGGGAATTCTATTGATGATATAGGCAGCAGTTAATACATATTCATTCCAAAATGTTAATGGGAGTCCAGCTTGAAATCTTAGAGCTCGTGCCATGTTTAGCAAATGTTGATGTTTTCGTTCCATAAGGGCATTTTGTTGGGGTGTTTCAATGCAACTAGTTTGATGGTTGATGCCTTTTTGATTAAAGAATGAGGTCATATTGAATTCAGCACCATTATCACTTCTTAATATTTGAACTTTGAGATTGAATTGTGTGTCCACAAGGTTACAAAAGGATTCAATGCATGATTGAGTTTGGGACTTATTTTTTAGAAGATAAACCCATGTGCTGCGGGAGAAATGGTCAACAATAGATAAGAAATATTTTGAGCCATCATGGGCAGTGACTGAGTATGGACCCCATATATCACAAGCAATAATTTCAAATAAACGAGAAGTGGAATGTGTGCAAATGGAAAAAGGCAATCGGTGCTGTTTAGCCAGTGGACATATGTAACAAGGAACATCATTTGTATTAAAAATTTGAGAAGTTACAATAGGATCTTTGATTAAAGAAATTCTGGAATAAGAGGTATGGCCTAGCCTATAGTGCCAGGTATCAGATATCTGTGTGTTGGTAAATATTGAAGCTGAGACAAAGTCATGTTTAATTGAAAGAGTGGAAAGGTAGTCGACAAGAGCTGTGGAAGGCATTGCAGTATGCAACAGGTGATAAAGTCCTCGCCTCACTTCACCCTTCCCAATCGTTGTCCAAGACGAAAGGTCTTGAAGAAAACAAAAATCAGAGAAGAAAAGAATGCAACAAGCAAGTGAGGTGGTTAGTCTGTTAGCTGAAATTAAATTGAAATTAAAAGAGGGGACACAAAGAACATGATAAAGAGAAATGTGCTGTCCTAGATGAACGATGCCTATATGAGTGACGGATGTTTCAGCTCCATTTGGCATTTTGACAGAGTATGAGACATTGTGAGTGAATGTGGTGAGAAGGGAGGTGCTATAGACCATATGGTTGCTAGCACCCGTATCAATGATCCAAGGAGTATGTGAGTGCTGAGAAGAAACAAACAATGATAAGGGGTATGAAGCCAAAATACCAAACATAGTTGGAGTAGTAGCAGAGTTAGCATAGGGATGAAAAGCTATCTTGGATGAGTTGGTGGAGGAAGAAGGCATCAGCGGATGCTTTTTATGCTACAACAAACTAAGGAGTTGATGATACTGGTCCTTTGTAAGGGCAACCGTGGCAGAGGAGTCTTCATCTGGTTCAGCTGAAGCAGAGTTTGCAAACACTAGTGATGATTTAGCTTTGTTGAAGAGTTCGTGCCCTAGGGGATAACCGTGGAGTTTATAGCATTTTTCAGCAACATGGCCACTCATGTGGCAATGAGTACAAGTGGAAGGCTCAGCATTGCCTGCTTTGAAGCAATTCTCAAGAGTGTGACCAAATAAATGGTAGTGAGTACAATAGGGGCGAGGTTTTTGTGTGTGGCCAGATTTGTTGGGTGGTTTGGAGGTAGGATAAAACTTCTTGACAGCAAGAGCCATGGAATCAAGGGAGGGGTTGTTGTTGAGCATAAGGTGTTGGTGTTCTTGCTGTTGGATCAGGGAAAAGACTTTGCCAACAGAGGGAAGGGGATCAAGAAGCATAATCTGGTTACGAGAATTAGTGTATAAGTCGTTTAGGCCCATTAGAAATTGAATAATGCAATCTCTGTGATATCGATCCGAAAGGATTTTCAATTGATCGCAAGTACAGTTAGGCAATGGGTCGAACAAGTTGAGTTCATCCCAAAGAACTTTCAATTTTCCAAAGTAAGCGCTTACTGAATCTTGATCTTGATGAAGTCCAGCGAGTGTTTTATTGAGGTGAAAGATTCGAGAGCCATTTTGTTGAATGAAATGCTCTCATAGTTCAAGCTAGACAGTAGAGGCATCATTGATGAGCGCAATGCTGGATTTGATGGAGGAAGAGATCGAGTTTTGGAGCCAAGAAGTAACCATGTCGTTACAACGTTCCCATGGTTGAAGTAAAGGGTCAGATGGGGTTGTGGGTTGGGTGAGTTCATCGTTAATGAACCCTAATTTGTTCTTGGCTCGAAGAGCACATTGCATTGCATGGGACCAAGTGGTGTAATTGTCGATAGTGAAGAGGTCAGGGACGAGAGAAACAGAAGGATTGTCCCCATGGTCAAGTCGAAAAGGGTTGGTTGGGTCATTGAAATTAAGAAATCGGTTTGGTGGAGGAGGAGGAGGTGGTGAAGCATGAACAACAGAATCGTCAGAAGCCATGGATGGATTCACTGCTCTAATACCATGTAACAATTGAAAAACAGGGCACAAGAAAAGTTTCGAGAAAAGAAGAATACCAGTGTTAGCTGAAGAATTCATCAATTGAGTATATTGTATTGTATATGAAACGAGTACAAAAATAGCCTCTATATGCCTTCTATACAGATGATTCTCGAAAGAAAAAAGAATAACTAACTCTACCACTAATCTTTGAACAATTCAGCAACAAAACAACTGACTATTAAATTATAATGCAAACCATGACTACCCTTTCTCATCTGAAATGTGCCGAGGGCCCTTTGGTAAAGTAGTGGTGATTTGCAACAGCATGTGATCTTCATTTTCAAGTTTATTATTGTCCAATAAAAACAAAACTATCAACTCCTCCTGTAGATGAAGAACATGTCATTTTTTCATACCACAAAAATTGTAATAAATGTTAATGCGCACAATATTCGTAAAACGAAACCACCATACACAAATTAAAGGCAATACATATCCCATCAATAATTTATTCACAAAAATATAATAATTAATTAATATATAAATAGTCCCACCTCAAATAACAAAATTAAAATAATAATTAAATGACACTTTAGTGTAATAACTAATTAAGGGAAAAGATGTATAAAAAAAAAACAAATATAATATATATAATTCAAAGAATGTGCTAGAAACCCTTTGTATAAATATAAAAACCCACTCCTCTCTCTCTCTCAAAAATCAGATTAAAGTCTTGCAATAAGGGCACATTTGGGAGAATTTTGAGCCATCACTTTTTTTATTTGTCTTTACAAAAATTATTATGAAAAATGTAATTGATTGTTTGACTCAGTTTTTAAAACTAGTTTTGTATTAATTTGTTTTCAAAAAGCACAAAAGTGCATTTGGAGAAGGTCCTGCAAATGCCCACTAAATCTAAATATTTTTCCCTAACTGACACCACATTGAAATAAAGGATTCCCAACAGAGAGATTGGACTTAATGGCCCATTTGGAAAGTTTTTGTGTTTGCGTTGCACAAGCTATTTCAAAAAATGTGCTTATTCGTACACTTTTATACATTTAAAAGAAGTTCTCCCAAAGACCTATAGGAGCGAATATTTTGAGAGAGCTTAATTCCAAATTTCCTAAGAGAGTTTGGAAATTATTCAAATTGAATCATGTCAATATCACTCTCATTAAATTATTTAGTTTTAGCTTTTTAAAAAATTAATCATCCTCTAATTTAACTTTATTTAGATTTTAAGTATTTTATAAAAATAAATATAAATTATTATACTACTAAAATGTACTTACTAAATAGTAACAATTTTAAAATCAGTTCTTTTTTTTATGAATCGTTTAGAGGTATTTTAGGTCAATTTGCGTGTACTAGACTAAGTCACTTTCTCCGTGACAGTCAAATATATATTTTAATCTCTAGCCTGCTAACGATTGACATACAAAAACTCAAATTTGAGATACTTGAATTTTATTAACAACATTTTTATTGCTCAACCACGCTCCTGAGTGGTTAAAACCAGTTCTTTTGTATGCTATAGAACTGTTATGGCCTTTCTCAAATAGCCCTAATTAATTCTTTGAGCAAATTAGGCTTCAACGAAAACGAGTCTGCAATCCTTCATCGCGGTTGAAACCAGTTCTTTTGTATGCTATAGAACTGTTATGGCCTTTCTCAAATAGCCCTAATTAATTCTTTAAGCAAATTGGGCTTCAACGAAAACGAGTCTGCAATCCTTCATACCCAGTAGGCCCATATTTACTCGGGTCGTGGGCCAGTATTGCATGAGCGGATAGCACGTGTTAGCGGTGTTACACAAAATTTCTTGTCTGTGTGTGGATCAATGACCCTGAACGAACCATCAAATTGTACAGAGAGAAAGAGCGAAGAAGGAGAAGAATACCAACAAACGATTCAATGTCAAGTTCGACCATGGTGGGAGCATCGAGCTCGTGGTCTCGCGCAATGTTACAGATCTCACCTTACACCTTCTCTGCCGTCGGCATCGCGATAGCCATAGGCGTCTCTGTTCTTGGCGCTGCTTGGTATATATACATACAAACATACGTATCATCAATTGATTTGTTGTTTGGATTTCTGATGCGTTGATTTTTGTGACAATGTTAGGGGGATTTTCATCACAGGAAGTAGTTTGATCGGTGCGGCCATTAAAGCTCCACGTATCACTTCGAAGAATCTCATTAGGTAAACCCTACCTTGATTCCTTCAAAATTTATATTCTATTTGATTCTAAACCTTTATGTATTAGAATTGCTTTGTTGATTTATTAGACTCATCTATCTTGCTTTTTTGCTGATTTATAAAGTATGAATGCGCAGTATATTTTAAAATTATCTCGAACACATGATTTTTATTCAATCAAACATTTAAATCCTCCATTGTTTAGAAAGGGTTTTTGGAGTAGGGATCAGTACAAGAGAGCGAATGGAAGGTTCACATCATCTTTTTGCATGTGACGCTATTATTTTTTGTGAAGAGGATGAACTGCAACTTAGGGATTGAAAATGTGTCTTGTTATGTTTTGAAGCAGTCTTAAGTCATAGGGTGAATCTAGGCAAGAGTGAGCTAAGTCCAGTGGCGAGGTTGAGGAGGTGATGGAGTTGGCTTGGTGCTTGGGTTGCAAGGTTGGTGCATGTCCTTCAGTCTATTTGGGACTTCCTTTTGAGTGCTTCTTTTAAGGCAAGATTAGTGTTAGATCCAGTGATTGACAAGTTTTAGAGGAGATTGGTTGGGTAGAAGAGTCTATATTTATCCAAGGGTGCGAGTTTAAAAGTACACTCGAAATCATCCGAACATACTTTATGTCATTTCCTATTATGGCTTCGGTGGAGAAGAGAGTGGACAAGCTACGGAGAAACTTCTTATAGGATAGGGAGGAAGATAGGAGGGGGATTCACCTCGTCAATTGGGAATTTGGGAAAGAGTTCGAATTCCATTGAAGGGAAGAGGGCCAAGAATTAAGGATATGAGGGTTTTTAACAAGGCCCTTATGGGAAATTGATTGTGTAGGTATGTTAAAGAGCCTAATTCACATTGGAGAATGGTGATTGCTGCTAAATTTGGATGTGAGGACAGGGGTTGGGTTTCAAAGGAAGTAGAGGATCCATATGAAATGGGATTGTGGCAATCAGTTAGAATAGGAGTGATGGGTTTTTTCAAGTGTATTCGCTATAAGGTAGGCAACAGGGAGCTGACTATATTTTGGAAGGATCTATGGTGTGACGATGTTACTTTGGAGGTCAATTGCCTCACTTATTCCAGATTGCCACAGATCGGGATGCTTTAATGGCTGATTTTACTTCATGTAATGAGAATGGTACTATATAGACACCTTGCTTTAGAAAGATTATTCAAGATTGAGAAATGGAAAAAGTAGTTTGGTAGAGTTGCTCAATCGGCATAAAATAGATGCAAGCCAAGGTGATGATCTTTTTTAGGGAGTAGGAAGGGGAAATGAGTATCTGGTCAAATCTTAAGATCTTTTTGTGAATTTGGTTCAAAGAGCGGATATAGAGTTTCCTTGGAAGGTACGATATGCGAAGCTCCAATAAAGCTGGTTTTCTTTGCTTGGGTTTCAGGGTGCAAGTCGGGTGGGCTAACCCAAGCCCTACCCAATTTTTTTCAAGCTTGGGCTATATTTTTTATTCTTTGGGTTGGGCTTCGACAAAAATCTTAAGCCCAACCTCAATTCAGGTTAGGCTTGGGCTTGGGCTTGGGCTTGGGCTTGGGCTAAAGTTTGATCAACCCAGCCCGAACCTTTATATATGTAATATGTTATATGTTATTTGTTGGATTAAGAGAATGCACAGCAACTGTCAATGTACATGCATATAAACGCATTCATCTTTGGGGCTTGGAGATCAAACTCATTCAGTATTTGCCATCATCGAAACCTAACCATTGGTTTTTGCATAATCCTTTGATCACTGTCATTTATAAACTACCAGTGGTTCTTGCATCATCCAGCCACATCAGTTCCTCCTCTCCACTTGCTCTCGCGTAACGAAATCTTCCTCCACCTTCAGATCTGAAACACATACCTCATCAATAACGACGCTGATGAACGAGTTGTTGGATCTACATACTTGAAACAAATGTCCATTTTGCTACCACTTGTTCTCAACGTCTAAGACAATGAATGTCCCAATGAAGTTTCAAAAGTGAAGCTCCACGAGAATGAGGGTGGGGTGATGCCGTTAAGAAATGGAGAGAAACCATCATATTCCCGCTTTGGTATTGAAGTCATCTACATTCTACCATTAAGGTGAGGTTTTTTGTAATTTAGCTTATTAGGTGTTTCAATCTAGTGCTAATTACTTTATAATATTAATTAATTGTATCAGAATTTTTTATTTTTTATTTTTGGAATATGGATTGGAAGATTAGATCACATGATATGGGAATTTGAGGTTGTTACAGTTAGTTGAAATGAATCTAATCGGGGTTTTGTACATGTCAAAATGAAAATAAATGTTTAATTTACAGATCCTCAAGACCAACATACCCAAGACGTGGACACATGGAAGAATTAGACTACTTTGTGCTTAGTCTATTACATTACAAGCAAAAGCGTTCACTGTACTTGCAAAAGGACAACTTATAGCAGTACGTGGCATCTACTCAATATTTACGCCTATTAGTCCTTTTGCAACTTGCTGTCCTGACCTCAAGTCAATCTTTGAGAAGACCTGCGCCCCTTTCAACTGATCAAATAAATCTACCCTTGGCAGAGGGTACTTGTTCTTGATGGTGACTTTGTTTAACTCTCTATAGTCGATGCACAGTCTCATAGTCCCATCTTTTTTCTTGACAAATAACACTGGGGCACCCCATGGCGAAGAGCTGGGTCGTATAAAACCCTTGTCTAGCAACTCTTGTAGCTGCAACTTCAATTCCTTTAGCTCTACTGGTGCCATTCGGTAAGGGGTCTTAGACACAGGTGAAGTGCCAGGAAATACATCAATGCTGAACTCGATTTCTCGATCAACAGGCATTCCAGGCAAATCATCCAAGAATACATCAGAGAACTCTCTGGCAACAGGAATCTGATCTAGAGTGGGTTCTTGTGAGCGAGTGTCAATGACGCTACACAAGAAACCATGACTTCCCTTGCGGAGCAGACGCCTGGCCTGAATGGATAAAACAAAATAGGGCGGAGAGGCTACTCCTGTCCCCTCAAACATGATGCTCGACTGTCTTGGATTTTGAATATGGACTCTCTTGGCTACACAATCGATGGTAGTGTGATTCGTAGTCAACCAATCCATGCCGAGGATCACATCGAAGCCACAGATCTCTAAAGGTATCAGATCAGCAACTAACTGAGTACCCATGACTTCTATCCCACATGATCTATGTATAACAGTCCCCAATAGTGGTTCCCCCGAAGGTATTGAAACAGTCAATATGTAGCCTAGGGGTTCAGCTTCTAAGTTCAACTTAGCAGAAAATGTAGGAGATATGAATGAGTGTGTAGAGCCAGTATCAAATAAAACATGTGCAGGTTGGGAACAAACTGTAAGGGTGCCTGCAACCACTGAGGTGGTAACCTGAACATCTCCCGGTGTGATGGAGAAGACTCTCCCCGGGCGTTGCTGGTCGTTCGTTGGTCCCTCATTTCTGGTTTAAGGCCGTGCGACAAAAGCTAATGTGGCGGGTGCGCAGCAGATCATCGTCCTGCCACTCTTGGGGCAATCTCATGAAATGCCCAGTTTGTCTGGAACTAAAGCAAACATTAGTACTCTTGCAGTAGGGTCCCCAATGGAGTCTCTGGTAAGTGGGGCATTTAGGTGCGCCCCCGCTATTGTGGTTGGCCTTCCTCTGACTAGGCCCTGTCCCTAAATTGCGTGAGCCTGCACGTGGCTTGAAGAGCGAGGATCCCCGTCCTTTGTCTCTACTACTGCCTGACGTCTGGTTTCCCTTTCTCTTTGCAAACTCTTCCCCGCTGCGCTCTATTATTCTTGCTATTGCTACTACCTCACTGTACGTGGCTAATCGCAGGGGCCTGATTCTGTCTTTAATGGTCCATCTCAGACCTCCCTCAAACTTTCGAGCCTTCAAGATCTCCGTGTTGATAACATTAGGGGCAAACTTTCAAGCCTTCAAGATCTACCACTAATGATCCATGTTTTGATCTCTTGCCTCATGAGGGAAGTACTTCTCATTGAAAATGTCTATAAATCGTTGCTAACTCATGTTAGGCTCTCGGGCTTCCTCCAATAGCCACCACTTGTGAGCCGCTCCTTTAATTATATATGTGGCATAAGCCACTTTCTGTTGTTTAGTACATGTCATGATTCGGAAGATTCTATTCGTCTCTAACAGTCATTCCTCGGCTGCTGTGGGACATCTGATGCCATCAAATGTCGACGGCTTCAGATCCTAAAACCGTTTATATAAGTGTGACTGGTCTTTGTCTTTAATGGTCCATCTCAGACCTCCCTCAAACTTTCGAGCCTTCAAGATCTCCGTGTTGATAACATTAGGGGCAAACTTTCGAGCCTTCAAGATCTACCACTAATGATCCATGTTTTGATCTCTTGCCTCCTGAGGGAAGTACTTCTCATTGAAAATGTCTGTAAATCGTTGCTAACTCATGTTAGGGCTCTCGGGCTTCCTCCAATAGCCACCACTTGTGAGCCGCTCCTTTAAATATATATGTGGCATAAGCCACTTTCTGTTGTTTAGTACATGTCATGATTCCGAAGATTCTGTTCGTCTCTAACAGTCATTCCTCGGCTGCTGTGGGACATCCGATGCCATCAAATTTCGACGGCTTCAGATCCTAAAACCGTTTATATAAGTATGACTGGTCTTTGTCGTCCACTTGTCGAGCTCCATGGTTTCAAGCACGGTCTTGCCGCACTGGTTCGGCCCCACCCCCATTTGGTCTAGGTAGAGCCTCCATAATTCTCTCAAGTATGTGCTCTACTCGATCAAGTCAAGCTGATTCCATAGCAGCACTACGCATGTGGACCATTTACTGCAAAAGAATCATTATTTAGTAGTCAAGTAAGCACTTAATTATCATGACAATTTACCCTTAATCTCCTTAAGTCTTAATACTCTAGTCTTAATCTCCCATGAATTACTAGAACCGTGGGCTCTGATACCACGCCTGTCACGACCTGTAACCCGTCCTGCGCGGATTAAGGGCCCGCAATCAGGGGCAACGGCCCGCGAGTCGTCCTCCGCCAAAGGATCTTAAACATTACTTAATTAATCATTAAGATTGCATGTCATGACATTAGCTAATCCATTATCATCATCAGAGTATATTTGTACATGTCAAAATGAAAATAAATGTTTAATTTACAGATCCTCAGAACCAACATATCCAAGACGTGGACATATGGGAGAATTAGACTGTTTTGTACTCAGTCTATTACATTACAAGCAAAAGCGTTCACTGTACTTGCAAAAAGACAACTTTAGTAGTATGTGGCGTCTACTCAATATGTACACCTACTGGTCCTTCTGCAACTTGCTGTCCTGAAAAAAATAACATATCTAGAGTGAGCTAATTTAGCCCAATAAGAAAACTCCTCGCTCTGCCATGGGTCAAGGTTAGTCCAAAAGAAAGAGAATGGACAATAGCAAGGAAAGGATAATATCTCAATAGCATGCGAATGATAGAATATCACAGTAACCAATCACTAAGAATGTGAATCAATAAAATAACCTGTAGGTCCCAAAAGCACATCCTATGGTAGAATAACAAATCAATAATAGGGATCGACCTGTACAATAAATAGCTGCCACAATAACAGAATAACAATCCAAATCCAAAGATAGGCAGGCAAGCATATCAACAATAAAATAATATGTCAACAGATAAACCACGAACCAATTCATGAGGCATATCTGGAATCAAGAGTACATCATCAATGTAGGCTTGCAAGCATATCAATGATTCATGAGTGCATTATCAGAATATCAATAAACGATATGAGATACTAACAAAATAGATGCTGACACATATAGGACTCAGCATACCCTCAAAAACGCTCATCCAGGTCCACTCCCCTTTCGGACTACTGGATAGCACTAGAGCTCTGTACATATATCATGTCCTCCAAGGACTAGGCGTTGGGCATCATTCCAAAACACCGACTCATAGGTCCTCAAGCATCTGTGAATCAGATGGACATTGTGACTGATCACAACTCCGGACACTCGTAAAAATATCATGATCATCATAATTCTACAGGTGATGTACATATTTGTGGAATAGCAAATTCTCAGCGATGAGAGGCATGACAATTTTTCAATATCCAAGCAAGTATAAAAATGGGCAAATAATCATGTAGGATATTGACAATCAAATTCTCAACAAATCTACAATATAGAACAAGTATCAAATTGTAGAGATCAACATATTAGGTATGCATAGATTACAAATTGGCAGCATCAAGAAAATAAACTGTAACGTGGCTAGGAATACCACATGCTAAAGTTCGGGTTTACTTACTTCAAAAATAGTTTATCCTCCCTTCACGAGGAATCATACTTCTTTTTCCTTTCCCTTAGAAGAACCTATAATCAAGAAATATTATTCAATATTCATAAACTTAACCTGATTTTATTTATAAATTTACTGTCGTTTAACTTTATGTGTCGTATTTTAAGTCCATGGGCTTATTTTTCCCTTTTTGGTAGCATCGTCGTTTTTTTTAGAGTGTCCTAAAAATAGCCCATTTCATGTATCAGTATCTTAGATATTAAATTTGGCAAAACGGACTACACCGTTGAGTTCGAAACGCTAAAAAACTCTAAAGTATGTATTTTCATGATTTTTGGGGATCGTTTGGTATCATTATTTGGCCTTCAGGACATTTTTGGGATTAACCCAGTTTGTCCATTCACCTTTTTCGAAATTTAATTTCGTAATTTAGGACTCTGCCATTGAGTTTGAAATATTCAAAAATGTTAGGTTACACTGCCTTTTTATTTTATTCGGATTTCGGAAATATTTTATTAATTTTAAATTAATTAAATTAATCTAATTAATTTAATTATAGTATTTTATATTATATATTTATTTAATTATTATTTTATACAAGTGCCTCAGTGGCACAGTGGTTTCCACACTTGGTATAAGATTCACACGCACACACACGTCAGTGGGTTGAATCCCACTGACTGCAGGTTTCCTTCTTTTTTTCTAATTATCTCAGAACCAAACAATGGACAAGGTCCATTCCAATTCAGGGATAAGATATCCCTATTTTAATCGCGGCTATTTGATCAAATTTCTTATCCGCGCAGCCAAACAGGACCATTCCAGTTTCAAAATTAAAACTAATCCCGTAATACGGTGTCGTTCAACTAAAACCTCTTGTGTGATGGGTCGGGTCCCGACTCGAACCCAGATTCGACCCGAGATCGACCCTTCACTGTTCATCGTCTTCCCCCTTCCAGTGCCTTGTGTTGCCCTAGTTGTAGTTTTTAAGAAAATCCTATTTTGTGGAGTTTAGAACTCCGTTTTGCCTGCTTTCAAATCCTATGGACTCCTAGGATGATGAGGGTTCATTTGGCATTGGTTTAGGGCCTTGAGATGAGCTCAAGAGCTCGGTTTTGTGATTATGGTAATTTCTGAAAATGGTTTCATACATGCTCATTTCTCCATGAAAATAGATAAGGTTTGGTCTGTGATGACCCTCATACTATAGGGAGTCGGCCCTGATTCATAAATCAACTTTGGCGTTTATTTTTGAGAAATGGGTTTTTATACCTATGGTTGCAACTCGTAATTTCATGGCCTTTTTTTAGGTATTTTGGCCGTGGTCTAGGGTTTCTATAACCCTTGTAGTGTCTAGTTGAAGCTTCGAGCATCAAAAATTGGTTTTGTTTAGATGGGTTTAGACCTAAGTTTTTTAAGGTGCTTCCCGGGCTGTCCATGTTTTTTTTTTTTTTTAGGCTTAAACCCTACCATTTTTCTCTAAATTCTTGTAACACACTCCTTTCCTATATGCATGTAACTTAGAGCATGAAACAACATCAATTTATACTACATTACTTGATAATCTAAGGGAGATGAAAATCAAAATCTTGTAGTATTACCTTCCTTCAAGTGGTGTTCCTCTTTCTCTAGTTCAGGCCACTGAATACTCAACAGCTCCTACTTACATGCATGAACCTCCTCCTTCTCTTCTTTTCTTTCCTTCTCTCTCTCTCTCTCTCTCTCTCTCTCTCTACAACCGCACATGCACACAATGCACACACTCACTTACACACAAGGTCTGTTATATTATGCAGCACACACAACACGTCATTTATATATATATATAACACATGTCATTATATATATATATATATATATACACACACACACATATATAGGGCTGACATAAGCTTGAGGTGTTGCATGCAATGCAACTGGCTAAGGAGGTGGCCCAATGGGGTGCTGCCACCTCAATTTTGAGCATGCTGAAATTGGGACTCATTAGGGCATATATACATATCTTATGCATTATATTGCACAAAAGTGCATGTAGCCCAATTGGCATTCTTTTTGGACTTTAGGTTTCTCTTCTTTCTTGGTCTAGGGTTTAAACCCTTTGGCCACTCCTTTTTGCCTCTTTTTTCTTCTTCTTTTTTTCCCCCTCTTATTCCTTGTTTGGCAATTTTCAGCATTATTTGCCAAATTTTTACATCGTGTCTTAATTACTTTAAAAATCTCTTCGTATTCTCGTTTTGCTTTTTAATTTTGTGTGCTAAATTTTTATGTCGTAAACTTTTATTTTTAACGCTTTACATGGTATTTTATTTATACTAAAAATGCATTGCATTTATCGGCGAATTTGTAATTAAGTTTGTTTTATTCGCGCATCATTTTAATTTGTCCAATTTTTTTCTTGTAATAATTTTAACATTTACGGCCAACTAGTTTCAATTTAAAATGAACATATTTAATCTCATAAGAACGTCATTAAAATAATTTACTTTGCCTAATTGGGTCGGGGTATTATATCTTACAGTTAGTTAAAACGAATCTAATCGGGGCTTTTAATGTATAATCTGAAAAGGGAAAAAAAAATGCACCAATTAATTAAAAAAATTGAGGATGAAGATCTGACAATCAAATAATCTGTTATCTAAAATTGAAATCAAAAAATGTTTTCCTTGTTACTATTGAAACTTTTTTGGGCTCAGGCTGAACCGATACTAATGAGTTTTAGTTCGGAACGGGCTTGGGCTGGGCTTAGACATGCCTCAACCCTAGCCCGGTCCAAAACCCTACTTGGGTTGTGGCTTGGGAGCGTATTCACTTAAAATAATCTGCAAAAGAGGAGATTTCATATGGCAAATCATTGTTACATCTGTCAAGAAGAGGAAGAAATTGTTGATCACTTGTTTCTTCACTGTTCAGTGGCAATAGCATTATGGTGCTTATTATGTTATTCTCTCTTTGGTCGTAGTTGGACGATGCCTTTTTCATGGTGGCATTCTTGAAGAGTTATAGAGGAGCTTGTGTTAAGAAACATGTTAAGAAAGTTTGGAATTTGGCGCCACTTAGTATTTTTTGGTGCTTATGGTGCAAAAGAAATAATAGAATTTTTGAAAGGGAATATATGCCCCTTTTTAGGTTAAAGGATAGTTTTTTGAGATTGTTATACTTTTGGTTTATTGAATCTTTTCCTCTTTGTCTTGATTCTTTTGTAGAGTTTTTGGGAAATTTAAGGCTGCAAAGAAATAGTAGAGTTTTTGAAAGGGAATATATGCCCCTTGTTAGGTTAAAGGATAGTCTTTTGATATTGTTGTACTTTTGGTTTATAGAATCTTTTCTTCTTTGTATTGATTCTTTTCTAGAGTTTTTGGGGAATCTGAGGCTATAATTTGCAGCCTTCCTTTTCTTTTGTAAATGGGTTCGCCTCCATCAAGCGGTCTTTATTACATATTACTAGCAAAAAATCAAACAAATAGTTAAAATGTAGAGTGTTCTACTTGCATTTGATAAAAATATGATGAATTATTTTTGGTAAAAAGATTTCCGTAGGAAAAAAATTGTAGAAAGATTTCCAACCACGAATAATAGTGCATGCACTCCACATATTGTAAATAAATATTAGTATTGGAAGGACACTATCCTACGAAGACTACCCAAATAAAGATTAAAGTTTGATGGAGACAAAAATGAAAACAACTAGTATTTCTCAAAAAAGCAAAAAAAAAAAAAAAAAAAAAGAATCCAATTAGTGTTTGAATTCATGTAGAAAAATGTTTGTTGTGTTTTCATCCTCTAGCAATGTCTTTGTGACATAGTAATTAGAAACAACCTCCTTGCTTAGGGTTGAGCATGATGGACTGCTTGTTTATTCTTGATTATTGAATTGTGAAGTTGCTGCCTTTTCTTTTGGAAGAGATTTTGATTGCATTTTTTTCTTTCATCTTCATCTTCTTTCTTTTCTTCTACTTACTATTACTAGTATCATTCTACTTGTACTCTCTTAGTTTTGTCATAATGGAATTGTTTTGTTTAAATCAAAACCAAAGCTGAAAACATTAAAAACACCCCCATAAACCCTTGTTCTTTTCCCAAAACCCAATTCTAAAACATTCCTGATTAATTTTATGGCAAATCTTTTTCTGATCAACAAGAGATATATAAATATATTGATGATGCCCAAGGGGAGCGAACCCATACTTACAAAAAGGGAGGGCTACAAAAATTAAAGCTTAAGATCTCTACAAAAAAAAAAACTCTACAAAAGAATTCGAGTACGTGTGGAGATATGCAACTGAAGACCAAGCTATGTCAAGACGAGTTTTATGAAGAAGTATTGTGAGGAGGGAGAAGGGGGGGGGGGGGAGATTGGTTCTCTAATGAAGTTAGGGAGGCTTATGGGTGTGGGGTGTGGAAGGCAATTCAAAAGAGGATGGAGACTTTCAGGGAGGCGATGAAGTTTGAGGTAAGCGATGGAGTTGGGGTTCACTTTTGGCTTGATCCTTGGTGTGGGGAGGGGACCCTGAAGGATAGATTTCCTGCTTTATTTGCTATCGCTTCCAATAAGGAGGCTTCGATGGGGGATAACGTGTGGGGGGGAGTTGGTTTCGAGTCCACGGTTTAGACGCAATGTTTTTGAATGGGAAGTGGGGGAGGTGGACAACTTGATGGCTATTTTGGGAAGTCCAGTGGTGAGAAGGATAAGGCGATGACTTGATTTGGAAAGGGGATAATCATAAGCAGTTCTCGGTGAAGTTTTTTTTTACCACTTGTTGATTGGTAGGAAGGAAGAGGCCATCCCATGGCAGCTGATTTAGAATTCTAGAATTCCAAAGAAAGTTGTTATCTTTTGTTGCCGGCAACTTCGGGAATATTTTTATGGCGGATAATCTGTAAAGACGGGTTTTTAGATGCCTAGTAGGTGCTTTAGGTGTAAAATGGAGGAGGAGACCATTGATCATCTCCTTGTTCATTGTAGGGTGACACAGGATATTTGGAATATGGTTCTGGTATTGTTTGGAATCAATTGGGTCATGCTGGCTTCTTTGAGGAAGATTCTTCTTAAGCTGAAGAGCAAGCAAGATGAGGAAAGAGTTGAAGAGCTTTTGGAGGATAGTGCCCTTATGCCTTGTGTGGTGCGTTTGGAAGGAGTGGAATCGACCGATTTTTGAAGAGAAGGAACTATCTCAGTGGGATTTGAAAGATTCTTTTTTAAGTTTATGGTTTTTTTGTGTGTAAAGAGGAATACCCAAATCATTTAGAAGTATTTTTTACTTTTTTGGGGGGAGTTGAGTTTGTAGCCCCTCTTTTTTTTGTGTAAATAGGTTAGCCCCTCTTGGACTCCTATCTATAATATTCTTACTCTTACTGATAAACAACAGACAATAGGTCCCTCTACCCAAAAATCAATAACTAGAAAAAACTATCCTTGAAACGAGTGAGGGACTGTACTATCCCCTCAAAAGTCCTCATGTTCCTCTCCCTCCATAAACAGCATGAGAGGCAAAGTGAGGCCATCCTCCATGCTATTCCCACCTCTTTCCTAGCCTTGGCACATCTCCAACTCAAAAACTTCTTTGATGTTGGCAGCATCACCCAACTACAACCAAATACCTAGAATATCAAACTTCAAGAATCCCTAGCCAATGAACAATGAATAAAAAGGTGATTGATTGTCTCCACCTCGCATTTGAACAAACAATATTGCCTAACCATCTGGAAAACTCTTCGACAAAGATTATCCATAGTCAAAATCCACACCCCTAGCTACCGACCAGGCAAAAAAGGTTACTTTGGAGGGAATCCAAGAGCACCAAATCAACTTCTAAGGGAAAGTCTTTTCCAGTATTGTTGCCAATTCCTATGAAGCATAGACACTCTATTTTGGTTTACGTGTCCATGTCGGACACATGTCGAACACCGACACTCTCGGACGCTTTTTGGACACGTGTCGGACACCCAAAAATAAGAGTATCTAATTTTTTTTTCTGAATTTCTGAATTTCAAACACATTATGGACACGTTTTCTTTCTTTTTTTTCCCTTCTTTTCCTTGGTTCTTTTTTGGTTATATACATCCACGTATGTTCTATGTAATAGTTAGTAAATTGGTTTTGAAAGTTGAATCATGGATGTCGATGATTAAATAAAGAAATTCTTGAATTTTTATTTAATGACTTTGTTATTATAATATCTTAATAATATTTTGTAATTCGTGTGTTTTTATGCCAATTTTAATTGAAATGACATAAGATTTTTATTATATGGTCATATAAAAATATAAAAAATTTATATATATTCAACGTGTTTCTGACATATTCGTGTCCTACTTTTTTGAAAAATGACATGTCTGCGTGTTCGTATGCGTCGTCTCCATGTCACGTGTCCGTATCCATGCTTCTTAGGTCAATTCCTTGTAGAAAGATTGGATTGTGAATTTCTTTTGATTATTCACAATCCATACCATCTTACTCTCCCTCCCTTCACTGAGCTTGAATTTGCTAAGAACTCCCAAGAACTCCACTGTCTCACCTAACTCCTAATCATAAAATATCTTCAAAAGCAAGGGCTCCACAGAATATCATTACCCTCGAAGCTATACAATCCACAGCTAGAGCATTCTTTTCATTAACTAGGCCAAAAAAAGAAGGAAATCTCTCTGCCAAAGTTTTATCACGACATAAAGCATCTTTCCAAAATCTCACCTCAACTCTTCCCCCACCTCTAAGCAAATGAAAGGGGGGAGGAAGGTCTCCCATCCCTAATAAGTTTCCATGCCTCACACCCATGAGTCTCCGCCCCCCCTCCCTCCCTCCCTAAAACCACCCCCCTCCACAGGGCCTTCTCCTCCACGACAATCCTCCAGCCACTTCCCCAAAAGAGTTTTATTAAACAACCTCAAATCTTTAAATCCAATCCACCTTCAGAACTAGGAAGAAGAACGAGATGCATTTTCCTCTTGTGGTCCTTACACTCCCAGAGAAAGGCCCTGCCAAATCAAGATGGTTTTATTTTTATAAGGTTCCTTAACATCTATCAGAATTGTTTCTCTAAATGCAATGTCGTCTTCTTTGTGAATAAACCAACCTTCTTCAATGGAACTTATCTCATGCTGTGAGGAGCTAATTGTTACCAGAAAATGGTAATACCCTAACAATTTTTATCCTGGAAAGCATGTCATGGAACATGGTACTTTTTCATTTCATAGCACTAAATTTTGAAATCTGAAAGACATTTTCCTATTTTCTCCACCTAGTTTTCTTCTTTTTAAGAAGGATTAGAATGAACTGAAATCTAATAAAATTTGACTCTTTTTGGAAAATATTCAAGGGCCGCAACACAACAATAGCTTAACTTATAAAAGATATAATAAGTTCTATGTTATGAATAATGAATTATCGCTCTCCACATTTAGAAATATATCAGTGCAGTCCAACCATGTGATTTATCTTAGTCTACCCGTCATACTACATTTTGAACATACTACCACCTTCCTATTCCCACTTTTCATATTGAAATGATCTCCTGTCCAGTAGGTAACATGGGTGGGTTACATGCAAGCATGCTATGTTTCGCCAGTGATGCTTCCTTCGGATTTTATTTTTCTCACACTTAAACTATTCCTGGTGGGTTACATGCAAGCATGCTATGTTTCACCAGTGATGCTTCCTTTGGATTTTATTTTTCTCACACTTAAACTATTCCAGGAATAGTTTAGGTGTGAGAAAAATAAAATCCGAAGGAAGCATCACTGGACATAAGATGAGAGAATATGGACTAAGGTGGTACGGTCATGTAAAACGAAGACCAATAAATATATCAATAAGGAATAGCGACAGGATTAATATTGTGGGGCATGCTAAGAGACAAGGATGGCCAAAATTGACTTTAGTAGAAGTAGTTATAAAAGATATAGTAATGGGTAGTTTAACGGAAAGAATGACCTTAATAGAAAAGATTGATGAGATAGGATTCATGTAGTCGACTCCAAATAATTGGGATAAGGCTTTGTTGAATTGAGTTGATTTAAACGCATTGTGTTAGTAACTTTGGATGACATTCATGGGATCATTGATATAATAAATTTTGGTTGACATGCATGTTGCTTCTCGAGATTGTAATTTGACCTATATGCTTGTGTGCTGTCAGTGTAATCTTCTGTGAAGCTGTTGCTATATATGGTGTTATCGTGGCAATTATCCTACAAACAAAGTTGGAGAACGTTCCACCATCACAGATATATGAGCCAGAGTCTCTCAGAGCAGGATATGCAATCTTTGCCTCAGGGATTATTGTGGGCTTTGCAAACCTTGTTTGCGGGTTTGTCCCACCTTTTACTCAGTTTTCAATTAAACACAGCCTAATGAATATATGGTAGTTTCTTTTGTCAATTTCCATCACTTATTATCTATATTAATTAACTTCTATTTGGCAACAGGTTGTGTGTAGGAATAATTGGAAGCAGCTGTGCATTGTCTGATGCCCAAAACTCGTCACTTTTCGTGAAGATTCTTGTTATTGAAATCTTTGGTAGTGCACTTGGGTTATTTGGAGTGATTGTGGGAATAATCATGTCAGCTCAGGCAACATGGCCTTCTAAAGGAGGGTAATTTGCTATATTATCAGTGGCCAACGAATTGATTTGTTAGAGAAATACTTTTATGTACCCCAAATTCTGTATCTTATTATCTTCATTGGTTTGGTAGTAGCTACCTAAGTTCTGGTGTGAAAATGTTCTCTGCCTCGTTTGTTTTGATGGAATACGAAATTGGAACAGTAGTGTTGATATTGTTGCATGATTACAGTTTCATATACATATACATATACATAAAGGTACAACACGCACTATATTCCAATTGGGACTTGAACCCTTAACCTACTCTTTGGGAGGTAGAGGTGAAGGTGAAGAACTTGCGCGTTGAAGATTGTTACCTAAATAAGCATTCCGAATTTATTCTGAAGTTTAGCGATTTGACATACTCTCGGAGTTTGACTGCTTTTCTGAACTCCTCCGGTCATCAGCAAAGAAAGGGTGGGGGAAAGAACTGGTAAATTTGTTCTGTCCAAGTTCATTCCACTGAATTTAGTTGCTTAAAGCACCACATCTCTTATTATTATTTTTACAAAATTGTGGTTCTCAAAATTGCACATTCTGTCAACACCTAATGCAAAGTTAGATATTAAAATATAAGAACACCTTTCATTTGAATACCGCCGGCAGCCAGTCGGGGGCGGGGGGCTATTTGATAATATCCACCTTCATAAAGCAGTATTTGCCGTCGGCTGTGGCAGATAGCATCGGTGTTCTTCAGAAGAATCGAACCCTAATGTCATTCTTCCTTTTTAAGTGTGTAATGTCTACTAGCACAGTGGTATAGGATCTTTGAAATCTTCTTTTGCTACAACAGATCTAATGACTTATTAGAACTAAAGGTTCTTTTAAGGACTAACTTCTTATTTGGATGGTATAAGTATCTCATTTTCATGCAGTTGTCAATAATTAGGTCCCTTTATTGTATTAAAAAAAAAAAAAAAAAACTAAATATTTTTTTTTGTGAAAAAATATAGTTTTATTAAAGATGTACTAAAGTCTTATTTTTTATTTTAAAGACCTCATGTTGAGGTTTTATTGTATTTTATTTATATAGGTTGGAAGTTGTTCATAAAAAAATATTTCTAGTATTTATCTGCAATAACCGGTGGCAAAAATATATTAGAGAGCTACGTATACAAGTCCTAAAAGTCCATAAATACTTAAAAATGTAAAATTTTAGATTGAGATAATCTTAAAAATCAAAGTATCCTATTACTACTTAAATACATAAAAAAAATTATCTTATTATATATATATATATATATATCCGTTACATGTATATATATATATGTAGATGTATTAACTATCAATAAAAATAATTACTACTATATAAACATAATTACACACACACACACACACACACACACACATATATATATATATAGTATAATATACCAAATCAAATATAAAAAAAGAATAGACGAGTTACAGTATGAGAGAAATTCTCACTAGTGATGGAAGAAAAGAGAAGTTGTGTAGAAAAAATAATAATGGACAAAGAGGAATAAGAATTTTAAACAAATATTTACATGAGAAAAATAACTTTTGTGTTTTTGGCGGGGAACGAAAAGTTATCTTTTCAGGAAAAACAAGTAATCGCATGTATCTTATTTTTTAGGAGATTTTCTCTTTCTTGTTAACTAAACTTCTAACAAATTTTATTTTTCTCTTTCCTTTCCTTTCTATCACTTTCCACCTAATCAAACAGAGCCTTAGGAATTACTTGCAAATAATGAATTTGTGAAAAATTTTAATTTTTATCCATGTGATGCTTTTCATCCAGTTCTTTTTTTATATCAAAAATAGTGTCCAAGGCAAAAAAAAAGAGACTTGTCCAAATTCAAGGGTATTTTGGCCATTTTAAAAAAATTAACTTTGTGATTAAAATTTAAAAATGAGTTATTCAAATGCAAATAATTTCCATGCCATGAAAAAAAAGGTGCATAATTCTAAAAGTCAAATCATTTTAGTAAAACTAGTCAAAATGCACGTGTGTTGCACGTGAAATAATTATGATTATTAATAAAATAAAATAAATAGAATTTTATTATTTTAGAAAATTATTTAATTATTAAGTAACAATATATTAATTATTTACTACAAAATAAAGTCAAACAGAAAACTGAAATATAGCTTCTCAGATCTGCATGGACATAATTATTTTGATTGTTTCACCCTTGATTATAAGTCATTCATGGTGGCTTAAATCTACACACGTGCATAGAGAATATTTCCTCAGACCACCTAAAAATGGTTTCCAAAAGTATCATTTACCATATACATACGTGCAATTTTACAAAAGTGAAAAGGCAGAGTGTCACCTCTATAAGAAACTTACAATATTTTTATTCACATTTCCCAAAGCATTAGGAAAATAAAGAAAGTGCTATAATATAAGTAACATACAATTTGCATTTACACAAATTTTCTCTTAATCTAACATTGTTGAAGAGTGAGCTATATGACTTGTGAAGAAATTCTTCAAACTCTAATGCTAGTCTGAACTACAAGCCCTACTCCTATTCCACCCCAATTTCTGATCCACAAAGATATAAAGCAAATTAAAAATGAAGGATACAAAAAAATGAAACAACAATCAGCAGAGAATGAAAATGAAGAATTGATTGAATATGAAATTCAAACTTCTACAATTACATTCAAAAAGCAATTATATTCACCAACATCATTTCTCAAGCATGTCCCAAATATATATTTGATCCATCAGACCAAAACATGTAAAAATTTATTTTAATACTTGCCTAAAAGTGTGGTGGAGTTACTTGCTGTGAAGATGCCGGAACTCGAAGGCCACAAAATTTAGGTCATCTACCATTATAGCGAAAGCTTCAACATCGGTTACAACTTTTATTGTTCTAGTTGAGGTGGGAAGACTTGAGGAAGAATTGGGATCCAAAGCCCATGTATGAAGATCTTCTCCATATAAATCACCAGCCTTGAGATAAATAGTCGAAAAAGCTAGTTCTGGCATTACTGGTTATAGTCAATAGACTACCTCGCTTTACAAAAAGCATCTCGTCAACTGGATTCCCCTTCAAAGACTATTAAGCTCTTCTCAATATAAATAACTGGCTTGATATGATCAGATCTCAGACATTGCATCCAACAATTTGTTGTCCATTTTTTCAAACATCGGTATCTAAAGCAAAAATTGATAAAAATCTTATAGTTGAAACTCGTACAAAAATCTTCAATTATGTAGATAACAATATCCCAACCATTTGATATACGATTCCACAATGCTAATTATCATTCTTTAATGAAATGCTTTTTTTCTTTTTTTGCTTAAGATACAATTCAGGCGAACACTTAATTGAATGCAAAAATCTCTATAGCAAAATACATACATAAAATATAATTTGTAATTCAAGTCACCATATCATGTTTAATCAAATTGATTTATTCAATTCATTATATTTTGAAATGCGTTTGATGCAAATTAGTTATGATTTTAATCCTATCACCAATCTTTGCCTATTCATTGATCAAAACTAAGGTCATTTTTTCATACAAGGGAAAAAATGAAGGTTTGTTAAACTTTGGTAAAGCAAATTACAAGGAAGAATATCTATGAAATAAACATGATATATACACACCCCATTGGATGGCTCACGTTTTATTGTAAATAAAAACTAAGGAATATTACAATTAAGAATTCAAAGAAAAGTTCTCAGTTGGCATACAGTTCCTTTGTACATTGGCATTCCCTTGAGGTATACTTCCTCATGAGCAGAGTTAAGCAACAGTCTATCTGTCACGCCCCGAATTTTCACAAATCCGGAGAGTGAGTGAAATCAAATAAGAAATGTAAATGGAAGGTCATTAAGGTGGGTTAATTGATTATTCATTCATTTTCTCAAGTTTTTCCAAAATTGAAAATGAAGACTTACTAAATGACTTAACCAAAATAGTCTCCTAATGTCACTCAAACGTCCCTCCCAATTTATGTTCAAAATAGTTTAAGTCATGTTTAAAAATGGCTCCCAAAACGGCCCCAATGTGTCTCTAAACATGCCTTGAAATAATGGCCCAAATGGGTCCCAAATGTCCTAAGACATAGGCCAAGAATAGGTCAAAAAGTCTATCAAAAATTTTCTGAGGTGGCCAAACATGGCCCTGAAACATGACAAAAATGTGCCCCAAAGGGTGGCCAAACATGGCCCATAAGTGTGGCCAAACATGGCCTAGGGATTGGCCAAACATGGTCTAAAGCAAGTGGTCAAAGGCTGGTATCAAAGGGCAAGGGCTGGTTTCCCAAAGAGGTGTCAAGCAACAGGGCAAGTTGCAGCATGCGTAGGGCAAGGCAGTGGCAGCAGGCGCAGGGCGTGTAGGGGTGCAGCAGGGCGGGGCATGGCATGGCACTCACTCAGCGGGGGGCGCGCGGCAGGCGGCTGGGCTGTCCTCAGATGTTTTATGCATTTTCACTATAGCTGGCTACGACTGATTTTTTCATTTTTCTGTAGAAACACTGTAGCAACTGCAGCTGAATTTCTCTATTTCCTTAATTTTTTTCCCAAGTTTTGAAGGCTACTTTTTCTCCATTTTAGCCCACATTTCTTCAAGGTTTCTAACCTCCCCTTTTGACACCTCTCCTACCTATTTAAAGGGTGTTTTACACACCTGACAAATCCTTTAATTTCTCAAAATTTCAACATAGCCCCTTTTGTTTTCTAAGTCTTTTTTCCACCTAATATTTTGTAACCGTTCATATCTATAAACACATCACAATCCATCCTCACTCGATGTCCACAAATCATGGAAATTGAACATACATTCATTTCTTTCAACATACATATATATATATATATATATATGCAAGGCACATTAAACAAACATATCCTACATGTCATTTGGGCTTAAACCCTTACATTACAAATTGGCCCAAGGCCTATAGTTCACCATTCTTCTAAATTAAAACACAAGTCTTTTGGGCTTATACCCATATATACAAAATATGCCCCAAGGGCCAAATATCCTTTCAAGTTCTTTTCCCCTCCTTCCTACAAGACTTCATCAAGTCTCAAGTACTGGGAGCCTCATCTATAATATGATATCCCATGAGGGGTCAGCTCAACGACTGGTATGACATAATGCTAACGCAAAGAACAAAGTTAAGGCGTGGCATGTGCAAGTATACATTTATAATCTACATGCCTTCTAATTCATTAATACAATGTAATGGCAATATGTTTGACACACCTATGCAAACTTTATGCCACCATGTCTCGGTTTACGAATCACTTCCGTTGGCTCCACGAGTACCAAACCCGTTCATGGATCGCTCTCGTTGGATATTTGGCACCAATGCAATAACCAATTTTGAGTTTTTCACCACAGGATGTACACCCTCATAATGTATAGCACCAAGTGCTCAACCCACACTATGTTTTCAAGGAATCACACCATGCCAATATGCTTTGATTTCACCATGCAATAATGCAATCTCAATGAAACATTTTATCAAACACATGGAGCATGCTTTAAATAATGCAATGTACTTAAAGCAACTATAACTTTTATATCACAAAACTTTGTCTACATGAACCTAACATGTAATCCAATCAATTTCACATATAAACACATTACATATTCACAACCTTAACAACTTCTCAAAGATCATAAAATACATAAAGTACCAACACATGGAATAAATCATAACTCTCAAACCACAAGAGTTTCTCTACATAAACATAAGCTAGAATGCAATGAATCAAACATATAAACAAGTTACATGTTCATCACTTTGACATATTCTCTAAGATTACAAAATACATAAAGTACCAACACCATGAATAAATCATAACTTTCTAACTACAAGATTTTGTCTACATGAATATAAGCTAGAATATAATGAATTATACATATAGTCATGGTTCATGTTTATCACTTTACCAAATTCTCAAAGAATACAAAGAACACACAAGTACATAAACAACCAGCTCTAGGTTTTCGAAGCAACTATATCCTAAATGATTTTCTAACAGCAAATAAACATATAAATCATTCAATCAACTTATAAAACACTCCTAAACTTAACCCTATTCCTTACTTAGCAAAACATCATACCTAAAAGGGTTTTTCTCAACCCTAGGGAGTTCTGTTCACTATGCAGCTGAACCAATAGGTGAGAATGTAGCCCTTGACGTGGGGAACAACTTTCTAGAAGGAAGTCTTGTGAGAATCCAAGCCTAGAAGTGTGTTTTGGAAGCTTGAAGATTGGAAAACCTAGGTTTTCTCCACTTTTTTCTCCATGCACAAGCTGTTGCTGCTTCTCCAGACCATTTTTGTATTTTTTTTCACACTAAGGGTCCTATTTATAGTAAAGGGGCCAAGGGATAAAATGACCATTTTGCCCTTAATGAGTTCGGGACCCCGTTACACTACAATCCGTTCCAAAACGCCTCAATTTAATTTTTTTTTTAACCAAAGGTTCTTAAAATTATTTTAAATAAAAATTTTTCAAAAAATTTATTTTCGCCTGCAGCCGGGTTTGGCCGAGTCCACCCGGGATGCCCTTTATGGTCCATTTTTTAAACTATCTCCGAACAGGTTCAAATTTTTACAGGTGGTGTATTTGAATATTATAAGCATATTTCTCTTCTATGACATACTAAAAATATGCTCCTAACCATGGATTATGTCTAAATGTGCATGTGTAGTGCCCTATCGACAAATAGTGCATGAATAGTGTCTTATCAGCAAAAATAAAAAATTTACCCTCATTTTTCAAGTCTCTACACTATCAGTTGCTCCCATGTAAAGAGGAAATAAACCTACTTAACCAATGCAAGCTTGATCATTTGGTTGTAATTTAGGTCAAAAACATCAAATACATGTATATGTAGGATGCTCTAGGGCAAAACCACATTAGGTTTGGCTTTAGGAAAATTGCTAGAAGTTTTGGCTACAAGTCATAACCAAACTACCATAGTATCCATCAAAGAGGCATGTTACCACCATTTCACTTCAAAAGGCTATGTAAGTAAATTATTAGAATGCTCCTTGCTATAAAGTGAAATGGTAGCAGCACCCTTTCCATACCATGAGGTGGCATGATTTGAGAAGAATCAATATTTCATACTCTTTTTCCTTTCTAAAAAGGCAACAAATAAAACATACCATTAAAAAATTAAATTTGAAATGTTGTATTGCCACTGAAATAGTAATAAGATTCATAACAGGCTTATCCAAAAATTGATAATATAATAGTCATTAATCTATCCAAGCAATATAATGCAGCAGATGGAAGAGAGATTTGAGGTGCACATTACAGGCTTATCCTAAACCATCATTGATAAAAAAAATTAATTATATTTTAGTCAAATTATACAACCATTAGAGGTAAGATCCATATTGCAAAAGTTGTCTTACTATAGATTGAGAGAAGAGAATGTTCAACACTTGGGAAGAAGGGCATAATCCACATGCTCATTAGGCCATATCATGCAATCATAATTAATAGGACTAATCTAACAGAAAGAAAACATAAATGAGTGGTACCAATCCCAAATGTCCGAAGATGGAAAGTCTCATAGAAAGTTTAAAAACATAATCTTATTTCTTATGTTTGGCATTGTTTGAAATTTAGCACCTCTATGCAACTTAACTAAAAATAAAAATGAAAAACAGATAATAATCTACAATTGAAATTGGTTTTGTGGCTATAGCATTCCAATCACTATACTAGATTCAAAGAGATCAGTAGTGGAATTATAGTTTACAATTTCTATGATTTAACTATGTGCCACTGTGGTATGCCATAATGTCATTAGTAATATCACCATGTCATGTCTGATTCACAAGATAAATTAATACAAGAGATGAAACAAAGAACATATTCATACCCTCCTACTTTGTGAACTAATATGCGAGAAAACATAGGTGTTTGTCTCTACAATATAAGGGACATTAAATTTTAGAACAAAGTTAAAGAACCCAAACCACTACCAATCCCATTCAAGCATAAGTAACAATTTTAGAGTCTAGGGCTTAATTTATTAATGAAAATCTCAAAGAATTTTGTCCAAAATAGCAGTTTTTAAATCTTAGACAGAGACAGTGATAGCTGTTAATACAAATTTACATGAATGTAAATTTCATTTAGTTTAATACTTAAATAATCAACTTGACTTCCTTACTTCCCATGCCACCACAGCTACAAAATACATTCATGCACTTAATCACAAAAAGTCTCACAATTCAACATTCAGGAAAGGGAGCTTCATTAATTAATGCACAATTATTAACTTAAAGTTGTAAAAGTCGTTTATGTAAGATTTAACTTTTAAGAAGGAAGCCCATAAAAGAAAAAGGAAATTGATGAAATATTAACAGAACACATTCCTAGAAATATTCCTATAAATGCTTTTTTCTATTCAAATCATTTATATCCACATATATGGACATATATATGGGGAAAGCTATAATAATCACAACCTAATGAGGAACAAAAGCTAAAAACCCATTAAAAATATTCTTTTGTTCTTTCTCAAGGAATCAAGAATCAAAATTCATTGTGCCATTACAACATATAGTTTTGAACTACTTTAACATATATATATATATATATATATATATATATGTACTTGGGGGTGAAGAGGTTGTAGCGCAAATATCAAAAAGCCATTCGACAAATTGTAGTAGGATTTAGACACGATGACAAGTCCTACCAAAATAGTTAAGAAAGAGTAGCCACCCTATCCCTAATAAAATAGACAGATTACAAGAAATATAAAACATACAAACCACAAATTTTTCCACAACTACCTCTCCATAGCTTGCATATTTTTATTTATTTATTTTTGATAAGTGAATTTTACTACAAAGGCACCCTAGTGGGGAAAACCAATATATAAATAAAGGAGTAGACTAAAAAAAAGTCTTAAATCTCTCAAAAATTCTATAAAAGAATCTACATATAATGGGTATACTTCCTTCACCCAAAAGTACAAAACTTTCAAAAAACTATCATTGAATTTAAGAATAGACAAAACCTCTCCTTCAAAAACTCTTCTATTCATCTCCCACCATAACATGCATCACGTTGTTTATTTTGTGAGTTGGATTGATAGCTCTATGAAAAAAATTTCCTCATTTAGGACCATAGTTACCACAATTCGCTCCTCCCCTGGTGAATTGCAAATTGGAATCGCACGATCCAAAACATGGATCATTAGTGATTTAGAACACAAGATTTAGCATTACAATCTAAAATATCAAAAGTCTCAAAAAAAATCATACAAAATACACACATTAGAATTTTATTTTATAATGACTTGGATTCGTTGAAATCTTTTTGGTGTTTATATAAATGTACCGATATTATTACAAATACAATAAAAAAATATATCACATTCCAAATAAACGTATTTCATTCCAACAAAGTGATCCAAAGAAACTTATCCCTAACGTACCATGTTCTAAAACAAGTGACGATCTATGTTCCCGGTCCCAGTCCCGTTCCTGTACCATAACGATCCACGTTCCAGGTAACATTGTTTAAGACTATGCCCTCTCTTGATATTCTAACACAAACCAACCAACCTAGGCCAGAGGCCACACACAAAAAAAAAAAAAATGCAAGCCCTAGAAATCAGTCACAAAGAAGCATCTCATATATCCACTACCAAGACTTAGACCAAGCATTGATAAACAACCCACTTAATCATCTCAGGAAAGGAAAGATAGCATAGCTACCTACTGCTACTATTTCTAACATCTCCTGAACTTTGACCATTATTTATATATTATAAAAATGATAATCATACCTCTTGAGGAGAAATTAGAATAAATATAATAAAATATTGTTTGATTGGGAACAATGTTTTTTCCAACCAAAGGGTTGCATTCAATAATCTTGATGGAGGGGTGGTGGGTTGTCTTGAACCCAATAAACGCTTCTCTCTTTTTCGGTTGATAAAATCTGAAATTTTTTAACAAACAAAAAGGAAAAAATATTAGAAATGTCTTTCTCGCCAAAATTGCATAAAGAATGGTATTTCATACAAGATGACATTAATAACAAATAGTCATTAACATGACAAAAGCACTCATGTTGGGCACAAGTTGGAATGACAGAATTCCATGAATTCTAGTAAAACTCTTAAATTCCACTTTTCTTTATCACCAATAATGATGATATACAATTTAGCATGCACTACATATATAAAGCACTTACTAGTATTTCCACTATTTTTTTCACACAACTGATCCAAAGCCCTGACAATAGTCATGTATTGATAGCCAACATAGAACTACCTAAAGTCAGAACCAACGTATAAACATGAAGTCTAAAAGTTTTTGGAAGGCACATGACACATTATAATAAATCAAGTCTAATAGAATAACATATAAAGATTTTAAGGGAACAAAAATATATTATTTAAGCTTGTCAAGCCCTTCTTGGATATAAATGCAATTTTTTTTTTATTTTTTTAAAGTAAGACACACGCATCCACTTTATCTTCTTAGGAACTCAAATCCTCCAAAAAAAAGGTATTAGAGATACTACTCAAATTAACGCTCCATGGTGACATAGACACAATTCATAAGATGTCATTTTAATCAAAAGATGCTTTACTAAAAGGTTATTACCCAATGTTAGTACTTCTTACACTCCTTTAGTTTTTGAAACAGATAGGATTAAGTTCAAGTTCTCCATAGGATCACCTATCTTCTTAAGAATCTCCATGTTCTTAGCAACATATTATAATTTTGAAAATCACAGTTCTATTAGAAATGCTCTAGCTAGAGAAAGATTAAAAAAGAAATATTCGCTAATATGGGCCATATGCTACGTGATTCCCTGCCTCAAGCTTGTTGTTTCCATATTGATTTGGTCTCGTAAAACCCCTCGTCGCCACCCAAAAAAATTAAAAAAAATAAATAAAATAGCTAAAACAAACAATGCACATCATTCTTTTGGTATATATTACAAACGACCATTTACCTGCCTGGATATGTATATCAATGATTCACAAATACACTTAAATAGATATGTACAATTTATTAGCATATCAATGACAATACTACATAATTAACAATCATAATATTCTTCAGAAGATAAGGAATAATCAAGAAGTTACAACTATGGATCATAATAGACTATACACGTGCATATTCTCAATCTCTCAATTTTTCAAATAAAAGCAACAAAACTCATATCTCAACTCAATTCAGACATAACCCCAAAGAATATTTAAATTATTTATCCTTAGACACTGAACTATAGAAATACTTGACAATTGTATAAAACATATTGAAAGCAAAATCAATAACCCATCATCACAAGTGAATCCAACAAATCCAAATGTGGATAAAGAAATAATAAAACAAGAAAAATGATACCTTATCAAGAAAATTTGCACAAATTCAGTAAAGTCTCCAACTAAATGGGAGGTAATCTTCCACTTATCAATCAAATCTCAATCCAACATCCCCGAGGACCCAAAATTCATATAAACTAGACACCTAAATAGGAATCGATAAAGATCCAAAAACAGAGCGAGAAAAAGGAAAAGAGAGAAAAAAAAATTCAGAATCACACCAAATTAAACTTGAATTTCAAACTGTGATCCAATGAGAAATTTCATAAACTCATTTTTGTTAAAAAATTTGCACAAATTTCACTAAATTTTTGTCAATTATATACATAAAAACAATATACATCAAAGCATTGAGTTGAAAAATGATAATAGGAAAATAAACACCTACACGTGATTCTACACCTACACCATTTCACATATGTTACTCATATTAGCACAAGATTTGTTTGATAAGATGCTTGATGAAGACTTGACTTGATTTCTTAAAATACTATGACTCACGAGTACGCCTCACTTGACCAATTGGGAGATAATGATAATTATAATGCTAACTTTTATAGGAAAAATACAATAAGATTTGTGTAAGATAAACATGTTCCAAATAAATTCCTCTCTAAAATTTTCAAGCAATTTTACTTTCCAAAGAAAAAAATATAAAGAGCCTTTTCTACTCCTTTTCTTTGCCTCACTCTTTTTATGATCCATACAAAAGCTTAAAATTGGTGGCAACTCATTTCCTTTAGAAAATCAAAATTTTCAGAATTCTAACTACTACATGATGTCAATCAAATCATAGCACTTCTTTGAACATGGCAAAGAATTACATAAAATCTCTCAAAAAATGCAAATGTAGTCAAATATTTTGGGTTTAGAATAACTGCATTAGTCTGACTATAAAAACTAAAATGGCATGTGTCAAACACATAAACAGAAGAAGGAAAATTCGTTTTGGAAACGCAGTTGGCAACATTACCTTTTAATAATCTTGAATTTGATTCAAGTAATACTACATTGCTTTCCTTTCTAGACTTCTTAAAAACGCATTACATAATAATGGCATGCAGAAACATATGATTATTTGTAAAAACCAACCCTTTATTTTGTTTCATACCAAGAATATATTCATATACTCATTTTCTAGAAGAAAATAGGATTAAAACCTATACAACTATGATCTGTGCAAATAGGGTGGTTGCTTCCGTTGGAAGTGCCTCCACCTTTCTCTCTAGATCATTCGTATAACGTAATTTTTGCTCCTTTGACAATACTTCAATTTTTATATTTGCAAGAATCCTACAATAAACAAGTAAAATCAAATCAAATTACCTAAGAGAAACCAATTTGTCCATTTTATTATAAGTAGTTTGTTGTGAAAATCAAATATGATTTGCTGAAAAGAGTAACATAATAAGAAAAATAAAATAAAATTGTTGAGTCCCTTGTTATGTGTTGCTATAATTTCTTAGAAATTAGGAATTTATATTATTAAGCCAAAAGGTTGAAATAGGCTGACTTAATGATGTTTTCTAATTTTCAGAAAATAATTGTAACAAAAAAAGGAATAAGAATTATAGTATTATTTTCTGAGGAACAAGAAAACTATTGTGGGAGGTTTTGAGAGACATAACTCTAGTTTTTGTGTGAGTTGACTCTTTTAGTATGTGGGTTTCCCTCTTGGGCACCTATTAATGAATATTTACTTACCAAAAAAAAAAAATACCTTGAGTTTTTCTTCATTTCTACGATGTCCATACCATCAATGTATTTGCATAACTATTGTTACTGGATTACACATGGTGCAAAAAACCCAATAAATCTTTATGATTGAGATTTAACAGATACTTTGCATCTCTTTAAATTATTAAGTGCCAAAAATTTGAAAGAAAATATAATAAATAAGATTTTCCTTCACTAGAGAAACAAAAGGAAACAGATGTCCAAGTGAGCTAGTTGAGTTGCTAAAAAGCTTAACAACATCTCCTTTTTATGCAGCCAAGAAAAATGATTTAAGGTCTACAATTAGTGCTTTAGCCCAATTTATTAGATGGTGTTTTCTACAACACAATGATGGTGCACTTATAATTTGTGCATTCATTCAAATTGCAATTTAAAGACTTGTAATCTAACACGGTGACAAATTTGTGGTCCTGAAGTTCACCCTGTATGATGGGTCAGAAGACCCCGGGGACCATCTCTCCCATTATCAGCATACGATGGCACTGCATGGGGCTATCGACGCCTTCTTGTGTCGTACGTCCGTAACAAACCTCAAGGGTACCGCTCTGAAGTGGTTCCACAGCCTCCCTCAGGAATCAGTTACTAACTTCTATGAGCTCAGCAGGCGGTTCCTTAACTGATTCTTGACCAACAGAAGGCTCAAGAAGGGCCCCAAATTTCTCCTATCCATAAAACAACAAAAGGGGAGTCATTTCGAGAATACATCGCTTGATTCAATTCTGATCTCGCAGAGGTTACGAATTACAGCCCGAGCTTCTTAATAGAGGCCCTTCACGTAGGTCTGGGCCCCAGGCGGTTCCATGACTCCTTGACAAAGAATCCTCCTACTGACATGGCGTCGCTCATGGAGCAAGCATGGAAGCATATAAACCTAGAGGATACGAAGATGTCTTTTCGAAAGGCCAAGGAGCAAGCTCAAAAGGACGATAGCACCCAGAAACGGGACTCCAATAGTACCCGAAAAAGGGGGAGAAGTCCTGACAAGAGGATGGCACCAAAAAAATCTCAATCCCAAAAGGTTCGGAGCGTTCACACCTCTCAATGCATCCCTCACTCACATCCTCTAGTAGATCCGGACTCGAGAAGATCTGAGGTGGCTAGAGCCCTTGAAAAGTAGTCCGAACACCAGAGATGACAGCAAATACTGTGACTTCCACAAGGATCACGGGCACACCACTGATGAGTGTAGAGCCCTCAAACAGGAAATTGAACAACTAATCCGACGGGGACGTTCTAGGGAATTTGTCCGACAAGATGGAAGGAAAAATCCCCAAAATGACAGACCACAACAGAGGAGACAAGATCAGAGGCCTGAACAATGAGAGGCTCGAAACGAGCAACCACGCCAGAACAATCAATTCATCTTCGTGCTCCATGCCGACAACTCGTTGGCTGGGATGTCCAACAGAGCGAGAAAGCACTATGTTCGAGAGGCAAGGTTAGAACCAAGTGTCCTCCAAATCTCCACAGTGGAGAAAAGGCCAAGGCCTCTACCACATATCCAGTTCTCAGAGCTGGATCTTGTCGAGGTACATTGCCCCTATAGCGACACCCTCGTTGTCTCACTTAAAATAGAAAATTTTGAAATCAGGAGGGTGTTGGTGGACACAGGAAGTTCTACCAATGTGCTGTTTTATAAACCTTTCTAGCACATGAAGCTCAGCACTAATGACCTTAAGGCCACCACCGTTGTAATGGCAAGATTTGACGGAAACGTGAGCTTACCAATGGGCAAGATAGATCTCCCGACCACAGTGGGAGAGTGGGATGCCCAAAAGATGTTAATCTCGGAATTCAGGGTCGTGGACTCCAAATCTCCCTATAATATCATCATTAAAAGGCCATGGCTCCATTAGATGGGGGCGGTCACTTCGACCCTCCATCAATGCTTGAAATACATCCAGAATGATAAGGTCTGCACAATTAGAGGCTGCCAACCTACACCCCGAGAGTGCCACATCATGGCGTTAAAAGAAAAAGCTAAAAAATAAAAATTATAGATACCACGGGAGGATAGAGGTCTTGCGCCTTCTGAACTTCAGGAGACTACGGAATGCCTATCCGAGATTGATGAGCCACTAAGTCCTAGAGGGAGAGATAGCTTGGCAACACCAATACAGGTGCCCGTTAAGGTATTGGTGAGTTCTGAAGGAGGGGGTGTCACTTATAACTTGGCGCAGACCTGTCCCAGTCTGAACAGGAAGAGATCGTTGAGTTCCTAAAGGATAATCTGTCAGTCTTTGCTTGGGAAACTAAAGACATGGAAGGGATAGACCCCGTTCTCATCTCTCATAAGCTGATGACTGACCCGAACCATCCTCCAGTAAGACATAAAATGAGGACTTTCACTCTCGAGTGGCACAAAATCATTAACGATGAAGTCCAAAGGCTGTTGGATGCCAATATGATAAGAGAGGTGTTTTACCCAGAATGGCTCGCCAACATAGTCCTTGCTAAGAAAAAGAGCGGCAAATGCTAGGTCTGCATCGACTATACAGACCTCAACAAAGCTTGTCCCAAATATAGTTTTCCCCTTCCAAGGATCGACTAGTTGGTCGATGCAACTGCGGGCCATGAATTGATGAACTTCATGGATGCATATTCAGGGTACAATCAGATTCAAATGTACGCTCCAGACCAGAAAAATACATCATTCATATCTGAACGGGGACTCTATTGCTACAGGGTGATGCCGTTTGGACTGAAGAATGCCTGTGCCACATACCAGCGATTGGTGAACAAAATGTTTAATCCTCTGATCGATAGCACAATAAAGGTCTACATAGACGGCATGTTGGTCAAGTTCCTGAAGAAGAATGAACATATCCAGCACTTAAGGTAGACCTTTAGCATATTGAAGCAGCACAGAATAAAGTTAAACCCCTCGAAGTATACCTTTGGGGTCACTAAGGGGAAATTCCTTGGTTTCCTGATTTCTCAAAGGGGAATAGAGGCGGACCCCTTACAGATTAAAACACTGATAGAGCTGGAATCACCAAGGTCCAAGAAAGACGTACAGGCCTTGAACGGCAGAATCGCAGCTCTGAATATTTTCATTTTCAGGTCCACCGATCGCTGTCTCCCGTTCTTCAAAACCCTGAAGGGGAATAAAGCCATTGAATGGACCTCTGAATGCGATAAGGCTTTCTACGAATTAAAGCAATATATGGCATCCCCCAAGATCCTATCCAAACCAATACAAGGGGAAAAACTTTTTCTGTATCACGCGGTGTCAAAGAACGTTGTAAGTTTAGCATTTGTTCGAGCAGAAAGGGGGACTCAGAAGCCCGTATTCTATGTCAGCAAAGCACTCCAGGATACCGAGAAGAGATATCCCGAGGTCGAGAAGTCGACATTCACCTTAGTAATGTCTGTTCGGAAGCTCAGGCCCTACTTTCAAGCGCACCCGATTGTGATCCCAACATCCTACCCTCTGAAGGCGATTTTGCACAAGCCTGATGTCTTAGGGCGGTTGGTCAAATGGTCTATGGAATTGGGGGAGTTTGATATATCCTATGTACCTCGAACCTTCATTAAAGGCCAAGCACTAGCGAATTTTGTCGCAGAGTTCACTCCGGCTCTACATAATAAATCTGAGATCGATACAGGTGCAGCGGTATGGCAGCTCTACGCCGACGGTTCATCCACTAACAAAGGTTCCGGAGTCGGCATTATACTCCGATCCCTAAACAGGATTGCAATAGAGATGGCGGTTACACTAGGGTTCAAAGCTTCGAATAACGAAGTCGAGTATGAAGCATTAAGCCTTAGTATGAGATTGGCTCTAAAATGCGAAGTTCGGAGTCTCGAGGCATTTTCTGATTCCTAACTAGTGGTGAGCCAGGTCCTAGGGGAATTCATTGCCAAAGATGACAAAATGATCAGGTATGCAAAACTGGTAGATTTGCTGAAGAAATCATTCTCGACACTCACTATCCACAAGATCGAAAGAGGTTAGAATACCAGAGCCGATGCCTTAGCAAATATGGCTTCTTATCTCAAATTGGGTGGGGATTCCGAGGTAGGTATCTCTTTCCAAGCTAAGCCAAGCATCGAGGAGGTTCAGTCCATACACTCCTCAGAACAAAGTCAAGATTGGAGGACGCCTATCCTCTTGTACTTGAAAGATGGGCAACTTCTAGAGGATAAAAGCCAAGCCCGAAACATACGGATCAGAACAACGCGGTATCTTATCTTAAACGAGAAGTTGTACCGTAGGTCTTACACCCGGCCTCTCCTAAGATGCTTATCCCCAGAAGAATCCGAGTATGTTCTAGCTAAAATTAATGAAGGAATATGTGAAAATCATAATGGTGGTAGGAACATCGCCCATCGGGCTCTGACTCAGGGATACTATTGGCCAGGCATGCTCAAACACGCCAAAGAGTACGTGCAGAGGTGCGATAATTTTTAGCGCTTCACCTCATATCAACATCAACCATATCATGAGCTCACCCCCATTACCAGTCCATGGCCCTTTGCCCAGTGGGGGATGGACATTGTAGGGCCGCTGCCAAAGGCCCCGCAGAACAAAAGATATTTGCTCATCGCCATCAATTACTTTTCCAGGTGGGCAAAAGCAGAACCCCTAACTCACATTACTGAAGCGGAGGTGAAAAACTTCACATGGAAAAACATAATATGCAGGTTCGGTATACCCCGTGTTATCATCTCTGACAACGGTATGCAATTCACCGGAAAGGTGTTTGGGAAGTTCTGCAGTGACCTGCATATTAACCATCACTTTCTCCTCGCCAGGGCACCCCCAGGCTAATGGGCAGGCCGAGGTCACCAACCGCACGATTCTTGATACCATCAAAAAGAGATTAGAACAGGCCAAAGGGAAGTGGGTCGAAGAGCTCCCAGCGGTACTCTAGGCCTACCGAACTACAAGAAGAATACCAACCACTGAGACGCCGTTCTCACTTGCATACAGTACCGAGGTGGTCATTCCAGTCGAGATCGGTATGCCCACACTGAGGTTGAAAGCCTTCGACCAAGGGACCAATGATCGCCAATTAGCAGAAAACCTCGACCTGCTGGAAGAGAGAAGAGAACAGGTCGGGATTAGGACTGAGGAGTACTGGCATAGAATGGCCTATAGGTTTAATCAGAAGGTGAAGCCCCTAAATTTCCAGCGCGACGATCTTGTCCTGAGAAGGGTTTTTCCCAATACCAAGGAGGGGCCTTACAAAGTCGTCAAAATTGTCAAGCCCACAACCTACTGGTTAGAGGATATGTCTGGCAAGCCCGTTCCTAGGCCTTGGAATATCGAGCACCTCAGAAAATATTATTAATAAAATTTCTCATTTTCTTTTCTAAAGTACTCTTCACCTTAATGCACAGATCTCCATATCTAGTCCACTTCAAAGGACTCCTATGAGCCTTGTATTCATTACAGGTGCTATGGGCTTGGTCTCAACTTAATGCACAAGTCTCCAGACTTGGTCCACTTCAAATAACTCCCATGAGCCTTGTATCCATTACAAGTGCTATGAGCTTGGTCTCAACTTAATGCACAGATCTCCAAATCTAGTCCACTTCAAATGACTCCCATAAGCCTTGTATCCATTACAAGTGCTATGGGCTTGGTCTCAACTTAATGCACAAATCTTCAGATCTGGTCCATTTCAAATGAATCCCATAAGCCTTATATCCATTACAAGTGCTATGGGCTTGGTCTCAACTTAATCCACAGATCTCCAGATCTGGTCCATTTCAAATGACTCCCATGAGCCTTGTATCCATTACAAGTGCTATGGGCTTGGTCTCAACTTAATGCACAGATCTCCAGATCTGGTCCATTTCAAACGACTCTCATAAGCCTTGTATCCATTACAAGTGTAATGGGCTTGGTTTCTCTTTAATGCACAGATCTCCAGATCTGGTCCATTTCAAATGTCTCCTGCAAGCCTTGCGTCCATTACACGCGCTACGGGCTTGGTCTAACTTTTCTCTTGATTTGATCCCCTTTGCTACATGAATCCTCAGGTCTGAGTATTATTTCCTTTTATTATTCATCACAAGTATTTCAAGTTTGAGCACTAACATTAAGTTAATTACTGATGTTCTCATGTTTGAGTATTATTTCCTTTTATTATTCATCATAAGTATTTCAGGTCTGAGCTCTAACATTGAGTTAACTACTGGTGTTCTCAAGTTTGAATATTCTTTCCTTTTATTTTTTATCACAAGTACTTTAAGTTGATTATTGATGCCTTCAGGTCAGAATGAACTCGGAAATAATTATACAAGAGCAACAGTGAATAAAAATTACTTTTCATTGATAAAGCCCGAAAGGGCTGGAGATTACAAAAAAGAAAAGAAAAGAAAGATGACTCTATTCTATGGTGACGGGGATAGCTTCGACGGTGGGCGCGGCATCCTCAGCAAGCAGGACTAGGGCGGGCTCTGGAGAGGTCAATTCTAAACCTTCCACTTCCACCTCGTCCACCCTAGAGATGTCTAGGTCGGGGTAGAGCTTCTGGATTCTCCTCTTGAAGAGATGGTCTCTAGTGTCCATGAACTTGCACCCCAACTTGTTCACCTCATCCATTACATCCTTTTTCGTCTCCTCCTTGGCCACTGCCTTGGCTGCCTCTAAGCTAGATGACAGCTTCAAAGCTGCCGCAGCCTCCGCCTCCTTCTTCTCCTTCTTCGTGGTCTCTACGAGGAGAGCAAGCTTGTTCCTCTAGGACTGAAGGATGCCCAGGCCATTCATCACCTTCTTGTACTTCCCTTCAAGAGAATTGTACCTCCCTTCAAGCGAGAGAGAGGCAGATCGGGACGTTTCCAGCTCAGCGCAGGCCGCTTTTAGCTCGGCCTGGAGTTGTCTTACCCTCTCGAACTCCTCGGGATAGTCCATAATGGCAACCATTGCATAGGCTACCTGCGGATGAAAAGAGGTGAATCAGTAAAGAAAAATATGTATATATATAATGAGAAGAGAAAAAGCTGAATAAAAATAAGCACTTACCCTTACGTGAGCTACTAGGAGGTCTCTAGCAATCCAGCGAGGCTTCAGACTCTTAAAGCACATCGAAGCCGAAGACCAGAACTCCTCAAAAGCCATCCTGATGGCCTTATGTAACACCCCAATTACTTGACTGGCATGTTTTGTGTATTGAAAACTGTTTTGGAAATGAAATGTCGGGTTTAGCTAATTTAATGTCTATTTTTAATAGTGATAAAACTCGAATTAGTTCATTATGGGAAACTTGAGAAAATAAAAACTGACATTGGACCTTGGTTAATGAAAGATATTCTGAGTAGGAAGTGACAGAAAGAAACCGCACTGAAAAAGGAGTTACGGATTGGGAGTTAAGGCCAAAACAGTGAAACTGGAATTCTGCGACAACCAAACAGGGCCTTAACCAGAAAAAATAGGAGAAAATGGTCACTTGGGAGGCCAAGGGGAATTGAACCCTTGACCTACCAAGGTAGGTAAAATCTGTCCCAAAAAGTTACCAACTAGGCTGTTGGTTACTTTGTGCAAATATACAGCAATATATGTATATAACCTATAATCTTGCCCAAGCCACCACCCAAATTGGCCAATGGCCTTGCATGCATTCCCTTCATCATGGCCCTCCATCACCTCCATCAGGTCAACAGCCACTAACCCCACTAAGGCCAGAGATACACTCATATATGTGTTTATGTATAACCATATATGTGTACAAGTCTTGAGATATATATATATATATACATATATTTAATCTCACATGAAAAGGGGTCCTTTTAGAAATCTGATACAACTAGTTGGTGGGTGTGTGCAAACGTGAGGGATAGAGAGAGAGTGAGGGTGAAGTGTGGAGAGAGAGAGAGAGAAGGGAGATTGTGCATGCAAGTGAGATAGGGAATTGGCAATTGAAGTAAAGGCTTGAGGTTGCATGCATGACCTGAGGAACTTGAGGAAGCACTGTGTGAAACCCTGAGTCAAGCCATAGGAGAAGAGAGTCTCTGTTGAAGGTAAACTCCAAACTTACCTCATTCTTTCATTTTTAAATTTTGAACTATTTTGATGAGTTGCTACGGTTATGGACTGCATGCATGGTTATTTTTGACCCTAAGAACTAGTTTGGAGCATACTGTGTGTGTTGGAGGTGTTAGAATGGTCAAGAACCATGAGAAACCGAAGGTGACCTCCATTAATGGACCTTGGAATACCAGGTCTGAATCGACCATAGCAGAATGGAACCTTGAGTGTCAAGACCTGAAATAGACCCCAAGAGGATCTCAACCATCTACCTACGCGACCCCAGAACACTGTATAGCCCCACGGATTTCAAATTATTCCTACGGGTTTAAAACTCAATTTGTCGATGCATGCAACTAAACTGAAAAATAAAAACGGGGGCTCGATCCTTATGCTCTGTAGGTCACGTAGCTTCAAAAAACACACAAAATGGTTGAGAAATAAGGATGTATTGTTGAGTTGCAGGTACGGCTAGCATGGTTTATTCTCACCGTTTGAGTTGATTTATTGTTGGTTTATGAATGCCAAAATGATGGCAAGAATATTTACAGCATATATGAATGAAAAACAGAGAGAGCTCGTGTGTTAAAACTCACGAAATAGAAAGAGAAAATCTACAGATTTTTAGGGCAACAGTAACCAGGGGGTTGGGGACGATGACCAGTACCGGGTCGGGTCGGACCGGGTGTCGGGTCAGATCCCGACCCGATTAAGAAACGGGTAGACCGTTTAAATGAAACTGTGTCGTTTTATTAAACTGATTTTTTTTAATTAAGTTAGGGCTGACGTCATCATGACGTCAGCAAGGCGACTAAACCGGTTGGAGCCGGACTGAACCGGACCGGTTCAGTTGCAAAGAGACTGAACCCTTTGGTTCAGTTTTGAACTTTTAAATATTTACAAACTGACCCCCACTGTTTGACAGAATTATACTAAGGCCCAGATTTTGAAAATCTTATGCAATTATACCCCTAAAAAATTAATTAAAATAATAAAATAATAAAATAATTATTTTATTAAAAGGGGATAATTACTATATTGCCCCTGGACCTTAAACAAGTCAAACCAAGTCCGAATTTAATAATTGAATAGTGTAATCTTACTATTTCGGGCATTCCGGACTCAATGGTGGAGTCCGATTTGTGAAACCAAGTCCCAGAAAATACAGATATGTAAAGGGTAAATGACCGTACTGCCCCTAATGACACATAGAGCCAAATTTCACTGAAAGATAGTCCATTTTAACTATGTTGGACATTCCGGACTCAATGGTGAGGTCCGTGACTGTAAATAAAGTACCGAAAAATACAACATATGAAATTACCATAATACCCCTGACACTGTACAAGGCCCAAATGAAGTCTGATTAAAACAGAATTAATACCAGTGATAGACCTGACACTTGTGAGACTGTATACATGATTAGATGACGAACCCGAGACAAAAATTATGTGACGGCAAAAATGACCAAAATACCCCTGACATACCCGAACCCAGATTTAAAAGCCGAGAGAGTCTAAATTGACTTTCTTCGACCTTCCAAACTCAATGGTTAGGTCCATAATATGAAAATCAGAACCGATAAATGTGTGAAGGCATCTGTTCTAACATGTTAAGCTGTGATCTAGGTAAAAATATCACTCAAACTACCATGGACAAACAGGGCAAGAAATTCACCATCATGACTAAGGCCCAGAGGTTAGCCGATAAGAAACAGCAAGAGTTTATGCAAGAATTACTGAGGCAGCAAAGAGTTATTGAGCGCCATATTAGAATAGCTAAGTCCACTGAAATCGTTTCCGTCCAGCCCTTCATATATAAGGCACGTACTAAGGAAATGATTGCCGAAGCCAAGATGAAAAAACAGGAAGATACTGAAACCCTAAGCCAAATGCTTAAGAGGTAAGACCTATGAACTAGCCACTATAAGTTAGTTCCATGAAACCCATCATAGGGTAGACTTACTCAGTCTAAGGTCATGAGTTGATAAATCTTTATAAATTGTTTTAGGCTTAAAGAGAAAAAGAGGAAGGCTCTGTTCATAGCTTCAAACTCAAATATTGAAGGTGAGTAACTTCTGACACTGTTTAGTTACTGCTCCTTGATCTGCTAAATTGTTTCGAATACCATATGTTTTAAATGCAGTTGTTTTAAATGCATGCTTTATCACCGATGACATGGTTTTTAGTTTCTCAAATGATTAACTATACTTCTGATTGATATGCTAGCACTCTGAACCGTTTATCTGTTTTGATCTATTGAACTTAACTTGGATTTATTGAACTATTAAATCCAAACTGATTTAATTACCATGTGATTTAAGCAAAGATTGAATTCGAAACTCTTGCCTGGATATCTGTGTTACTCACTGGGCTTTTTAAAGCTCATTCCATTATTTTAATAATTTCAGGGGAACTCTTAGATGGACAGGTTTAGCAGGTCCAGAACTTAGGGGGAAAATGTTGGAGACCCCCAGATAAAATGATAACCCATTTTTTAGAATCTATACCATTTTTGTACTTTTTGTGTAACTGAACAGATTATGACCTTTTGTGGTGAAACTGTTTTGTAATCTTGATTAAGATAGGACTGACTATGATGTATCCTGAATGCTCTGCCAAGTATATATGTATGCATTCTCTTGTGAAAATTCCGCTGCTTAAATTATATATGTTGAATGCATTATGCTTGGGATTTAGATCGGAATGGCCTGTGGTTAGGATTACCGTCGGGGTTTTGTTTTCAAAAAAAAAAAAAAAAAACTGATAAAACCCGATGGGTGCCTAACTGGCCTTTGTCACGTGCCCCAAATCCGCACAGGGTGGGTCTGGGGGATGTGACACCTTATCTCTAGAAGCTGCGTTGACTACTTCTAGAGGAACATGGTTCAGCCTCCCCATACCATAGGGTGTAGAACCAACCTCTAGAGCTAAAGATGGGGGAGGTTCTTGAGAAACTGCTAGTGCTGTTGGCTCCGCGGTGACCTCGGGAGGGGGAGCAGTAGCAAAAATGGAAGCGAATACCCCGACGTCAGTTCTCTTCTTCTAAGGAGAGGGAGCAGCAGAAGTGGAAGAGGAGGGGCCCCCGACCTTCTTCTTTGTGCTGGGGGAGTAGTTGGAAACACCGACTTCTTCAGTACGGCGGCCTTGCTCTTCACCAGGTTTGCCTCCATGAGGTTCGGTAGAGTGAGGATTCGGTCATGGGGATGGTCGAGAGGTTGCAACAGTTGCTGGTACTTCTCTTGAAGCTCGGGAGTGAAAACCGACCTCTTCCAAGCTTTCTTATCTACAAAATAACACAAAATATAGAAGAAAACAACAAGTCGGTCAAAGTAAGAATAGGGGAATGAAGAATAGCTAATAGTTACAGGTCTGAAGTCTCACCCTTAAAATCGGTGTACCAAGGAAAGAGACTCAACCGGTCTTTAAAGTCTTTATGTTCCCAGCCTACGCCAATGAAGAAGTACCACTTCTTCCACGTCTTGCTGGAAGTGGGTATCGAAGTTAGGGGCCTAAACCTCTTATCGAAGGACATATAGTAAAGTCTCTCTGATATGAGGTACTTTATGTCTATGTTACTTCGGATGAGGTCTAGATCCACCTCAACCCCATTCTTATTACCCAGTAATAAAAAGGCCATAAGCTGCCTCTAACTGTTGATGTTCAACTCGGTAGGGTGGATCTTGAACCAGTTAAAAAAATTATTTAGAAAGGGGTGCAGGGGAAACCGTACACCAATCTCAAACCATTTGAGATAAGCGCAGATCTCCCCCCTCATGATGTCTAAAAGACGATCAAGTTTTTTGGAAACCCTATAGTACACGTTCTTTGGGAATTCGAATTGCTTTCTGAGGGAATTTAAGATCTCCTCAGTCATTGCACTTTCCCCCTCCTCTCTTCGAGATCGACTAGAGGTGCCGACCTCCTTATTCTTAGATTCGAGGTGGGCCTTAACAAGCACCATGTTAGAATCACTACCAGAGTCACCTAACCCCCCGGAGGGAGGGGTCCTATCACCAACTATCTCAACATTTTCCCTAAATTCCCCTTCGTTGGAGAAGGTATCAGAATCTGACATATTGAAAAAGAGAGAGGAAGAAGAAGTATAGAAGAAGAAAAATAAAGATGATTAAAGAATTAAAGGACAGGGAGTTATCGACTAGTCAGAAAGGTACGGACAGGTGACGAAAATTGTTGAATATGTGCCAGAAATCGCAGTGAGATGCCAGAAATCACTCACAAACACTTTGAGAATATACGAAAACTGTAAAAGAGAACCAAATGACCATCTCTACTATTTATAAGAATCGGTAGGAGTATCATTTAATGCATCAAAAATCGAATGACGGCTGAATAATAATGATCTCGATTACCAAAACGACAACACATATGATTATTACGCCGTGACGGCTCTTGTCCCCTCGAAATATGGAATGAAGCATTAAATAGTGTACGCATGACCCTTCAAAAACCCTAGCTTGAGTTCTGTAGGCGTCTTTAGAACTAAGGCTCGGGGGGGAGTAGTTGATACGCCATAAAATGACGGGCTAACCCAAAGTTGACACGTGTCTAGCTTCTTTGTGTGCAGGTCATAAGGTAACATAACTGTACAGATCTGACGTCTGAGTATTAGTTCTAGACGATACCGACCTCATCATCACGGTCTTGGCCTACTGACCTCAGAACAAGGAAACAGAATACGATATAGAAGCTTTCATTCTTGGATATATTCCGATCCCTACTTTCTTGGATACCAGATGAAAATTGCCATCCCCAAGATAGCTATGGATTCCGGATTTCATGGCTCAGAATCCTAACCAGTTTAGAAGCTGAGCAACCTATAAATACAGCCTTTAAGGTACGCTTTCGATTACAGTCAATTACGTTCTCTCAATTGAATTATTCTTTACTGGCTTTATCATCGGAGTGGCTACCGCTGAAGCCATCCCGGCGGCCCTTCGATTCCCCTTTTTTAGAGAAATCAATTTGTCCATTTTATTATAAGTAGTTTGTTGTGAAAATCAAATATGATTTGCTGAAAAGAGTAACATAATAAGAAAAATAAAATAAAATAGAATTAGATTGTGTCACATAACTAAAAAATTGCATTTGTAAGGTTGGAAATGGGCTAATCATGGTATGAAAAAAATTGCAGAATTGTTTAGATTGAATCCATCACAAGATTAAAAAGAAAATCTAACCAAATCTAAACTGAACTATAGCATCTTCTATATCACTCCAATTTCAAATCAATAATCATAATTAACATAAAACCACATTTAGGAAGCCCACAATATAAAGTACAAAGTTGATTAATGTGGATGTATGAAATAGCTGGATTAAAAATTATTATTATACAAGATGGACAATATAAAACATAGTATGTGCATTACATATTAAAATTCTGATTAAGAAGAAGTTAAAGAAATTAAATAGATCAATATTATTAGGTATCAAATAAAATTAATAATAATAAAACTGTCAACTGTTATAGACTTATCAAGTATTAAAATTCCAACTTACCAAAAAAAAGTATTAGAATCCCAGCAACCCAAGTTCCAGTTAATCCTCAAGGATGCAATCCTCTTATTCCTTTACTATCTTTTCAACTGTAACTATTGAAATGATATTTTCGTGAAAAAAATAAAATTTAGTAAGCTTGCTACAATTAGAAAAGATTTAGTAAGGTGCTAAATCTAGATGCGTAGAAAAGATTGTCTTCAACGAGGGAATCAAAGCATCCACTTGGGCCTTTTGGCAGATTCACAATTAGTTTCTAAAATTATCTTTTTGATATTTCTTAATCTATTTATAAAGAATGAGAGAAAAGAAGGAAAATACACGAATCATGGTTTGGGAAATTCCGTCATCACTCAAATATGTTGTATAAAGTCTATTCCATAGTGAGTTGCAAAAAGGATGTACATGAATTATAGCTGGAAAAAGACCTCCATTGAAGTTTCTTTGCTGTATGAACTCCATTTTCCTAATGACATACATGAATGGCAGCATGAGTAAATCCTCCAAAGTCCTCTTCGCCATATGAAAGTCATTTAATGAGATACAAAGAAGATATACATAATTGCCGAGTTGAAAATTTTTTCCATCAATGTTCAAATATACTGTACCAAAACCATTTTCCCTCATTCAGCCTCCCTTTAATCTCAGTTTTGACTACATTAATCAAGAAATCAAGAAAATATATTTCAGTATTATATGCATCATACTCTACAAATCAATGAAAATTTTATAGATTCGAAGCATGGATTTCTTTTCTTTGCTCTAATTTTCTACGCAATCAAATGGGAAAAAAAGGAAAGAAAAATGGAACTTACATAATTCTTGAACGGCATACACTACAAGGTCGATTTTGGGAATAACAACGGGTTGATAGTGTTGAAAAGAGGACAGAAGCCACGATCCTATCATCATTTGATGTGCAAAACCCTCTCGTTGTTAGATTTCCACAAAATGAAAAGCAATACCCAACAAATCAATGAAAATTTTATAGATTCGAAGCATGGATTTCTTAAAGAATGATTTTATTGAGATTGTTTCTATTACGATAGGATGATCGAAGAGTTGATCAAAGATTGCACGTTGTGAAGATGAAGTATCGTTGTTGGAGAAGAGAGGAGCAACTTGAGTATAGTTCGTGAGAAGAGAAGTAATTCCAAGAGTTGTTGCCACCGTTCGTGGAGAAGACGGGGAGTTGCAGTATTGTGATTTTGAATTAGAACATTTATCTAATATAAAGGGTATTTTGGTCTATTTAATAAAAGTGTAAAACACTTTTGGAGAAAACATTGTAAGTAGATCCATACTTTTACATGTAGTATAGATATAGATATAGATATAGTTGTGATTTTGAATTAGAATACTTATCTAATATAAAGGGTATTTTGGTCTATTTAATAAAAGTGTAAAACACTTGTAGAAAACACGGTAAATGGATCCATACTTTTATAGGTAGTAAAAAGTGTAAAACACTTTTGGAGAAAACACTGTAAGTAGATCCATGCGTTTATAGGTAGTATAGATAAGGTTTATTTTCAATATAAAAAAATAATCACTCAATATCATTAAATATTTCAAGTATATATGACCAAAGATCACCAAAAAAGAAAGAAAGAAAGAACGAAAGAGAAGATATATCCAAATTTATTTAGTATAATGAAAGGAGGGAAAACCAAGCTAAAGTTTGAATTAAGGTAGTCCTCCCTTCTAAATTGTAACTTTAGATTGAGACTTTTAATAAAGAAACAACATAAATTATAGTCAATTCTTTAATAATTAATAATATTAGAGATTCAAAAATTATTAATAAATAGAAATAGTAATTATTAGGTCTCATTTTATTTACAAAAATAAAAATAAAAATCTTCATAAGTGTTGCCCCGAAATCTGGAGAGACCATGACATTAGGGTCATTGAAACCCTAACTGTAAGGTCATCTGGCATGTAATCATACTTTGTTCCTTTTAAATTAGTCATTTTTTCAAATAAAAATGAATGATTTTGTTCGTTATCATTTTTTTACTTATTCAAAGCTCGTAACGGAATTTAATGCAATTGAGTCTCATTGATTCTACATCTAGAATCTGTCATGAAAATACTTCACAATAATGAGCCAAATCATACAAGGTATGATGGTAACATCATTGCAATCAAAACTCATTCTATCTACCTATACATAAGTTCTTAAATATATATACATACATGATCTGATACTCCGATAAGGATATAGGCACCCTTTATACAAATACAACTGTCGAAATACAACACAACAAAATCTTGTAGTTATCAACCATCTCAAACTACTCCTGCAACTATCATCTAACTTCTTCTATGTCTATCATTTTCATAAATAGTAGGGGTGAGCTATAACACTCAGTAGAATTTCTCAAAACATAAAGTACATAAAAAAAACTAATATAAATCTTAACATGACAATTCGTATCACCCATATGTAATTTTTTTATTAAAGTGGGCTAGCATATTTCATTATTTTGTGTTTGTGAAAAACTAAATTAATTAAAATGTCTGATCTGAAAAGAGTAGACTGGATAAGTCTCAATTGGTTAACTCTAATAGAAGATATATTAAGCTTGGTACACTTTAGCTACATGTTATAACGTAAGACATTAGTATAGATTTTACAGATGTGTAAACTCTTTAATTAGCAATCATTTATAGGTTAGGATTTGCACTCTAGTTATAAATATAGAGATTAATCCCTGCTTTCATTCTGCTTTCATTTAAACTGTTGCAGTCTCTCCATTGGACTTAGCAACCAAGGGCAGAGAAGAAACTAGTCTCAAAAATCCAAAAATAGGAAAGAATTAGAGTTGGAATAAAACAAAAGAACCAAGCCGCATAGCTTATTGAATGAAACAGTGGGCTTGGGTTGACGGATGTGGAAAATTTTACCAAACACACATAGGTTTGGGATGATTGAAGTAAATTCATGTTCTTTTTTAACTATTTCTTAAATTTATGTAATTCTTGAAATCTCATCTTCAAGATGCGATTTCAAATTAACAAAAATTTGGGACCACTCGCAAATCTTTATTGATTTGGACAAGTCATCTCAAATTTTTTTTAATTTGAAATTATATCTTCAAAATGTGATTTTAAAATCGTATCTTGAAAATACGATTTCGTTAAAAAATTAACGATGAAACTGTATGTTCAAAATTTAATTTTTAAAATTATATGAATTTAGAAATTAATTAAAAAATCATGTGTGTCCGGTTAAATGAAATCAAATTTACGTGAATGCGGTAAAAAGTTCCAAGATATGACTCACCCAAGTCACAATGATTCCCACTCTCCACCTAAGTGCGTGCTAGCGCATGGACTCATCAAAGAAACTCGGTTTTGACCAAAGATTCACACGTGCTTGACTTGACCCATCTGTATTATTTTGGAGAATTTTAATATATCAAAATATTTCTTTATTTATTATTGGGTTACTTTGACACAATTTTCAAGACCTAAATATTAAAATTTTGGCCTGTAATTTTGTCACTGTTATTGGCAAAATAAGTAATATGCGCATACACATTGATATTTTAAAACTCTTATATAATTTCCTTAAATGCATATTCGAATACTGTGCAGAAAATTTTAAGAAATTAATTTTTTATATCAATTCTGTAATAAATTATTAAGTTTTGTCTCATTACATAAAGAATGGCATTGTGAGATGGGTCCATTATTAATTTTGGGTTTCGTGCCAAAAAAAATGAGTGATTTAATTACGTGTTAATTTCTCAAATAAGTCAAATTAAGTGAAGACATGTTGCACGTGGTTCTAAAATATTGTTTTATTTTATGAATACAATCTTCATTAGTGAATGGGTCCATTAATAGTTTTTGACATGTCTTTCGCTATGTTTGTTTACATTTTTAAAAATAATTTTTTTAATTTTAAAATATAAATAAAAAATTAATTACAAAATTTTGAAATATATTTCAAAATTTTTTTCAAAAAATTATATTTAAACCACTATTCAAAATTAGTGTATTATTTAAAGTTTGTATTTATTTTAATGGCCACACCTTGTGATGAGATTTCATGTGTTTAATCAGTGTTTATTGCATACAACTAAAAAAGACGGTCACAATATCAAGTATGTAGTAGTGTTGACACACTGGTCATATGATTATTGTTTGAATGATTTGACAATCATTTGTTAGCCCTTAGCACCTTTATACAAATTTCTGAGATTTATTTATTCTCATACAATGCTGAATTTTGAAGTGATTTTAGTAGGTTAAACTAGTGGGAGTTAATTTGACTTTAATCAAATTTGATTATAGTTGGGACCCATTTACCATTGTTGGCAGTGAGTGATTATAAAGTGTTTCCATGTTTGAGTGATTTTACACTATTTTTTATATTTGGTTTAGTCTTGGGCCAATGTGTGAGGGTGTGGTGTTATCGGGTTTATATCCATATGTTTAACCGAGCTAACGGGTTATCGGGTACCCCGAAAGGTAGGTGATTAAGACTAATCATTCTATTCAAGTGAATCCAATATAGTCTATTTATTTTAGAGTTAATTTTCCGTTAACAATTTTCTCTAATTGATTTCGGTTCGTTCTCATGATTAGACTTGTTCAAGTCCTAAAACATGATTAAGTGAAATAGATCAGAATAAAGTGTAACTAAACCGAAAAACATCCATCGATAATATATGACAAAGAAATGTGCAGAACCGAATCTACTGGTCCAATAAACAATAGGTACATTATGTCAAAGAAGGGTACATACACATTTTACAATATACAATGAATAAATACTGCCATCTGAGACCAATGCTACTTAAGTTTCTATCCATCTCGTGTCGCTCTAATAGCTCTCCTTTACTAGTTTGGTACCTACCACTCCCATAAACAATAGGGGTGAGTCATAACGCTTAGTAAGATTTTTTAAAACACACAAGCAAATAGGGTGCAAAAAATAATGCAAGTCTAATGAGAATAATCCCTAATGTCCAGTATGCAATTCTAAGCACACAACAAATTCATCAACCAAATCACACATATAAATATGACGGTCAACAAAATAAGACACCACTCCTTGTGGTACAATAGTAATGATAAGGCATTCAATTTACATCAAGCATGAAATATATCAACATGTACAAACCTCACGAAGCACTTCAATTTCTTGTTCAAATCAATCAGAATAATAACAATATATTCAATACAAGTCACTAGTATGATAAGGCCACAAGTGTAATCATTACACAATCCATGTCTATAACAAGTACAATCCACAGCACAACAAGTCGGACCTTAACAAGTTTTATACTTCTTCTACAATCCTTCAAGACTATTTAATGGCTCCTGGTAAAGCCCGAGTGTTTTCTCGGGTTACTAACCCGATGGAGACATATAACCATCTGTACAGGGTTACAATTCAAAACTAAAGGGAGTCACAATTCCTGTCACAAAACCACAATAATATCTATATCTTCCCCTTTCTTAACTTGTAAGTTATCTCATTTATAATTTCCATTTTCTCAACTTTTAACTATCTCGCTCATAACTTTCCCTTTCACAATGATTCAACCATTTCATTTCCATCTATAATATCGACATCTCATAACATGTGGTGGCCACACAGGCTCACACCACATCCATATCCATATCTACAGTCACATAATGCAATGCATGATGTCTCAATATACCAAAATCATATAATCCACAGAGTGTCCATACATAGATACAAGTCACAAGTATAATAAATAATAAATCATCAGGATGACAACAACAACCATGTAAAAAAGGGTAGGCAATGATCAAGCATTAGAATCACAACAGTCATATCATAAGGATCAATAGCAAACATACAACACCAACCAAACAGAATAAGATCCTTATTCCCAATCGCCACTTGACTATAAGGAGACACTACTTGCGTCTATCATAACGTGTATTAGATATCTCACACACTCTTGGTTTAACTCTCGGGACCACCCCAACCCTTAACCCTACGGTTTCATAGTGCTTCTTTAAGTCCTCTTAGGTTAATAGCGCATTAGCCTACATACCAAGTGTCCGTTGTCCCCAAACAGATATAAAAAATGTGTTCTTAGGTCTTAAAAATCCTAAGGAGGCCTCATCGTAATGTATCGAAGTCATTTGAATGTCTTTTAAACTCATAAAGTCATTTTTATAATTTTACAGACAAGCTTCCCGTCTACCGAGACACTGTTTCACAAAACCAACCTTGGAATCTATAAAGATCTGAAAAAATCAGAATAAATTTTTTATTTTTGTCGGTAGGGCACTATTTATACATTATTTGTCGATATGGCACTATACATATATTACATAAGTCATGTTTAAAAGTATAATTTGAGTATGCCATAGAAGAGAAATATACTTATAATGTTAAAATACACCTCCTGTAAGAATTTGAGCCCAATTAGAGATAGTTTAAAAAATTGGACCAAAAAGCTATCCCGGGTAGCCCAGGTGGACCTGGCCGCACCCGTCAACAGGAGAAAATAATTTTTTTAGAAAAATATCATTTAAAATAGTTTTACGAACTTTGGTTAAAGTAAAATGTCTAATTGAGGCATTTTGGGATGGATTGTAATGTAATAGGGTCCCGCGACTCATTAAAGGTAAAATGGTCTTTTTACCCCTTAGCCCCTTGAGTATAAATACAACACTTGAGACATAAATTTCTTAGAATTGGTTTGAGAATATAGCAGCAGGTCATGCATGGAGAAAAAGGTGAAGAAAACTTAGGTTTTTCCAACTTTCTACCTTCCAAAACTTATCTCTAGGCTTCGAATTTCACAATACTCCCTTCTAGTAAGTTGTTCCCCATGTCAAGGGCTACGTTTTTACCAATTTTTTTGGCTTGCACAGTGAGCACAACTCCTTAGGGTTGAGAAAAACTCTTTTAGGTATGATATTTTGCTAAAGAATAGGGTTAAGTTTAGGAGTGTTTTATAAGTTGATTGTATGACTTACATGTTTATTTGTTGTTAGAGAACTACCTAGCTTATAGTTACTTTGAAAACCTAGGGTTGGTACTTTATATACTTATGTATTCTTTAGGAATTTGTTGAAGTGATGAACATGCAATATGACTATATGTATAATTTATTGCATTCTAGCTTATGTTCATGTAGACAAAGTCTTGTAATTTGAAAGTTATGGTTGTTCAATGTATTAGTACTTTGTGTACTTGTGTGATATTTGAGAATTTGGTAAGGTTGTTAATATGTAATATGTTTATATGTATAATTGATTGAATTACATGCTTGGTTCATGTAGATAAATTTTTGTGGATTAAAAGTTATAGTTGCTTTATGTATAATACATTATTTAAGGCATACTCCATGTGTTTGATGAAATGCTTCATTAGAATTGCATAAAAAAATCAAGGCAACTTGGCATACGTGAATCTTGGGAAACATAGCATAAGTTGAGCACATTGGTGTTATACATTATGAGGGTGCAGATCCTCTGGTGAAAAACCAAAAATTGGCCATTGGTACTCACGATCTAACGAGGACGAACCGTGAAGCGAGACATACAATTGGTACTTGCATTCCTACAGGGAATGACCGTGAAGCGAGACATGGGTGTGGTATATAGTTGCATGTGCGTGTCATGCATATTGCCATTGCATTGTATTGATGAATTGGAAGGCATATAGCTTATAACTTTGCATATGCCATGCTTTAACTTTGTTCTTTATATTAGCATTATGTCATACAAGCAGTCGTGCATACCCTTTATGGGATTACATATTACAGATGAGATTTCCGGTACTTGAGACTCGATAAATTCATTAGAGCATGGAGGGGATAATAGATTTTGAAGTTTATTTGGCCTAAGGGCTACATTTGTATGTATGGGCATATGCCCAAATAACTTGTGGTTAATTTAGAAAATGGTAGATTATAAGCCTTGGGCCATTTTGAGATATAAGGGCTTAAACTCAAATGAAAAATTGAGTATAGAATGTAAATGAGGAGCATGGAGCTCCATGTAGTTACTCATGTTCAAAATATACTTGTGAATGTTAGAATTACAAAATTGTATGAATAATTGTTCCATTAGGTGTTGTGTTAATATAGAGGAGGATGATGAGGAGGAATGGGATGAGGAAAATAGGTTAATGAACAAAGGAGACCATGTCAAAATTTTATGGATTAAAAAGAGTTTTTGGGTGTGTAAATAGAAAGAGTGTCAAAAAATGGGGATCAAAAACCTTGAGAGAATAGATCAAAAATTAGAAAAATCAACTTACAGCACTTCGGAAAAAAATTTAGAAAATGAAAAAATCAAGTTACAGCAAACACTCTATTGCTAAAGAAAACAAGCAGCACACCAGCCCTTGTGGCACGCCACGCCCTTGCCATGCCCCCCTCCGCGGGCCCAGCCCTGACACCCCCCTTTGACACTAACCCTTGGCCACCTTTTTGGACCATGTTTGGCTACTCTTATGGGCCATGTTTGGCCATTTCCTTAGACCACCTTAGGTAGGATTTTTGACCTATTCTTGGTCTATGCCTTAGGGCATTTGGGGTCCATTTGAGCCACTGTTTCAAGCCACATTAAAGACATTTTTGGGGCCATCTTAGAGACCATGCTTGAATATAACTTAGACTAATTTTGACCATTAGTTGGGGAGATATTTGATTGGTATTTAAAATCCATCTTGGGTAAGTCTAGTAGCAAATTTTCATTCTTTATTTTTGGGAAAACATGAGAAAATAAACTTGTAATTAACTAAATCTATTTAATTGCCTTTCATTTATTTTCTTAATTCATTTCACTCACTCCTCGGATTTTTGGAAATTCGGGGTGTGACAAATAGTATGTACATATATATTGTCATTTTTTTTATTTTAAGATCTCGAGGAGTTCATATTTCTATATGAATATTAAAAATTTGTTTAAATATAAGGGATAGTTTCACAATATATGAGATAATTTTTCTTTATGGTAGTGATGGTACATGGTGGTGATGGATGTGGGTTTTAACATAAGAAGTGAGAGAGTAAAGAAGAGAAGTGGTCTTTCTATAATTGTACTTAATTATATAAAGATAAAATAATCTTTTCGAGAAAATTGAAACATATGTTAGCCCTTTTTGTTTCATCAACTAACAGTTGACCAACGGAATGGGAAAATTGTTATTCACTATAAACCTCAAGAGAGGTCAGTGTAATTTCTCAAATTACGGGAGTGTCGTGTATAATATCACTGAACCTCAAACGAGGTTAGTGTAATTTACCCTTTTAATATACATTAAGTATCTTATCAAGTCATTATCTCATTCAATTTAACTCACACTAACATTTTTGTATTCTATTTCAAGTTTAGAAGTTACATTATAACTCATCTGGTCATCACAAGCCTTCATTAATTAAGTTTCATGTTATTTATTGTTATATATTTTTTAAGGTCAAATATACTTGTACCAACACATCATGTCTCCATTTACCTAAATGGATGAAAAAAAAAGATTCTTAGTGTCACGACCTGAAACCCACCCTTTGCGATCTCGAATCACGAACCCGATCCGACACTGTTGTCGAACTAAGGGTCTCAACTTGCTACACAGTCAGTGCTACTAACATGCAACAACTAATTAGCGGAAGACTTGAACAATTAAATAAATAAAAGCTGCATGTGATATATATAAGGTTCTCGAAATACGGAATACAAAATTATTAAACAACTGTTCATCCCCAAGAAGTGGATAACATGGGAGAGCTACAAGACAGTCTGTATTAAATATTACACTATAACTTCAAAAAAATGTCCACCATCCTAGCTATCAGGCTCTACTGTTTGTCTCTCGATATCTGTGCTTGTAAAATGTTGTGTAGTATCTAATAAGCTATGAAAACTCAATAAGTAATACTTCTTTACTCTGCCATGTGTACAGGTCAATATAGAAAAGCATAATTCATAAAGAACTAGGATAATACAATATGCTAGCCAATCAAGAAATATAGAACTCAATATCAGATGATAGAGACTCAAATGATAAAGCAATGAAATCTATTCTGCTAATAATATCATACTGTTACAGCCATGAGCCGTCTCAAGTACAAATTGTATACACTCAATAAAAGCTGTGAAATCTCATTATCATTCATAATGAGATAATATGATCAAGCTATGAAAATCAATAATAGATACTGATAACAACAAATGTGGATGCACTTTAACTTGGGGCCCGGCATACCCCTTAAGATCATTTTGTTCCCTTTTTCCTCGATCTCTCAGCTTAGCACTTAACCCATCGATTTAGTACTCGGCCTTATAGATCCCACTTTAAATGCCATTTTAATTACCACTTTAGATTCCCTTTTTCAACCTGTAGGTCTAGTAAGCATCAAATGGAGTTTGTGACTGAGCACAAATCCGACTACAATATAATATATCGAGATCATGCTAAATCCCATGAAAAATAAATGCAATAACACTGTCTCAGCAGCGAGAATGAAACTGTTGCCTTAATAGGACAATGTACTACTAGGCTGCTGAGATCATAAGTCTTGCCCCTCGAGGCCTATGTACAGAAATCATGATCAAGATATATAACAGTCAATAAACACTTTCCACAAGATAGAGCAATATTAATAGTGGACTCAATAAATGTTCTGGCATGTATGGAATACAATTAATAATATAAGAAAAAATGTTGACATGGCTGGGAATGTAACACATGCAGAGATCAGACATTTACTTACCTCTTAAACCGTTTCTTTTCTTTCCCAATAAAATCAAGTCACCGTTCCTTTCTCTCTGAAATCCCTATTTATCAATAGATAGTATATCTCAGTTTACCTTTTCATAATCTATGTTATTCATCAAATTTTATGCCTCTTTACTATTGGTATTTCTTTCACTAAAATATACTCTACTATTGAGTCCAGAACGTCGAACATAGTTGGTTTAGGCTTTTGCGGAACTCAATTCGGACATCGGTACTAAAAAGGGCAAAATGGTCATTTTGCACTTTTACGTGTCTTTTATTTTTTGGGACTCCATCTCATGAATCGGACCTCACCATTGGGTTCAGAATGTCCAAAATAGCTAAAATACACTATTCATATGTTTAATTTGGACATCGGATCAATTTACTATTATTTAATTAATTAAATTAATTAATTGTTGCATTTATATAATATATATACATATATATCTTCTACCCAAAATCCTCACGGGCTTGCCTGTCCAAGTAGGTTTGGGCTTGGGCTTCTCTTCCAATGGGTCTCAGGTTCGAATCCCAAGGTTGGGCCCCTTTTATTTTTCCTTAACCCTTTTTATATCTGTAATATATATATATATATATATATATATATATAAGCCCACCACTTTTAACATGGGCTTGCCTGTCAAAAGTGGTTTGGGCTTGGGGTTCCTTATCTTGGAGCCCAATGACGGTTAGCCCTTAGAACCGGAATAGCGTATCCCCATCCCTGTTACGTTTAATTTAATTGATTTCGTAGCCCCACAGCCAAACAGCCGAATTCTGTTTTTAATTTAAATTAACTGTACACTTAAACGATGCAGTATTGAGTAAAATAAAACCCAAACGACACCGTTCCATTTCTCATGTTCATCATCTTCCTCTCCTTCTGGGCTTGTTGCCTTAATTGCAGAAACATATATTTTCATTTTTGTGAGTTTTCTAAATGTTATTCTCCCTATTATTGATTTTAGGGTTTTTCTAGAACTACTACTTAGGTTTTGGTATTCATTTGAGGGTTCAACTCGAGCTCAACAGTTCGGTTATAGGTTTGATATTCAAACCTGCAACTCGGCCGTTCATGGTCATTTTTGGTCCAAAACTCTTGGTTTTTTCTTCTGTTGCGGCCTATTAATCATGGGGTTTAAGTTCCCATTTTCAAATTTAGGTTTTATAGCGAGTTGGTAGGGTTGGGTTTCAAAACCCGAACCTGCAACTCCAAATTTCTACTTCAATTCTTCATCATTTTTACTGTTTCTTCTTGTAAAATGATTCTCTTAAACTCAGCTATAAGTTCGTATGCTTAAAACTAATTATCATGCCTCTAATAATTGAAAATAGAAAATTGCATAACATACCTATTTTTCTGTATTTTTCTTGGTGCAGTCTCCTATTCTCCTTTCTTATTTTTAAGCTTATAAATCTCCCAAGGGTTTTCTCAGTTTCTCTTCAATCACTCTTTCTTTCTGATTTCTTATTCTCAAGCACACACACACACACACACACACACATATATATATATATACACAAATCCACCACCCTAGTCCCATCTCACCCTGGGTTGCAGCTTCCTTCAAGCCCTCTTTGTTGACTAACTTTTCTGATTTTTCCTGCTTCTCTTATTTCCTTTTTCTCCTTCAACTTTTACATTAAATGTGTGCATGATATTTGTATTGTATATTATATTATATTACACACACACACACACACACAAGCATGCATGCTACTTGTGCAGCCCCTCTCTCTGCCCTTCTTTTCTTTCTTTTTATTTCTTACATTTTGTATGGCAATACATGTATACCTATAATATATAATACCATGTATTTACATATATACAATACATCATTTATACATATTTTATATACATATATATATATACTCATATACACACGTATATATAAATTTTTAAGTACGTATACATACCCTGATATTCTCTGGGCTATGCATGTGTGCATACGTATGCACGCATGGAAATGCATGCGTACACGTATTACGAGGCTCGATTCCTGAGTTGCTCGAATATTGCCCGACACTGACTGTATAACTGATACTATTAACATTCTAAAATCGTATAGTACATATGATATCATGATATAGAGCTTTAACAGCTCGGTTTACAACTGACAGTACACTACTCGACTCGGTCTACCTCAGTTTACGTACTAATCTGGGTCAGGGTATTACACTTAGAGCCTAAAAGCACTAAAAAAGTCCTATCCTATAAATTACATAGGTTGTAAGTGTCTTTTATAATTCTCAAGGGTATTTTTGTAATTTTATTAAAACTAATTGCACACCTTTCGAGGTATAATTTCCTTAAACATACCTTGAAAATGAGTCTAGAAGGTCTATAAACCTTAAGGTACCCTCTTCGTATTTTAGTTGCTCTTTTAGTTATATCTTCTATGCTCAAGGGCATTTTTGTAATTTTACTCATTCATGTGTGACCAATCTCGTGTTCCAATTTGCCCAAACCGACATTGTATTTGAATTTACAATGCTAAAAAATCTTGGATATGCCCTGAGTTACCACAATTCGCTACATGCATAGCGATTTGCGAACTAAAACTGTGCAATCCCAATAGCGGTTCGTTCACGAACTGGAATGTGATATTTGGTGATCCAATATAAAACTAACAGACAGGAATATATAAATATATACATACATACAAACTTATCTATTAGGGTTTTGCCAAAGAAACGAGAACTAATCCATCTTCAATGATTCGATTAAGATTCAGCAATTAAAACAATGAAATACATGTCTATCGTTCAAGAATCGACTTAGATTTCTAGGAAAAAAAATCATGGTCATTAGTTGTAGTGAAGAAAGAAAAATAAAATCATGGTAGAAAAAAGAATTTACCTACCTATGTGCATATTGGGTCTGAATTGAAAATCTCTATTGCAATTAACTTTACATAAATTGGTAAAGAATAATTTTGAAGTGAAACAAGAGGTAGAACCAGAGAGATCAGGAGAAGGGAAGACTTGATCCAGCGGGGGGAAAAGATGTGATTGGGCAGGAGAAGGAGAGACTTTCATGGCAACTCGTAATTTGCTTTGATTCTAGAGAATTCGTGGTTCAATGTAAATCAAGTCTTAATTCTGTGTGAGTTAGATACACATAGATTTGCAAAAAAAAAAAACTACTAGTTAATTTAAATGTTTATTAATAAATATTAGTTTAAAATATAAAAGTTCAAACTCTCATACCAGATTATATATCACAATATTAAACAAATAAATAATAGAACTCCACTTTTCATTAAATACTAATGGAAACTAGCATGTTTAGGAAACCAGACACATTCGAAATTTGGTCTCTATATTTTTTAAAATATAATATAATAATAATAAAATATATTATTTCTATTCATAAAAAGAATATGAACTGGACACCATCCATAAAGGCATAAACTTATATAACAACAAAATTGCAACGTGAAGGTACTATAACAACAGAATTGCAACGTGAAAGTCGCTAAGGCATTACAGTGCTAGGGTTTTCTTATTCATTGTACCAAAAAAAAAAAACATCACATTAATGTAAAGGTACAAATCGTGTGGTACCTTTTATTTTACTCTATTTTTTATAGTCATATAATTATTTAAAGAAAACTCATGTTTATTTTTTTAAAAATATTTCTTTGTAGGTTGTTTACTTTTAAATATGGTTTTTGGAAAAAGAAAGCGGGTTGATGATGTCAGTTTGGATGATAAATTTGAAGATGACGATGATATAACAATATACAAAAATTATCCCACTAGTGATGATGAGAATGTTGAAGACTTCAAAATAATTGCTAATGATGCAAACACTAGTGGTGACAATGCTCGAACAAGTGATCATGTTCAACCGAGTGAGAAACGATTTGATCCTACTAATGCAAAGCCTTTGTTGGATGAAATTGTTTTAAAAGAGGCAACTATCAAAAAACAATCCAAATGGTGCTAAAACTGGGAATGTAAGTATTGTAAAGGAAATTTCAAAAGCTCTTATACGCGTATACATCTGCATATTTTTGGTTGTTCTATTGGAAAAAAACCTGCTATTAAAAGATTTTTGAATTTATTAAAAGATCATGAAAAGTTTGAAAATTTAGAAAGATAATGTGTTTCTTCTTCATTGAAGAACTCAAAACTTGCTCATCGTCAAATACCAAACGGTCGAGGTTCACTTGATGAATCGTTTGCATTGATAGATAGACATTCAATTAATACAACTATTGTAAGTGCATTGTGTGCAAATGGGATTCCGATTGATGGCCTAAGAAATCCTCAATTTTGCAAAATGGTGGGGGCTATCAATTGGGCACCAAAAGGTTATAAAGCCCATTCATTCGAGAAGGTTAGAACCATCTTGTTAGATGAGGTAAAAACTAGTGTGGAGAGAGAATTAATTCATATGAAAGACACATGGTATAATGATGGAGTATCAATTATTTACGATGGATGGACAAATATAAAAACATAACCCACTAATTAATATTCTAACTTTGAACAATCGTGGTATGATGTTCTTGTATGTGGAAGACTATTCTAGAGTTAAGAAATCAGGGGTCAATATTGCAAACTATAGCTAAAAAAGCAATTGGTGAGGTGGGTCCATCTAATGCCATCCAAGTTGTGACAGACAATGCTTCAAATTGCAAGGTAATCGAATTTTTTTATAGAAAAAGTACATCCTCACATTTTTTTGGTTTTCATGTATAGTTCACACATTGAATTTGATATTCAAAGATTGGGAAAATACTTTTGATTGGTTCACAAACACATTGTCCATGGGCAAAAAAATTGTCATATATTTTTTAAATCATTCTCATGCTTTGAAAATTTTTAGAGCCCAATCAAAATTAGAACTACTAAAAATAGTCAAGAAATAGTTTGCATCGCACTATATAATGTTGAAAAAGACTTGTTGATGTTAGAGAAGCTTTAGCTACAACAGTAGTTTTAAATTTATGGAACTAATGGATGAAAACTGATGATGAAAGTACAAGACAAGTCGGTGCTTTGATTAGTGAAAATATAAGGGGTGATGCTTTTTGGGATGAAGTTGGTAACATATTGACAATTATAAAACCAATTTAAAAATTAATTAGATTTTGTGATAATGATGGTTCTATTATGGGAGAAGTATACGAGGGAATGGATAATATACTTGGAGAGATTACATATGCTTTACAAAATAAAAAGGATGAAGATGCATATCTGCATATTGAAACAATAGTGCTAAGTGGATGGGAGAAGATTCCACTTATGTTTTTCTCTATTAACTCGCTTTTATGATTCCACTTATGTTAACACCCCTGCCATTAGAGGAACATCTAGAAAGAAGCCAAATGAAGACAAAGAAATGATGGATGGAGTGTCAAAAGAATTTGAAATGAGGCACGAATGCTATATAAACAATAAGTAGATGTTCATATGCGTAAAGAGTTATTTTCTACCACTGATGCTTTTGTTGATGTTGTGACAATAGGTGCCATTAAGTGGTGGAAAACTTATAGATCAAAAACACCAAAATTGACTGAAGTTGCAAGTATTTTTTTATTCCAACCAATCACTACATCGTTTGTTGAAAGGAATTGGAGTACTTACTCATTCATCCATAATGTTAAAAGAAACATGTTACTTTTTTTTTGTTAATCTATAGTTGTTCTTCTTATGTTAAAATTATTTTTGATAAATGTTTACTTCTTATGTATCATAATATGTAGGTTGAACTCCTTACGAGCTGATAAATTGGTAATTCATTCATTGGAATATCAGTTGTTGTCTAGATTTCAAGGCAACTACAAGGACCATTTAAGAAGTAGGATGTTAATCTAAAGGATACTTTGAGAGATGATTCTCATGTGAGATTAGAAGAGATGCAATGGCAATCATTGGATGAAAGGGCCAAGGATCAATACAAAGCAATTCAAAATAACTTTTACCGTTAGTCGGAATGCTGATTCTATATAATTGAAGGATTAAAGTGATAAATAATAATTTAAAATAAATATTTTTTAATATTAATTTATTTTTTTACATTGTTTTTTATGTATATATATTATATTTATTTTTGATATATAAAATTTAATTATTTTTAACAAAAGAGAAATATATATTAAATAAAATTCTAATAATAGAATTGTTAAATAAATTTGTTTTATCTAAATAAATAATAATAAAATATTATAGTAAAATACGAATAAGATTTTACTGATATAATTAAATTTTTATACGGACTTTTTTTGTAGAGTTAAGATATTTATTAATATTAGATTTTTAATTTAATTATATTTTAAATTCATAAATTTGAAATTTTTTTATAGAATAAAATTTTTACAAATTTTAAACTTAATTTAATTGTATTATTAATATATAAAATTTCACACTTTCTTTTTAAATAAAATCTAAAACAATTGTTTTGTTGTCTTTGCAGGGGCCACCCTCCTAACAGGGCATGTTTCTTATATATTAACAGGACAATGCATGCGATGTCCGGCTCGGAACGTTCACACGAGAACTAGAAAGTGGATACGGACAAGTCATATGTATGGTTTAAAAAGATTTTAAATAAAACGGTAATAATGGGTGCCAGAACCCTAGTTGGCCTTTAGTGCAGTGCAGACACCAGAGATGGACCATCGTCCTTCTCTCTGTTAGATTCTGGAGATGTCCTACAAATTATTATATGGTCGTTGAATTGACCCGGTCAATCATAAAGAATCACACACACACACACACATTTATATATAAGTTATTTTTTAATACTCAAGAAGAACATTTATAAGCAGATGAAAGGGCCAAGGATCAATGCAAAGTTTCGTATAGTTCAAGACTTCAAGGCCAAAGTTCAACCCCATCAGCTAGTCCTTCTAGTGCTGTGCCTCGAAGGAAATCTCAACAGTCCCAAACCTCTAATTTTATACAACAACGACCATCCACATCTTCAAAGGATAAAGGAAAGGAAAAAAATATAGTGTTAAATACAAATTAAGAGTAATTATTATTTTTATTATAAATTATGAGTTATTGTTAATGAGACATATTATTGGTATTATTATTTGCACTTTTGACTTTTTTATAAGTTACTTTACATGATTTTAGTATTAATAGTTGGAACTTTAATTAAATTAAAACGATAATTCGTTACATGATTTATGAATTGATATACTTTATAATTGTTATGCACTAGTTCACTCCATCTAGATTAAAAGATGATACACATTGATATGCATTGTTACATTAAAGCATGTGGTGTGGGCCCAAATCCCAAGTGGAAGGAGGAGTAACAGCAGGTTGGCTCGAAGCTTGGGGGAGTGAAATTGGAAATGTCACTAATTTAGTACATGCTTAATGAAATCCCTCCAAAGCAAATCAGCCAGCCATGATGAATTAACTGTTGAGCCATAAAATGATCCCCTATGTCACGACCCAAAACTCACTCTACGGGAATTAAGGGTTCGTGATCGGCCACCAAGGCCTCTCAATGATCACAATACCATTCTAATTACCATTTAGTCAATCACAGCGGAATACATTTTTCTCTTTTCATATTCACAAAGTAAGCTACACAACTTAATCAGTCAATTAAATATCATCACTGAAGGATACAGCTTCCATGTCAAAGAGAAGTATTGAGTAACATAACATTATATAATCTTAATTCACAAAATACAAAAAACTGTCTAGTCTATCTTCGATCGAGGACTCATCAAAAGAAACTCGCTTCATCACTTAAGCATTTATCATGCGTCACTTGAAAGTGAGTTTGTCTAGTCCTCACCTAAAAACACGGTAAACATCTGTAATGAGCTCGACGACTCTGTGAGAATTCCATAATATGCCAAGGGTTTTAAAACTACTATGGAGTTTTATTCTGAAATGTCTATACTCATATAGAATTAGAATACGTTATATCAAAATACAACAGATTAGAGGATAGTATCAAAGTCATTTTCAATAGATCTCAGTTCAATCATAGTCAAAAATCAATAATCGATAACATAGCTCAATCATAATAATGATTCAAGAACATAGTTCGATAACAATGGTCAATATTATAATTCAATCATAGTTATGGTTCAAAGTCGTGGTTCAATAACAATAGACTTAGTTTAAATCAATATCATGGTTCAATCTTAATTATAGTTCAATATACAATTTTCAAGTCCAGTAGTCAATATCGTAGTTTAATAATTCTTTGTTCGATAATTCAAAGTTCAATCATAATTCATATTCAATATTCATAAAAGTTCAAACCAATAAAATTCCTCTTCTATGGTAACAAATTAGAACATCGCTGACTTAGATCGATATTCGATAACTAGTTCGATAATGTTGTTCTATGCGGCTCACCATCAATATACCCCGTGGTTAGGGTTCGATAAGGTCACAATCCATTCAATAATGACCAATCATAGAAGATTCTATGGCAAGCAAATTAGAACCTCGCTGATTGAGATCGATATTCAATAACTAGTTCGATAATGCTGTCTATGCGACTCACCACCAATATATCCCGTGGGTAGGGTTCGATAAGGTCACAATCTATTCAATAATAACCAATCATAGAAGGGTGATCCATTCAAAACATTAAAATCATATTCAAAATCAATAATCATCAATAACAATCTTAGTTATTCAAATACGAGTCCCATATTCAGTGTTTAGTCAAAACAATTCAAAAATCGGTAAGAAACCATATAGCGTCTTGAGTATCTTACAAAACGTTTTCTTGAATCAAGGGAAGATAATATAGATATCGATGGATCATTTAAAACATATGCTAGGTGTAACGTATCTGTTATCAAAGGCTATAAGGAAATGGTGATAGATATCGATAAGTCATTCGTAAACGATATCAAATGAAATGCGTCTATTTTCAAAGTCATAAAAGAGTTCAATATTCATATCTATGATAAAACTCCACCTTAACATGACATGGAAAACTCACAAGAAATCTATTATCAAAGTCATCAAAGAGTTCGATATTTATATCTATAATGAAAATCCACCTTAAGCATGACATAGAAAACTCACCTGATGTCTAAAAGCTTATCTCCAAAAATCATTCCTTTAATCAAAGGTCCCTATAATCACAAATTCAGGGTCTTGTTACATTCTTGCTTAAAGCATCACACAATTTAATTGTTAACTTATAGCTCTTTCTATTCCAATTACCCTTTTAGTTTATTTGGATAACGGATTATTTACTATAATTAAATTATTTAATTTCATATTATATTTTTATTCTGTTGATATTATATTACATGTGTCATGGTGGCACAGTGGTCATTAGCTTGGTTTTAGGGTTTACTGAGCCCAAGGTCTAGGGATAGAAACTAGGGAGCTGCGGCTTCCCTTTATTTTTTTGATTTTCCATTTTCCAAACAATGGATAAGGACCTTAAACGAGGATAAGTTATCCCCGTTCAGAATAAGGGTATTAAATCAGTCTCCAATCCTCGTAGCCAAACACCCCATTTCCTTTTTAATTAACAACTCAAAACTACGCCATTTTGATATAACCATAACTGGGCCTAGGCAGGTTCCATGCCGAACCTAAAATTGACCCGATGACCGACCCAAACACTGTTCTTCTTCTCCAGAGAGGGTTCTGGTGTCTTCCCCAGCAATGGTAACTATCTTTGGTGGAATTTCGGCATGTTTTCAATAGGGTTCGAACCCTAATTCCATGAGGTTTCCATTTTTAATTTTAGTTTTTCAAATAGCTTCTTCCTTAAGCTCAAAATAGGGCATCACAGTCAGGCTCTAGTGAGGGTCCAACTTTTCGACAAGTAAATTTTTTCCTATTTCGTGACTTTTTAGCCACTGTTTTGGCCCCAATTTCTTCCTATAGGTTTCTGAATCCTAGGGAACATTTTCCCATTTCTTAAGCCCAATGAATTGATAAAAATCTTGATCATCCATCAAACCAAATCGTACCTGCAACTTGGCCTTTCTCCTTGGTCTCTTGACCATTTTAACCGATTTAAGTTACAGTATGATTTATTTTCAATGCTCTTTTGAGCCATGCAAATGGTTTGAAGCTTCAATCAAGTTTACACAAAAATACTATTTTTCACTATTTCAGGTTTACTAGTTCTAGGGTTTCTTCCTAGTTTAACAAGTCCATTCTCATCTAATTTTCTCCCTTTTTCAATATCATATGCATGCATGCATTTTAAACCCCTAAATAGTAGGTTTTAACTATGATTTTCTAAAGAGAGAAACTTGGCATAATTAGGGTTTTTACCTTCCTTCAAGGGGTGATTCTTTCCTCTAATTCAAGCTACTGAATCCTCAAGCAGCTTTAACTTGCATGTATGAGTCTCCTTTCTTCTTCTTCTTCTTCTTTTTCTTTCTACCTCACTCTCCCTCTACATGCACATGTACTCAAAACACACACTATACTTACGCACTAAGTCTAATTGTATATATAATTTGCACAACATACACAGGTTATATATATATATATATATATATATAACACATGTCTCATACATATATATATATATATATATATTACATGTAATATTAATGGTGGAGGAGGGGGTCCAATGGGATGCTGGCAGCTCAATTTTAAGCATGCAACATTTGAGACTTATTTGAGTATGTATATATATATATATGATGATATATATAGTACAAAGTGCTCACAGCTCAACTGGTATTTTTTTGGACTTTAGATCTCTCTTCTTTTTGGTCTAGGGTTCAAACCCTTTGGCCATCACTTTTGGCCCCTTTTTTCCAATCTTTTCTCCTTATGCCTTGTTTGACTTTTGGCATATTTTATCCCATTTTCCCTTTTTTTCTTTATTTCCTATTTTTCTACTTGTCTACTTGTATTTTTATTTATTTTTATATTTTTTTTGTAGTCTTTATTATCTTGGTTTAATCTCCCATAACTTTTCATTTTGCTTCGTAAAGTCCTTAATATTAAATTAGTAACCTAAATCCTGATAATCGGATCGGGGTGTTATACCCTGGGCCATAGGCTACTACCATAACAGATAAGCTTGGGTGTAAGAAAGTAGAACCATGAATTAGATTCTTTTGATATGTAACAAATGACTAGTCCAAAAAGTGTGATTGACTTTGACATTATTTGGCATTAACAAATTAGTCACTTTTATGCATTCTTGATATATAACTTGAAATAGTGCAATATGACATGGAGCCTTGAAATAAATACATCAATCTCATATAGCATGTTATATGAAATGTTTACAAATGAAATTTTAAATTTCATTAATAAAGACTTACAATATAATTGTTTTATTTTGTTTCTTAAAAAATGACGACTCTTTTATTTTTAATGATGACATTAAAATTCCCCTTTCATGACTATAAATGAGAGATGTACTGCTTAGCTTCTTGGCTAACGAATTTAAAAAGAAAAAAGTAACCTGCAAATATGAAAACACAAAAAACAAATTAATAGAAAAGAAGAGAAAGTTAGTATAGGACGGTAAAAAGAGCAAATAAGATAAAATGTTAAAAGTTAAAACTAAATTAATATGTTGAAATACATCAAAATTATAATACACTATTTTTCAATCAATATTTATTTTATTATAGTTGAATTTAAGGAATTTGTCTATAAAAATATTTTTGTGATAAATAAATTTTCAATAAAAATATAAATAAGTATTATTACACATTCTAGAAAAGCATTCTACGTTCCGAATTAATGAATTTCGTTCTAATAAAATGATCCGAAGAAGACTGCCCCTAGTTTACCGCGTACCATGACAAGGAATGATTACCATTCACATTCATGTTTCATGTATTACAACGATTCCCGTTCCAGGTAACACTGGATATGCCCTTTCCGAAATTTAATCATCTTTCAACTACTTTATAACATTAGGTCATTTTTTTCATTTTATAAAATTACGTGTGACTATCTCCAAGTCCTTGGATGTTCAAATGCACCTTATATTCAAATTCAAAGTGCCTGAAAATTTTACGTATGCCCCTTATTGCATTTTAATTAGTTTTATTTCAAATTTATAAACTAAAGGGCCTTTCCATAATTTTCATAAATTAGTTCATCAATTTGTAATTTTTTAAAAAAAATTAGTCTCTTTGTAATTATTAAAGAATTCAATTTCTTATCATTGTGACCAAGCAAGTCTAATTTAATTTGGTCCCCAATTTCTAAAATAGGGTTATTCATATTCTAATTTCAATCCCAACCTAGGTTACCATAAACATGTTGCCAAACAACCCAGTTATCCAACTAGCAACTAGGCTAAGCTTAGACCAAGCCCAAGCTCAAGCCCAGGATCAAGCTCAAGCCCATAGTCCAAAGGCCCTTTACTAGGACCCAGGTCCAAGCCCAACCCAAATCCAAACAGTAAGCCTAAAGGCCAAGCCTAACATTCAGCCCAAGACCCAAGCCCAAGTCATTGGCCAGTTAACCAAAACCCGACCAGGTATGTCTAGAGCCATCGGTCGAGGCCCGACCTGGTTTGATAGTTGATTGGTTAACTGCCAACTATGGTCATCTTCTCCAAAGACTTTGCTAGAAACCTAATTTCTGACATTATTTTCTCGTGTGTTTTCAATCATTTTTTTGTTTAAAATATTGTAGAATCAATTACTCATCATCTACCACAATTTTTGAAGGTTTAAAACTCAAAACCAACCAAATTTTGGCGAGCCATGACTTTTCAATGACGTGTCATACCCAACTTGTTCCTTCACTTTTTCTCAAGATTTTTTTATCTAATTTACTCACATGAAATCAGAAATTCCAAATCAAACTTTCAAAACATGAAAATCATCACAAAGTAGATAAAAAACATCACACCCAAATCTATGACTCTATATTGTTTAGATGCTGTCATGCCCCATTCTATGCCTCATATGCATGGCCCAACCCTAGTTTTACCTTCTTAAGCATATAATGTGGTTAAACAATGTATAAATTAGTATAGGATTTCGTTCAAGACTACGCCACCTATGTGGATACCCAATTTGGTCTCTCTTTACAATACCCCCCACCACACACACACACACACACACACATATATATATACGCACACACAAGCATTAAGACACCTAAAATCCTTGTACATTTCTTATGGGAAGCAACATATATTTATCTAAATCATTCAAATATGAGACCTATAAGCGAGTCTCCATAGGAGCCTTATATACGCGCGCATGTGTGTGTGTGTATATTCATTTTGAAACACACATTTACATCTATAATCACACACATACAATCTTTACAATCTAAACTAAATAGGAGGTTCAAGAAAGCCCATACCTCTTGATGCTGCACTTTTTGGCTCGCAATAAGTATGGACTCCGTGACCTGTAGAACACTCAGAAAGATGATCAGAGGACCACCGGATTGGCTCCGGCGGTAGCCGCTCCAATGCTTAAGTAAAAGAATTGAAAGACTGTATTGAAAGCCAAAGAATGAGCATAAAAATAAAGCGTACCTTTAGGGTTTAATTTATAGGTCGTGGCCTTCCTAAGTTGATTAGGATTCGATGCCATGAATATAGGGATTTGATTATCGGAGATTGCAGTTACCTTGTGGAGCATTGAGTCGTAGATGGAGATAATCATAGATAGTAGTTTCCGTGTTGAAGACTGTTTCCTTATTCCCTGCTTGGCGTTTGTTAAGGAAGCTATAAGGTCGGAGCCATATGAAATGTTGAATAAATATTGCCCAGAACATAAGGTCTGGGATATCTGTGTATGAGAATGCCTTAAAGGCTTCGCCTGCACTGTATGACCGAGATTATCAGCTCTGAATGATATATATATATGAAGATGCTCTGTAGGCTAGTCATTGCTCTGTATGATCGAGATTATTGAGGATGCCCTGAAGGCTGTTCACTACTCTGTATGATCGAAATTATGAGGATGCCCTGAAGGCTATTCACTGCTCTGTATGATCGAGATTATGAGCTCCGCATATACACGTGTCTCAAGGTGATTGGTGTGTCTGTTTGTGGTATATCAGCTACTCCCCCCCCAAGCCCTAGTTAGAAGTTGGGGCTTAACTAGGGTTATGGGTCTTGCGAAGAGTTATACGTTTTGTTCCTCCGTTTCTCGAGACGTCGGTTTAATGCATCATTTATTGCGCAGTCGATACTTGAGAATTCATCATTACCTTCAACCGTTGTGTCGGCTCGCCTTGGAAGGCTCATATTTCGAATGTGTATATAAAGAGAGGGAAAGGTCTTCCATACCTTTCTTTTGCATTTGCTTCTACAGTACCAGACTGCCATTTGACATATTTTGAAGTTTGAAGGATATCCGGCGTTTCACAGTCCTTTCTTGATCTCAGGTTCGACTTTTAGTCCCCTTCTACATTCCTTCTTCTTTATTTCATTTCTTTCTCTTGTTCGCCATGTTTGGCCGTGAGTCGCACTCTGGTTCGGGCAGTCCCTCTGAGGCCGTTCCTCAACCGCAGTTAGTAAATATTGATGAAAATAGACCGGCAGGACCCCCCTCTAGTCCGGAGGTTAGGATTGTTGATGCATTCGATGAGCCCCCAAACAGGGCTGGAGAGACTTCTGGTCGATCCGGTTACAGAGAGGAGGGTGAGAGTGTAATTACTGAAAGCATGTTGAAGGAGTTATGGGCGAAGTTCAAACTTCCCACAAATGTCACTTTCAGGGTCCTAGATTCTCGAGATCACCCAGGCGATGTTAGAGAGGGGAAAATCTGTGCCTATCTGGCCTGGTTTGAAATAGGTCTTACACTCCCCCTTCTTGATATAATAAGACAATTCTTTTGTTGGTTTAACCTTTGCCCCGCAGACCTGAACCTTAACAGTTGGGGACATCTGTTGAGCTTCATTGTGTTAGGACATATGAATAATGTCGAGGTATTTCTCGATTTGATCCGTAGCAATATGGATCTAAAACTTCAAAAGGCGGAGGGCCTTTATTATATGTCTTTTGATAGCGGGTTCAGACCCCTTACTTCTGTGCCCTCCTCCAACAAGACCTGGAAGAAGTGGTACTTTTTTATTAAAGGAGGATGGGAATTCAAGAACTTCGAAGGTCAACCCTCCGCATTCCCTCGAACCACTAAGCCAAAGGGTAAGGCTCAACTTTTTCGTGGCTGTATTGATTTTGTTTGGCTCGCCAATTGTTGAACTGATCAATTTCTGTGCTTGTTTTGCAGTCAAGAGTGCGTGGAAGAGACCAGACCTCTCTCCCGTGATTCAGAAACAATATAAGAAGCTCTTGAAGCCCAGCAGTCGAGACCATTCTTCCATTGTTAATCCTGAGAGATTGATGGCTGCCAGGGGAAGTGTTGAGGAGATTGCTGATAATGTGATGGCTCAATGGGAGACCGGGCCATCACCATCCGTGGCGGCCGGGGAGACTTCCTCTCCAGCTGTCCCTCCCGTTCAGAAGAAGCGGAGGTTAGTTTTGTCCTCTCCCGAGCCTGCTGAGGGGGAGGAAGAGGCTCCTGTCCCCATTTCGGTGGTCCCCCCAGTTCCATCTCGGCGAGCGGGCAAGGGGGCATCGTCATCGGCGACTCCTGATGCTACTGATCAGGAGGCCAAGAAGATTCTGAGGGAGTTTTGGGCCAAAGGCTCAGTTAAACTCAAGCCTCAGAAGTCGGGGAAGCTTCTTGCTGACTTGACCGCTCTTCAGGTTAAGGTGAGTTTGTCGGGCCCTTATTCTTCTTTTCCCTTTTCTTCAAGCGTTTATGCTGGTATTGAACTGTTCAATTTGTATTATGCAGACCCTGCACACCCTTTCTACTTTGGTGGAGGTTTCTCCGTCTGCGGAGGAGTTTGACCGACTTAGGGCCGATCTGGATGATCTGGGGCTTCAGATTGGTACTGCTAGGTCGGAGGCTCACGACTCCGCAGAGAAGCTGAAGGAGTGTCAGAACTCCTTGATCGTAATGGAGTCAGAGAGGGACCTTGCCGTTGAGCGGGCAAAGAGGTTGCAGGCAGAGATGAATGGCATGCAGCATCAACACCGTAAACAGCTTGAAGACGCCGTGGAGCAGGCATTGATGGATAATGAGGAGGAAATGAAGTCGAAGCTGGAAGGAATGACCCATCGTTTGATTACGTTTGGGTTCAACAACTTCCGTTCCCGGCTCCTTACCAAGTTTCCAGACCTTGATGTCTCCTCAATTGTGCCGCCTGGATCTGAACCTTCAGAGGTGGTTATCCAGGGTGAAGTGGCTGATGTCCTCCCTGCCGATCTCACGGAAGTGGTCGTACCGACTGAGATGGTTGATGCTGCCCCTGCCGATCCTTCTCCGGCTGTTGATTCTGTTTTTGCTGATCAGGCTTAGGATGTATATTTTGTTTAACTTCCAATGTACTGGAAATATACATTCGTGAATGGAACAGTATTTTGCTTGATACTTGTCTCTTTAGTTATATTGCTTTGTAGTACTTTAACTTGTGGTTGATGGTGGTAATTGTTGCAAATAGCGCTGCTCTGGAATTTAGTGTATACCAGACCGGATTTTACCCTGTAGATAATTGTATTCCGAGCTGTTTTTCATGCCCTAGTCAGTAATTGAAGATTTCCTTTGCAAACATTTCAAAGCTGACTGCTCTGAATCTGGAGACTTGATAATGAATGGACATTTCGTGATTGTAGTTCGGTTGATCAGCACTTCTGCCTCCAGAACTGTTAAGACAAGGGCCAAAAAACCTCATAGTTGATGGACCTCTGTTGTACACGCGACCCATTAAGTGTTAATGACCTGGAGAACCTGTCACGTCAACATATACGTGGACAAGACTAAAAAGTCTATATATTGCGTGTGTGGCTTTGCCTTTTGTTTCACCCGAGAAGGTGGTTTTAATGCCTCATTTATTGCTCCACTGTCGTTTGGGATTTCGAAGCGAACTCTTCGCTCAACCGTTGTGACGGTTCATCTAGGTGGCTCTTGGGCTTTGAAGGCCTATATATATGGAAGAGGAGCGTACGGTTGCGCCCTATCTTTTTACTTTGCTCCGTTGTTAGAAAGGTTTTTAGATGTTCTTAAAAAAAAATTGTCGTTTACTCAGAGATGATTGACGGTCTTCAGTCTAAGTTGGGAATGATTAAACTATGGCCGAGAGTTAACCTTCTCTTCAATTCAGTCTCCAAGGAAGGATTAGAGGAGGTTGAGATCTTCTTGTCCATCTTGGCATCCGGTCGAGATTCCTCCGATGGGAGGTGGTCCCTCCCTGATTCAACCGAGGCTTGGAGCGTCGGTGATGAAGACGAAGGCGAGATGCTTCCCTCCCTCTGTATTCTGGCAAGCACCCTTGCTCAAATCGGCTGGGGTGTGACAACTGCTCTGAGGGAAATGAACGTGGGCTGCTTCTTCCTCTTTGTGACTTGGCAGAGACCCTTGCTTCAATCGGTTGGGGCGTCGTGCCTATCACAAAGGTGGAGAATAAAAAGTCTCTTGAGGCCCAAAGCCCTCATCATCCGTTGGTACCGAGATCATTGATAGTGATGATGAAATGGCCTGGGCGTTCCTTGATGCAGACTGGGGTTCAGGGTTTCTTCCTTTCAAATGGAATCGGCGGCGGCGGTAATGGAAGGTTGGATCCTGTGCCCTTATATCATTCGAGGAAGAAAGCCATGATGCTGCAAATAGAAATGACATAGTAGCTTCCTGTAATAGTTTATGTAATGGTCTCTGTATTGTAGCCTCTGCTTTATTTCCAGTCTCTGTACTGATGTAAATCTTCTGAATCATCAATAAAATTGAGTCTCTTTTTCTCAGATCTGATGTTCTTTGTATTCGAATGTACTATTCTGTAGTTAGAATACCTTCTCGTGCACTTCTGATATATGAATGTTCTAAGAATAGATCAAAGAAACTCAGAAAAATGCCTGAATCAAAGTACTTCACTCCTGATCGGTACCATAGTACTTATTGTTTGTTTGACGAATAAGCCAAATAATATAAATATCGGATCTGAGGTGTTCCGATCTAGGAAACTTTAGTTTGTAGATGCCTGAAACTTTTGTCTTTGGGTGGACTGGATCATAAAATCTGCTAATTGAGGGCGGACCAGGCTCGGAAGGCCTGTGCATTAGGGTGGTCCAGGCTCTGGAGGCCTGCGTATAAAAAATGGACCAAGTATTTAAGACTTGTATATTTATGGACCAGGCTCTGAAGGCCTGTGCATTAATAGATGGACCAAGTACTGAGACTTGTACATTTATGGACCAGGCTCTGAAAGCCTGTGCATTAATAGACGGACCAAGTACTGAGACTTGTACATTTATGGACCAGGCTTTGAAAGCCTATGCATTAATAGATGGACCAAGTGCCAAGACTTGTACAATTATGGACCAAGCTCTGGAGGCCTATGCATTAATAGATGGACCAAGTACTGAGACTTGTACATTTATGGACCAGGCTCTAGAGGCCTGTGCATTAATAGATGGGCCAAGTACTGAGACTTGTACATTTATGGACCAGGCTCTGGAGGCCTGTGCATTAATAGATGGACCAAGTACTAAGACTTGTACATTTATGGACCAGGCTATGGAGGCCTGTGCATTAATAGATGGACCAAGTACTGAGACTTGTACATTTATGGACCAGGCTCTAGAGGCTTGTGTATTAATAGATGGACTAAGTACTGAGATTTGTACATTTATGGACCAGGCTCTGGAGGCCTGTGCATTAATAGATGAATATTCTATGGAAGTAAAAGAAACATCTCTACTGATAATACTTCCGTAAGTGTTCCACGTTCCATATCCTAGGAACAGACTTCCCAGTCATGTCTTCTAGCCAGTAGGTAGTAGGTCGAACAACCCTCGTTACTTTGTAGGGGCCTTCCCAGTTTGGTGACAACTTTCCCATAGTGGGATCCTTGGTGTTTTGAAAGACTCTTCTTAAGACATAGTCTCCGACTTGAAAGTTGATTGTCTTGAGTCCTACCTTGGATTTGTTGACCATTCTCTATTGATAGGCTTCCATCCTGATGCTGGCCTGATCCTTTCTCTCTTCGAACAAATCCAAGTTTTCCATCAGCTGCTGATCATTGGATTCTTGCTCAAAGGCCTCAGTCCTCAAGGTTGGCATACCGATCTTAACCGAAATTACTGCTTCTGTTCCATAGGCTAGTGAGAAAGGAGTTTCAGAGGTGGGAGTTCTTCTGGTTGTTCTGTAGGCCCAAAGAACTCCAGGGAGTTCTTCTGCCCACTTACCTTTGGCCTGTTCCAACCTTTTCTTTAACCCGTCAAGGATTGTTCGTTTAGTGACCTCTGCTTGCCCATTTGCTTGTGGATGGCCTGGAGAGGCAAAGTGCTGCCTAATGTTGAGATTTTCGCAGAATGCCTTGAAGCCTTTACTAGTGAATTATGTTCTATTGTCGGAAATAATCACACGTGGTATGCCGAACCTGCATACAATGTTCTTCCAGGTGAAGTTCTCAACTTCTTTTTCTGTGATATGTGTCAGAGGTTCGGCTTCGGCCCATTTAGAGAAGTAGTCGATGGCCACCAAGAGATATTTCCTGTTCGGAGGTGCCTTTGGTAATGGACCCACAATGTCCATCCCCTATTGAGCAAAGGGCCAAGGACTAGGAATCGGGATAAGCTCATGATGAGGCTGATGTTGGTACGGGGCAAATCTCTGGCATTTGTCGCACTTCCGAACATATTCTTTAGCCTGTTTCAACATGTCGGGCCAGTAATAGCCCTGCGATAGAGCCCGGTGGGCTATAGTTCTGCCCCCATTATGATTCCTGCAAATTTCTTCATGTATTTCAGCCAGGACATATTGTGACTCGTCTGGAGCTAAGCATTTTAACAGAGGTTGAGAATACGACCTTCTGTAAAGCTTGTTGTTTAGGAACAGGTACTGAGCCGCTCTAATTCGGATTCTCCTAGCTTTGTTTTTGTCCTCTGGGAGGAGCCCGGATCTTAGATACTAGAGGATTGGAGTCATCCAGTTCTGAGGCTGTTCATTAATTTGAGCAATTTGGGCTTCCTCAATGCTAGATCCTGGCTGAAAGGCGATTTTAATTGTGGAGTTTGCTTCAGACTTGATGCAGGAGGCCATGTTAGCCAGAGCATCTGCTCTGCAATTCTGGCTTCTCTCAATTTTCTGGATAGTAAATGTCTAGAAGGAATGCTTCAAATGGTTCACCAGTTCGGAGTACCGGAGCATCCTATCATCTTTAATGGCAAATTCTCCCAAGACCTGGCTCACTACCAGTTGGGAATCAGAGAAGACATCGAGGTTCTAAGTCTCGCATTCTATGGCAAGCTTCATGCCTAAGATTAGGGCTTCATATTCGGCTTCGTTATTTAGAAGCTTTGAATCCCAAGCTGATTGCTTTTTCTGATGTGAGCCCATCAGGGGATTGTAATACCAGGCCTACCCCTGAACCTTGATCGATTGACGATCCATCAATGTATAGCAACCAGGTTCCCGAAGTCTCGGTGAGTTGTGCTTTGTTCTGAAGTGCCGGGGTGAATTCTGCCACAAAATTAGCTAAAGCCTGCCCTTTGATGGAGTTTCGGGGTATATATGATATGTCGAACTCCCCTAGCTCCACAGACCACTTCACCAATCTTCCCGATACCTTAGGTTTCCTCAGTATTGACTTTAGAGGGTAGGCAGTTGGGATCTCTATTGGATGGGCTTGGAAATATGGTCGAAGCTTCCGAGCTGATATGACCAAGGCATAGGCCAGTTTCTCTATTTCTGGGTATCTTTTTTCCGTGTCAAGTAGTGCCCTACTGACGTAGAAAATAGGCCTCTGTACTCCTCTGTCCTGTCTGATCAATACGGAGCTGACCGCGTTTTTGGAAACTGCAAGGTACAGGAGTAGCTTTTCTCCTTGTACTAGTTTTGATAGGAGTTCTGGAGAGGCTAGATACTCTTTTAGCTCTTGAAAGGATTCTTCGCATTGTTTCGTCCACTGCAAAGCTTTGCTGCCCTTCAGAGCTTTGAAGAAAGGTAGGCAGCGGTCAGTGGATTTGGAGATAAATCTGCTCAGTGCCGCAACTCTACCATTCAATGCCTGAATTTCCTTCCTGGTTCTTGGTGACTTTAGCCCAATCAGGGCTTGGATCTGAGTGGGGTCTGCTTTGATACCCCTCTGAGAGACAATGTATCCCAAGAATTTTTCTTTCGTAACTCTGAAGGTACATTTCGAGGGGTTGAGCTTCATCTTGTGCTGTCTGAGGATATCGAATGTCTGGGCTAAGTGCTGGAGGTGGCTGCCTTTCTAAAGACTCTTTACCAGTATGTCGTCGATGTATACCTACATGGTGCTGCCGAGCAGTGGGCTGAACATCTTGTTCACTAACCGCTGATAAGTGGATCCAGCATTCTTCAAACCGAAAGGCATCACTCTGTAGCAATAGAGCCCTCTTTTGGTTATGAAGGCAGTCTTCTCTTGATCTGGAGGGTACATCTGGATTTGGTTGTATCCAGAGTAGGCATCCATGAAACTCATAAGCTCATGCCCTGCAGTGGCGTCAACCAGTTGGTCTATTCTTGGCAGTGGAAAGCTGTCCTTAGGGCACGCCTTGTTGAGGTCTGTATAATCAATGCAGACTCTCCACTTGCCGTTTTTGTTCTTGACAAGCACGGTGTTGGCTAGCCACTCGGGATAGAACACTTCCCGAATCATCCTAGCGTCTAGCAGCCTTTGGACTTCTTCATTTATAATCCGATGCCGCTTAGGGGCAATCGGCCTTCTCTTCTGTCTGACTGGCGGGTGATCCGGATCCACCATTAGTTTGTGAGTTATAAGATCGGGATCTATTCCCTCCATGTCTTTGGTCTCCCAAGTAAAGATAGAGAGGTTGCCTTTCAAGAACCTAACTATCTTTTCCTGCTCGGTGTGTGTCAGGTCTGGGCCGATGTACAAATAACGCCCCTCTGCTTCTGAACTGACCAGTACTTTGATGGGCTCACCGACAGGTTTGGCTCGGCTGTCACGTCCCCTTGGGCTCAAGGGTTCTTCGATGCTGGATGGGCAATTCTCCGCCTCGGGAGAGTGAGTGAGAACTGGATCTGTACAATCCCGAGTGTATTGTAATTGCTATTTAGGAGCCTTCTCCTTGAGGGCAATAGCGTGGCATTCTCGGGAGGTTGGCTGACACCCTCTGACCGAGTGGACGCTCTGGTTGTGGACATACTTCAGACACTGATGGAGGGTCGAAGTGACCGCTCCTATCTGATGTAACCAGGGTCTCCCGATTATGACGTTGTAGGGAGATTTCATGTTCAACACCATGTACTCCGAGATGGTGGTCTTCTGCCCTTCACCCTCTCCTACAGTGGTAGGAAGATCGACTCTCCCCAAAGGGGTACTAAGGTTGCCATCAAAAGCTGCCATCACGGCAGTGGTGGGCTTAACGTTGTCATGGTTTATCCCCATCTGTTTAAGTGGCTCATAGAACAGTATGTTGACGGAGCTGCCAGTATCGACCAGGACTCTCCGGGTCTCGAAGTTGGCGATTCTGAGGGTGATAACGAGGGCGTCACTGTGAGGGCAGTGTACCCCTGCTAGATCTTGCTCAGTGAATTGGATCTCCAGTGCTGGCTTGAGCTTCTTTTCTACGTTGGAGATCTGTACTACGTTCGGGGCAACTCTGGCCTCCCGAGCATATCTCTTTCTTGCCCTGTTGGACATTCCTGTGATAGGGGAGTCAGCATGGAGGACGTAGATAACATGGTTGTTCTGCCTCTGAGGCTTGTTTCGCCCTTCCCTCTGCTCCTGCCTCTGCTCGGGCCTTTGATCTGGCCGTTGTTGAGGCTTGTCGTCTTGGGGGTTCTGCCTTCCGTCCAGCTTGACGAACTCCCGAAGACGTCCCTTCTTTATGAGCTGCTCTATCTTATACCGGAGGGTCCTGCATGTGTTAGTTGTATGTCCATGATCTTTATGGAAATTACAATACTTACTTTGGTCCCGCAGGCTGGGATCTCCTTTGATTGGTTCCGGCCACCTCAGGTTTTCCCAATCTCGGATCTGCTAGAGTACCTGGTTCGATGTGGTGTTTAAAGGAGTGAAGTTGGTAAACTCCCTTGGTCCGGAGTTGTACACAACTCTGGGTGCTGTTCTCTTCTCTGGGCTCCTGGCCCTCTTTTTGTTGGAGTCTCTTCTATGATCCTCCTTCTTGTGGTTCTCCTTCTTCGGATTGTCCCTCTTGGTCGGATCTTTGCCCTTCTGGGATGTGCGGTTGGCTTCTTCCAGGTTGATGTACTTTCTGGCCCGATCCATTAATGCCGCCATATCGGCTGGAGGGCTCTTCGTTAAGGAATCTCTGAATCCACCTTGGGCAAGCCCAGCAGTCAGGGCTGCTACAAGGAATTTCGAGCTGCAGTCAGTGATCTCCGTGAGTTCGGTATTGAAGCGTGCGATGTAGGCTCTGAGGGATTCCTCCCTAGTCTGTTTGACGTTTAACAGGAACTCTGGACCCCTTCTGAGCCTCCTGCTGGTCATAAACCTGTCCAAGAACTGTCTACCGAGCTCATAGAAGCTGGTAACTGAGTTTGAAGGGAGGTTGTGGAACCACTTCAGAGCAGTTCCCTTCAAACTGGTAATGAAGGTGCGGCACATGAAAGCATCAGAGGCTCCGTGAAGGGTCATTGTATGCTGATAGTGCGAGAGATGATCTCCGGGATCTCTAGATCCATCGTATGGGGTGAACTTGGGCACCATGAACTTTCTGGGCCTCTCTTCTGACATGATGGCGTGAGTGAACGGGGTGGCTAGTCTTCCGAGCAGCCTTGCCAGTTCGTCTTGCTCCGGAGGGTTCTGAGGTCCTCTTAAGGCGATTGTCCGGTCCATAGACTCGGCAATCTCCTCTACCCTTCGCGGATCTCTGAGTCTGACATCTTGCGAACCCTGCTTGACAGCCTCGGCTTCAGGGTAGTAGGGTTGAGTACGCCCTTCGGACGGAGGAGGAATCCGAACCGGAGGGATTGGTGCTGCATGATGAGGCTCCTACGGTGCCGGATGTGCTCCCGAGGCCCTGGGAGTTGGGGCTCGAGTAGTGCTCCGGTAGTGGACGTCAGGAACGAAGGCGGATGTTCCCCAACCAGGGACTGTTGATGGTTGTGGATCTCGGCCAGCGCGAGCAACGCCCGAAGGGTGCCCAGGCTGATTAGTTGGAGCCTGCTCACGAAGTTCTTCATTCTCCGCGGCAACAGGAGGTTGCGTACCTGCGGCGAAATTGACCGGCGGGCTAGGAGAACCCGCTGCCTGGTTTTGCGTGAGTGTTTCCAGCGTTCTAGTGATGGCAAGCAATTGCTCCTGCACCAGTTCATTGTGTCGTTTTATTGCTTCGATCTCTTGTCGCATAGGATTGGCCGCTGGTCCCTTTGTACGAGGAGCAGGCGGCTGTCGTTGAGCGTTTTGCGAATTCTGAGTATTCTGTCGTGGTCGGAGATTTGGTGCCATGGTTTTCCGGTGAGGAAAGAGATGGATTTATGAATAGAGCACTTGGAGATTAGTCGTTCCCATAGACGGCGCCAAACTGATGCTGCACTTTTCGGCTCGTAATAAATATGGACTCCGTGACCTGTAGAACACTCAGAAAGATGATCAGAGGACCACCGGATTGGCTCCGGCGATAGCCGCTCCGATGCTTAAGTAAGTAAAAGAATTGAAAGACTGTATTGAAAGCCAAAGAATGAGCATAAAGATAAAGCGTACCTTTAGGGTTTAATTTATAGGTCGTGGCCTTCCTAAGTTGATTAGGATTCGATGCCATGAATATAGGGATTTGATCATCGGAGATTGCAGTTACCTTGTGGAGCATGGAGTTGTAGATGGAGATAATCATAGATAGTAGTTTCCGTGTTGAAGACTGTTTCCCTATTCCCTGCTTGGCGTTTGTTAAGGAAGCCATAAGGTTGGAGCCATATGAAATGTTGAATAAATATTGCCCAGAACATAAGGTCTGGGAGATCTGTGTATGAGAATGCCTTAAAGGCTTCGCCTGCACTGTATGACCGAGATTATCAGCTCTGAATGATATATATATATGAAGATGCTCTGTAGGCTAGTCACTACTCTGTATGATCGAGATTATTGAGGATGCCCTGAAGGCTGTTCACTGCTCTGTATGATCGAAATTATGAGGATGCCCTGAAAGCTGTTCACTGCTCTGTATGATCGAGATTATGAGCTCCGCATGTACACGTGTCTCAAGGTGATTGGTGTGTCTGTTTGTGGTATATCACCTCTATTGTTGGACATCCTTTATATAAAGAGAAAGTGAGCTTCTAAAGTAAGAAAGTTTCCTTTAGCCATCAATGGTTGCCAAGCTCCCACAGTGCCTCTTCCATGGATCTAAACAACTTTAAGATCCTCTATTTTCCTCCTTCTTGCCTCACATGGTGATCACACATTCACTTATACACACATAATCACACAAACAATTTAGAGAAAGAGTGTGTGTAAAAATAGTCTCCCCAACTGAGAAAGAAAAGAGAATACGAAGATAAGGGTGTCTGATGGGAAAAGGAAAAAGTAGTAGGAGATGTCTCCCTAATGTCACCTCACACACACATCACACTATAATAGACCTTATCACACGCTAACCTCTCCTCTAAAGATGCCCTCTTGACTAATCATATTTTTCCATGTGTCTCTTTTTAGAAAATCACACCAAGTTTCCTTGAGAAGCTTCACATGCTTCCCAAATTGTCACGTGGCCAGTTGGTCACATGCGTGCATATGGGCCCAAAAATTAACTGTCTCAAAATCATAGCAAAAGTGGTAAGACAAATGATTTAGATGCATAGATTCCAAATGCATTGTTCGTTTCTCCAAATTCTAATGATAAAAATTATCGATTTTTATCTGTGTTTCAAATATGGATGTGTGGCCCCGTGGTCCACACTAGCCAATCTAACACATCTATTGGACATATTATAGCTGATATAGGGATGTCAACGAGCTGGTATGGGACGAGGGGCCTTATCCCAAATTTGTTTTTTTAGAAAATAAATATTCTCAAACCTGTCACACCTCACATTACATATCATCTCATACTCGCCTTGCCCCAATTGTAATAAATTCAAACCCTTAATCCTGCCCTAATTATATTAAATTATATTATTTTTATTTAAGAATAAATTATAACTAACAATAATAGTTATTATTATTATTTTCCACAATTGCATGTAATTTAAAATAGACAAAAAATAGTTAAATAATTTCATAGTATAATTAAAGCACAACGAGTTTAAACTTACCTTTTCTCAAACTCATCCAAAACTTTATCGAGTTTTAATTTTTTTTTTTCTCAAATATGGCCCTAACCCGTTTGTCCACTTCCCAAACTCGTCTAATTAAGGGTGGGACAGAGCAGATTACCCCAAAACCCACCCCATTGACATTCCTAAGTTGATAAGTTTAACAATTGCATAAAAAAAATTGGGATCAAATCCCATCATTTGACTTAAGGATAAAATCAAATAACACAATAATTTTCTACTTTATTTGATAATACTGTGATTATAATCTCTTAATTTTTTAACCCCTCACTTGCAATTGATAATCCCAACACTATTAATTTAAAACTATCTATCTACTAAAAACTTATTTCTATGTTGGAGCGTTAATAAGAGTTCGACCTCTATTTATAATGCATGTATTAGGGATAAATGTGTAATAAGAAAAGAAAAGATAAGATAAGATAAAATTAATCATGAACATATTCGTATAACACTTATACGAGATAAAATGAGAAAAAAATTAGTATAACCATGTATAACAAAGACTACTAAAAGGCACCAGGAGGTGTATGTCCCTTTCAAAATCACATTTTGAGCATGTGTCCCACGAAAACATGATTGTAGAAATTTAGGCTGCATTTTGTAAAATGTAGTTTTATGCATAGGACTTATCAAATTACGATTGCAAAATGAAATTTTGTAGAAGTTAAAACGAACTCTTTATCAAATAGTGTTTGCCTTTCACAAGTCTTACCCCTTGATCTCTTACTCCTACATTACTCAACATATACAATATAAAGGGTAAAAAAAAGAAATTAGGGTGTAATTATTTTTACACAATTTTTAATAAAATACTTAAATAACAAAATGATTATGTCAGAATTAATTGTTTAGAATGCATTCTTGTCCCTAAATGTACTAGTAAAATTAAGGATGATAATTTGTCTTGTCCTGTTTTTATTAGAGCAGATATAAAATATTTATAAACGAAGCCGAAATGAGTCCTTTAAAATTTTGTTGGGCTGGAATGAGATGGAATCAGGGAATATAATCGGAATTAGGATTGTGATTGAGATAAACTTCTAGAAGAGATAAAACAGGATGAGAAACCAAAAACTTTAAATAAAATCAGAATTTAGAAAAAGATACCCTGCTTACACGCCCGAATCCGCTTGCCGGTTGCCAGTCCGAAGTAATACTCTGTTGAGGAGTATCTGGACCTCTTTCTATAACCAATGCATTTGGTCCCAAACTTATTATTATTATTATTATTTTTGAAAGAGTATAAAAGTAATAAACGAACGACGCCGTTCTCTGCGTCTTCGGCGTTAGAAAGCTCTACATTCTCCGTACAGTGAAAACCTTCCTTCTCCGGCTGCGCACAAAGCAATAGCTTTCAGCCACCTCTGTAAGATCTTCCGATTGTGCATCGACCTGTCGATCTAAATTATTTTTCTATCTGTAAACACATATATGCTCATACTCATTGGGTTTAATTGATTTATTTTCTATTTGTAAGGAGAGAAACGTTAATAAAATGGGGGCTGGTCGAGGAGTCCCAATCTCACTGGACGGAGTTAGAGACAAGAACTTGATGCAACTGAAGAAACTAAACACTGTTCTCTTTCCTGTTCGCTACAATGATAAGTACTACGCCGATGCTCTTGCCTCTGGCGAATTCACAAAGCTAGGTTTGATTCAACTTCTAGTTTTTACTCGTTCGTGTATAATCATTTGTGGTTTTTCTGCTGCGAAATCTAGGGTTTCGGATTATATGAATTGCTAATTATTGTTTTAATAGTTTGTTTCAATGATTTGAAGCTGATTAAAGGGTTTGCTCTTTTACTTCTGATTTATTTAGCGTTTTGGTCTAAAACAACATCAAATTGGGAAAGCTAGCCAAATTCCTTTTCTGGATTTGTGTAATGTTACATTTTGTTCACTGGATTTTTCCTCTTTCATTTTTATAATCATCCCTATGGAAGTTTGTGGCTTATGTCCTAGATACCAGGTTTTTGGTTTCTATGCATTGGAAAATGTTGTTCTATGATTATAGTAGCTTTTTAATATAATGTATTGAAGCTGGTCCATTAATGGGTATGGGTAGTTAAGAGTTTTTAGTCTTGCCTTCGTAGATTGGAGGTTTGCTTTGCTAACATGAACGATTAATACAGTTCTGACACTATTGCATTTTTCGAATTCACATGGATAGATTCAATTCACATTCTGGGTCTTGCTTATTGTTGCCTGATGTTTAATGGGTGGGGTGTTCTATCAATTTGTTTAAATGATTGAACCATTGATGTATATTGGAGGGTCTGTAATTTTACCCTTTTTTTTATTTTTCCCTTTTACTGGTATCTTTGGTTTGTTGTTATGATGATAAATAATATGTCAGTACCCAACCCCCGCAAACTCACAAAACTAGTTGTACTTCATTTTCTAGGTTTTGCATGTTTTGCATTTTATATACTAGTTTCTCTTGTTATGAACTTACAATTATCTCTATTGTAGATTTAGGGATCTAATGCATTATAAAATGTTGCTTTTGAGTGTTAAAAGCTCTTGTGAGAATGTTTAGAAGCTGATGATAAATATGTAATGGACAGTTGAAGTTTCGGTGACTTATGTTATTTCTTTTTCCCCCCAGGTGGGATATGTTTTTGATGTGCTCTGATGGAATAAGCAGCTCCCTTTATACCCTCTTGATTTCTAGAACTCATCTATCTTTCTGCCAATGAGTTGATTGTCCTTCTGGAGTTATGAAGATTAAGGGTGAAATTCTAGATTCTGTATTGTGCTAGAATGGGTTTCTATTTTTTTCTTTTCTTTTTCATGTATTCAGTTTTTTTTTTATAACATTTCAGTGGACCCACATGACTTGGCACTCCACTTTTATTGGTTCTGGTCTTCTGAACAACTGAGCCATATGGGATTCAAACTCCATGCCATGAGATAGGCTGGAAGGACAATAGGCTTGCACCCCCACAACAGTGTAGACTATGGGTTTGCACCCCACAATAGTGTAATTACGAAAGGCAGTCTGGCATGACATGCTTACCCAAAACCAGTAGGCAGGTCTAGGGGGCTGTTAGCTGGTCTAGTGCCATGGGTGACGACCTACCATCTATCCATAGGATTTATGGAAGAAACTTGGATCAAAGGCTAGAGCAAGGGCTCTCTTGGACAGCCCTTTTATCAATTGTGCTAGCGGGACGAAGGGACATGTCTAAAGGTTAATCGGCGTAGGGGAACTATGAAACTGTGTCATGACACTTAATGTGCTAGTGCACACTGGTTAGAATCCCAAGGTGGGGACGTGGTACATACTGGGCTAGGAATGTGTTGGTATTCTAATGGGCTCGAGACCTCTATAAATACACAAAAACCATGCCCAGTGGCAACAACAGAATTACAAGTATCAACAACACAACCACAAGGGTCATTCTTTGCAATAAGATTAGATTTATTCTACTTGTAAGTCTGCACCTTGCCTCGATACTCTGATTGTCATATACTGTCGCACTGAGTTCTCTCTACCTTGTTGTCTTGTTCTTGTCTAGTCCAACTTTTACATTTCATATTTAATGTGCAAAGTACCTCATCGCCTATCCCTCTCAAGAACCCTTACTAACACATTGATTTGAGCCTACATGAGATGGGACGCTTGAGGTTTTTTCTCTTTTTTTTTCTTTGGGGGGGGGGGGGGGGGGGGGGTTGGATCTTTAAATGGACTCATTGGAAAATAGGATTGTTTTTACAGATTTGTTGTGGCTTTTTACTGTTTTACGTATAAGCCTCTTTACAAATGTGCATGTAAATTACTTCCTTAAAGCTTGAATATCAGAATAGTATTCAAAAGTCATTTTCCTATGATGCACCTGATGTGTTCAATATTGATAACTACTTTTCTTGCTTTCACTCAAAAAAAGAAGAGGAAAATGGAAAGAATATCCTCCTCATATCTTACAATTTAATGGGTTGTACATCTTAATGATGTTGCAAGTTATGCATCGGTGGGTGACCAAGTGGTGTTGTCATAGTTTCATACCACGTGTTTTTGGGACCTTGGTTTACCTAGAGGCCCAATAAAAAATGGGCCTACTTAAATTTTTTTTCTGGTATTGTTTTGTTAATTCTGAGTTGATTAAATCAAATTACACACGGTGAACTAGTGACGTCAAATAACTACTACTTCGTGCTTACTTTAGGGAAACATTTGCTTCAAATGGTTAAAACCCTTAAAAATAAGAGCTTGGAGAGATGATCAACTAATCACAATGCTATTGTCTATAAGAAAATTTTATGTGTCATTCTCTTTGCAAATGACTATTTGGATTCAAGGGGCTTGGCGAGCTTCCATGAGTTATTTGTAAACTGGATGCAAGGATCAAAATTTCATTTCTCAATATTGTTTCGGTCACGTAAAAATTGAAAACTTTTCGGAAACGTTTTGGAAACAATGAAAAAAATTAAAATGTGTAGAAATACTTGGAAACATAAAGTAAAATATATGAATGTGTAAAAATAAATATTATAATTAATTAATTGCATATGTTTTAGGGTACATGTTCATCCACACAAGAAGATACTAGGGTAAAATTTTTTTTTAAAAAAAAAACGTAAATATAAATTAGTCAATGATACTAAATAACTTTTGCTAATTAAAAAATTTGGAGCTAATTTTTTATGTAATATGAAATTATTATATATTTGTTTTAAAATATGTAAAATTATTATAATTAAATAAAACACCATAACATAATAAATATGTAAAATTATTATAATTAAATAAAATACCTTAGCATAATAAATATATACTATATAATATCAACGAATTAGAAAATTTGACACAAGTTACATATAAAATAATAAGTAAAACAAATAAAAATTTAATCCTATTGTAATTAGTAACTAATTATTAAAATAAATTATTTATATACATTTTATTTCCACTACTAATTTTCATTGTCTATTGTTTGTGGAAAAAAATAAAAACATCTTGTAATTTTGGATTTTAATCTTTCAATCTTCTCATTCATTTGAAAAAATAAATAAATATTATCTTTTACCATCTACTAGAATTATTGATGATATGAAAGAAATATTTTCACTAGTTTTGGTAAACAATTTTATTTTCATAAAAACATGTAAATTTCGGCATTCTTCTAGTGTTTCGTTTCGGTTCACTAAGAAACAAAAACGTTTCGGTTCACTAGAATTATGGAAAATAAACGAAATTTTGATCCTCAACTGGATGTGGAGAAGTCATATAATTATGCATAGTTGGACTTTCATTTTTAGACAACAAGGATGGATGTTGGGGAAAGATGGAGAAGATGAATCCTAATTAACCTAGGCAATGCTTTTTCGATGTTGTCAAATGGTAGTTCAGTTTGGTCCTTTAGAAGCTCCGAGGTACTCGGAAAAAAAAACCATTTTCTTCACTTCCATTATTGTGGTGATAGTGGCTTTTGGGAGGGCTATCATAAGAAATAAGTAGGAATCTAATAAAAGTTTTATTGTCTCAGGGATGACGGGAGTGACTTTTGTCTTTCTTGACGATGATATGATGTGATTTATGGGGCGAAAAGGGAGCAAATCCAAGTGTGTGCAGGGCTCTTATTATGTTTTGTTGTTGTATTGAGCTTTAAAACAAATTTAAGGCTGGACAATGTAGTTCTAGGGAAAATAGTTGAAGACATTGGTATTTGGCCTCTTTCTTTTTTGTGGAAAGATTTGGCTTCTAGGTACGACGTAGGGTCTTCATTCTTCTGCCATCTTATTTTGGCACGCCTTAGGAGTCCTTCAAGGTGAAGGCCATCTAGGTTGTAGTTACTGAAAGATTGGAGAGGTGTTTAAGTGGTCAAAAGGACAAAAGGAAAAGAATTGACTTTATTTCAAAAATCGTTGCCTAGCCTTTGTACTCACTTATGTCTCTTTTTTCAAGATTCCCTTCTAAGCTGCAGACTCACTTGAAAAGAACAAATGGCTTCTCTTTGGGAAGAGATTAGAATGGACCTAATGTACAATTTTGTGGAGTGGGGTTTATATGTATATGTAACATGGTTGTTAAAATCCCAATCTAGATCATACGATCCGGATCCCATATAAAATTCCCTAGAAGGAAGAATCTTTTATGAAATCCCTATAGGATCACTAGGATCTTAAGTTGACTCCTGATTCTATTGATTTTACCGATACTACGATATAGCCATAAAAATGTTATTCTCACAAGCACCTTTGATAAGTTACAACATAAAACCATAATAATATTATAAAACAAATACCAAAATTTAATTATTTATCCAATTATGTCAATTTTTTTTTTTTTTCACGATTAACTCTTTGAATGACTATTTTAGTTTGCTTTAACTAGTCAAGTGGTATACTAGTTAATTTAAGTCATTTAACTCCTTTTTATGACTAGCATGGGTCTGATTTTGGCATTAAAAATTGCTTTAGGCTAGTTAGCCCTCTCTCACTCTCTCTCGTAGACGCGTGCGCACAAAAAAAAAAAAAAAATTCTCAGTAAACTTGTTTTGAGCCAATTGATCTCTTATCTCAAATACATCTTAATGCCTATTTTTTACCTATGTCCTAGATTTTGTTATAGACTTTCATGGCTGAGTGGCCCAAATATTTTGACATCAGAATTTTCTCTCATGTAAATTAAATATTTTAATAAAGTGATTAATCACTAATGAATGATGATTCATGAACTTTTTGTTCTTTTTTTATTTACACCTAATATTTAATTTGCTATCTTAGTTAAATGCTATATAAATAAAACATTTGTTATGCTAATGTACTAAAAAGTATTAGGATTAGTGGAAACTTTTGTGTTCTAAATGTTTATTATAAGTTTTTCATATTTTTCACGAGTTTTTAATCGTATTCATTGTGTATTTTTAAGGATCCTTAAGAAGCGAAAATATTAGTTGGTTTTAGTTTTCTAATTTTGTATAATCTTATGATTCTTGATCTGATCTTACGATCCAATCCTGAGGACCCTCCTATCATCCATTGTAAGATCTCGATTTTAACAAACTTGATATGTAAGGAGTTCGGTCCGCCTTTGTCCTTGTAAAATAGATTTCTCATGTAAGTGGGGTTGCAACTTGGGCTGGTTGAACTGCCAAACCTGGCAACAGAGAAGCTTGTTTTTATGATTAAGATTGGGTTTGGGTTAAAAATCGTAACCCGACCAAAGATTGGTTTGGGTTTAACTAGAATCATTGCCCAACGTGAACCTATTCTGTTATATACTAAAATTATTCATTCTTTTTAATAAGTAAGAATAAGAATAATGCATTAAAGGGCACAAGAGGGGTATGAAGTTTTATTACCATAACATATATAAAATATGTTTCTATGTATTATATTAATTGGATTAAAAGCTACAAAAGGTTGAAAAAAAATTAGTTGCCAGAATGCTGGACATTTTAAACAATCATGTGGAAGATGATGAAGCCTTAGTCTAATTGTTTCTCAGCTTATACTTGTCAAAAAAAAAAAAAATTGTTTCTCAGGTTATTTACAAATTTCTGCATGTAACCATATTAATTATCTTTGCCTTGTTTATTGCATGCTCCGTGTCCTTCTTGATTATTTCAGCTCTACATCCTTAACTTATTCAGTAAAACAAACTTGCTATCAATATGTAATTAGTAAAACAAATTTGCTATCAGTACATATTAGATAAATGCACACAATAGTGGAGTTTACTGTTTAGAAAAGAATCGGGAAGTATAAAAGATGTTGTGAAGAAGTTAGATCCTGCAACTCAAACAACCGCCAACGTAGCCATACCTAACCCAAGCTTGGGTTCTACACACCCAAGAAGTTGTTGGTTGGGTTTGCTTGGGCTTAAACAACCTCTTCAAACCATCGGATTAGGCTTGGCTTGGACTTTGATCTACCCAACTTGCTCAAATAGCAACCCTTGGGTAAGTAGTTGTAAAAATTTGCTTGGGAAAAACATAGCTCATGTTTAAATATTACCAAGTGGAAATTTGACTGTAATAGGTGTAATTGGTGGTTTAATATGGTCATCATTTTGACCGATAAAAAAAAAATATGGTCATCATTTTGTATGAAGCTCTGGAGTATGGACACTTTATTTTGATTCACATATCCGTGGTGGACATGGACACCTTCGGACACATCCCAAATATGCGAAAAAAGAGTGTCCAAATGTTTTATTTTCAGACACAGGACACATTTTCTGATTTTTTATTTGTTATTTTTCCCTTTTTTTCTTCTCTTCTTTTTTTTCCACTTAAATTTTGGTTATATGCACACACATATATTTGATAAGTATATATATTCAATGCAATAGTTAATAAATTTGTTTTGCAACTTGGATCATGGATACTGATGATTATATAAATAAGTTCTTAAACTTTTATTTAATGAATTTATTATTTTGATATCTTAATAATATTACGTGATTTGTGTGTTTTTACGTTAATTTTGATTGAAATAATATTAGATTTTATTATATAGTCACACACACACACACACACACATATATATATTCAACGTGTTCTTAATGTATTCATGTTCTATTTTTTTTTTTTAAATGTCATGTCTGCATGTCTGTGTCATATCGTGTCGTATCTGTGTTTGTACTTCTTAGGTATGAAGTTAGGTTGTAGAAATCAATTATGGTGGATGTAGAGGAGTTTGCTAGAGGCCTGGGTTTGAAGGTGGTTGTTAGATAACTGTTTGCCTTAGAAGCTTAAGCTGCTGGGGGACAGACCAAATAATGCATAACAAGCTCTCGCGCCCTCCTTTACATGTGAACTTCTCTCAGATATGGAGAGAGGCAAACAAACAGAGCAGAGTAAAAAAAAATGTATCCAAGTGTCTTGTACCCAAGAGCTCCAGAAATCAAAGCTTTGGTACCATATGTTGATGAGAGGTGCAGAAGAAGGGTGGGTTACATCTAGGCGGGAATTGCATGTTTGATAACTAAGGACTCTTGAAGTGCATGGTGAAAGTTGAGGCAATCTAGAGAGAGAGAGAGAGGTGTGCAGATGTATCATGATTGACTCTTAAGTATGTTGTCGAAGTTTGTACAAGTGTACCTCTCGTAAATAATAGAACATTATTCTATAGTGGAACTAGAGTAGCTCGTATTTACTTTATTTTTGTATGTAAAGACATACACATGAACAGCCAGAGGGGGCGAACCCAAAGACAAAAGATATAATCAAGAAAGGGAAGCTTTCACAACTAAAGCTCAAGCCAAAAACTGTACAAAAGAAGGGTACAAGTCAAGTACCCAAAAGTATAGAGTTTTTGAAGAAGTATCTTTGAATCTACAAAAGGAGTTTTCTACCCCTTCAAAAACTCTTTTTAGTTTCTCTCTTTCTATAAGCATCAAAACAAGCAAAGAGGGGCCAACAACCAAAAGGGCCAAGGTTTATCCCTGAACTAGTTGAAGCCAAATTGCACTGAACTTACAACTTCAATCACCAAGCCACACAATTTTAAAAATCCTGTTGGGAGCGGTACTGGCATGGCAGAACATTAGTGGCACACCATGATCCCATACTTAGCTCAAGTAGCTCATTGGTGTCCGTCCATAGCTCTGAGTAGTCATAGTGGAAAAATGAAAACCATAGATCAAATATATCACGGGAGACCAAGGTATGAGCCAGTTCGGGGAACCAAAAATGAGAACACAGAAAACAAATCAGTAGTAGAATGCTTCCAACAAATAGAATCACCCTCCCCCAACTGCACACTACAGCTAGCTAATAATTCCATCAAAGAGAGCACGAAAGCCCCTTCCCAATCATGAAAAGTCCGAAGATATGAAGGAGCCCACTCAACACCATCCACCAGGAGAAATAATAAAACAATCTGCAACAGAGGCATCCTTATTCTGCACATATCTATGCCGCACCAACGATCATGCCAAAAACGAACCCGCTCCCCAATCCCAATCACAAGACGTATCAGTCTAGCAAACGCGTCCCACCCCTTCCTAATATGCTTCCAAACACCCCCCTCCCACCTCTCTTGGAAACCCACCCACCCCACTTACAGCCATACTTACAGTCCTACTTCTAGCTTCCTGCATACGTATTCGTTTGTTATTTCTAGTCATTTTAATTTATTGCCCAACATTTTATACAAAAAGATAATAACTTCTTTTTTTCTTCATCTAAATGTATTGTGATGTGACATTCATATCTTCCTTTTGGATGCGGTATGATGATGGTTGGTTTGTCCCTATCACGATTATTGTGTTAGCATTGTTAAACCTTGAAATTATTTCCAGCCTCCCAACATATACCTTAGTTAAAAATAATTTCTATTTTTCCAAAAAGAATTTTATCGATCAACCTATCCAGATTATTTTAATGTGCATTATTCTTCTTATCCAATTATGGCCAATATTCTTTTGATGGGTTCCTAGATCCAAATAACAAACCCCAAACCCCGTATGTATAGTTTTTCAATGTGACATGACAGATTGGTCCATGTCTCCCTCCGCTAAAACATTTGCAATCAGGTTGACTTTTTTCTTTTCAAATTGCACAGAAGTCCCATGTAATGTCTTCCTGTTATAGGATCAATGTGTGTGTGTGTGTGTGTAATTTGACTATTTCTAATGCAGATCAGATCCTTGTCCCCACACATGGACATGTTCACCATTAACAAACATGTCCACCTTCATTTAGTTATAAAATGTTTAGAAAATATGTGTGCATGTTTGTTTAGGGTCACTATTTTCTTTGTTTATGATATTATTTGGCACATTGACACTCCAGAATAGATGGTGTATGGATTACTTTTTGACCATCTTGCTAGACTTTAAAACACAAATTTTTATAGTTCTCTCACAAGATCACACATGCAGAAGGAAACAAAAATAGATGAATAAGCGTTTTATGGGGCTCATTTATGAACACAAACATGTAAAGCCATGTCTATGTTGCTTCGTCCTGCTGCCCAGTTTTTGTGTTGGAGTACCCGCACCTTTTTTATTTTTGCATCCTGAAATCATGAAGTATTCTCAAATTTACTGTTTTTCCCTTTGCCCAGCGTACTACAGTGACATTTGTGTTGGTTCAATTGCATGCCGCCTCGAGAAGAAGGAAGGTGGAGCCATCTGTGTATACATTATGACATTGGGTGTTTTGGCACCATATCGTGGGATAGGTATCGGTAAGCATTCTACTTATTTCCCCCTTTTTGCATCTCTTTTTTGGGTGTTGTTTGGGAAACCTAAAAAAAAAGCCTTTGAATATCACTGGTACCAAATAAGGTAAACTATGTTTGGTTAGAACATAAAACAGTGCAAGGTGTTGAAGAGGTATCTCTACAAGCCTCATGCAAATTTTGAAACAACTGACTTATTTCTTGCAAGATTATCTGAATTTATTTTCTTAGCCTGCTGGTATCCGTTTTGCAGTTTCCTTGTAGCCTTCTAGATTTTGCAACTTGTGCAGCTGTAACTTAATTTATTTTTGCACTGCTGCAACTTGATTTATTTTTATGAACTAGTGTCAAACAAACAGCTGGTTCTAGAAAGCCAGACCAGAATTAAAGAACTACCCAAAACACGTTCTGAAAATATTTTTCTCAAATTATTAGTTCCATTTATGCAGACAACGAGGCAACATTTGATCAATACAGGAACCAAAATTTTTAAGAAGAAAATGTTTGCATGTTTGGTTGACATGGATTTGAAATCGGTGCAGGGACGAAGCTGTTGAATCATGTTCTTGATCTCAGTTCCAAGCAGAATATTTCTGAGATATACTTGCATGTGCAGACAAACAATGAAGATGCCATCAATTTTTATAAGAAGTTTGGGTTTGAAATTACAGACACCATTCAGAACTACTACACAAATATTACCCCACCAGACTGCTACGTGCTTACCAAATTCATCACTCAACCTCAAACAAAGAAATAACATTTGTGAGTGGGTTACCCACAAGGTACTCCTTGCTCATTAATCTTTATTACTGAACTTCACCCTGTGTCAATTAAACTTGGGAGTCTGGTATCTGACCTTTGAGGTTCTAAATAGAAGTGGAGTGGGTTATTGAACATTTATTTGTTATGCTTCTGATGTGCCTTTAATATTGATAGTCTCTTAGTCCAAGAACATTTTATCTTCTTTTTTTTATTAAAAAAGAAGACAGTCCAAGAACAGTTTTGAACTCCTTGTATTTTATGGAGACTAGTAAGGGTTTCTGCTGTGCAGGAAAATGCAGACAGTTCAATTTAGGGCATGGAATTGAATCAATTTATTTGTGTACTTGACCACTGTGTTTTAAATGGCTTTCATAAGTTGCATATCAGGCTGAGACATTTTCTTTCCATGGTTGTGCTGAATTCAGTTGGGCTTGGCACCCCCAAGCATAAACATGTAGTTTAGAAGGCTGTCACAAACTTGAGGTTCAGTAGGATGTTTAAGGCCTCAATCTCTTTCTGCTTTTACAAATGTATGCAGGAGTCCAATTTACCTTTGTAAATTGTTAGGTAGGAGTAAGAGCTGGTTGAAGGCCTACCAATGCCTTGTTCATGGAACTTGAGTACAATAAACTTATTCTCTCTTCAGCTCTCTGGTGTCAGCTGAGCTGGGAGAGAGTTTGGGAAGCCCTAATTATTGTAGCAAGCTGTAGGTTTTAATTTCCAAGATCTACAGATAATTGCTTATTGAAGTCTGCTTATTAACACCATATAAAATATTAATGTGGAATGTGTAGATAGTTGGGATTTCCACAATGCACCGTGTGGCATCTCAACGGGGACAACCCTCAACTGATGTGGATGCCGTAACAAACATCTGGAGGATAACGATTTTCCGGGCAACACCCACCTCGCGTCAGATTTTGACTGGAGCCGGAAAGCTCCACGAAGGGTTGACTCCCAGATGATCACGCCTATTAATTAAGCCCCGAGGACAGACTAAGTGCTGATCTACAGGCAAATTCGGGGTGAGACCTGAACTAGGATGACCCACTCCTTATGCTGGACTTGGTAAGTTGCCATCCAACTACCAAACACAACACAATATTCTTCAAAACTCAAGTTCCCCAAGAACTCTAGGAACTCGAGTTCCACGAAGAACTCCACAACTATTTCACATCTTGGAGGTCCAAGAGCTTGAGGACAAGTTTAAGGAGATTCTCAAAATCTGGCGCACGTCTATAGTACGATCATCATACTATAGTCTACATCCGGGACACTTAGGGTCCTGTAGCATTGGTGGCTTAGGTATGAGGACGCACCAGAAAGCATGGTACTTTGTCCATCTAGAAATATGGGATAGTTGGCCTCTTTTATAGTCTAAAAAGTCTGAAATTTTAATTATATTAGAAAATGGTGGGCACATGGCAACTGGCACCAAACCAAAACCTCAGCATGCCCCCCCTCTGCTATAAATATAAGACAAATTCCTCAGACTATAGTAATAAGGGTCAACTGTCATTGGTGGTTGTCATTATACAAGGAAGGATATTCTAAATCTCCATTTTGTCTCATCGCATTTAATACATGAGATTTAGTAAAGATTCATCTCTGCCCCCTCCTTTCTCGAATCCCAATTTTCTGTATCACTCACACCTTCTACCCTGACCACTTTTCCGGCAATCCTTAGCTTTATCCTATGTGTACTTACTACTCCTTGAACGAACTTCCACGATTTTCTCTTACTAGCTGCTGAGACTCTTCTCTTGTACCCTGCACCTGATCCCCACTTCCTATAGAATGATTGGTGGATGAAGAAATCGATTCATCATTCTCTTTTTCAATATCAAGCTTTGTCAGTGTGCTTTTTGTGCATTACCCAAAATATTTGATCTATTATGCAATCATGCTGTTTTGTGGTCAGTGGTATTTTTTTTTAACTGACATTTCTCATAATCTTTTGTATGAATGTGGAATTTTAAGAAATGAGCATGGCTTATTGTTCTTAAAATTGTAAAATGAGTTCAGGATAATGCCTGCTAAACAGAAGTCTCTCTCTCTCTCTCTCTCTCTCTCTCTCTCTCTCTCTATATATATATATATATATATATATATATACATGTATCTCATTATTTTTTCCAGCTCTTTTGATCAATGACCGAAGCATCTCTAAGAACAGTGGCGTTGCAAAGTAGTGCATCTGTTGAAGCTTACCCTTCACACCCACCTCGTTGAAGAATAGATGAACAGAGCAATAGCCAAACACAATCAATATACATGTTTCATAAATGCTGCAGAATTTTTTTTTTAAATAAACATAAATCAATATAGGGTGGAGGGAATTAGATGGCAGTCAGATGATATAACCTCGAATATGGCTTTGTCTAGAGCAGAAAAGTATAACAAATGGCAATATGTACATGTTGACAGGAATTCCCTAATTAGAGACGACAGCTCAAAAATACTGCAGATTTGAAACAGGAGGTTCTCCATTTTCAACAATCCCAATTGTAAGGCTAAATGATTGCATAAAACATTATGAGCTATTTTCAGATTTCTTAAGGCTTTGACATTATAGGTTTTTTAGGTCACGAATATATTACTCGTATTTTTCAATCAACAATGATGGTTTTTTTTTTTTCTTATTTGAAACAACTGATGGATGAATTGTACTCACGCCAATTGCATTTTGCATGGAGGGAATAGAACTAATGCCAATTATGTGAAGAGTGGAATGCTTAAATACAAAAAATTAAAAGCTATTTTTTATCCCGTTAATGAGACTTCTGAAGGCTCCTCGAATCTCAATGTAAAAGAGTTGCAAATATTTAAGGCAATGTTATTATGTGTTCGAATGCATATGAAACAAGGTTTTTTAAGTTTTTACTATTAGATGAATTGGGGATTGAGTTATCATTTATTCTAACTATTTTATTTCTATTTCTTAGGTGTTCTTATGATTAAAATACGTCTCGTATGCATTCAAACTTACAGTAATACTATTCAATACTTTAAGAAAAGAGACTAGTGTATATCTACTAAATTGATGAACCACAATAATAACAACTTGCCAATTGAATAGAAAAAAAATTCGGTCCCATTTAAGGCAGACAACTCATTCTCTCGACAAATAGTGCTTCGTGTTTCTGGAAACTACATTGGAAAGATTTCATGAAAAAAACAAACCATTTGTTCACTGATGCCTTGTTATACTTTGACCAACACATTTTATAACATATTAATATGTCATCCCATTCAATTCATAAAGAAACATGAAGCACCATGCATGCAGAAAGATCAAGGGGGTATTTGCTAAGATGAGTTCTGTTTGTAACCACAACTACTTTGGCAGTTCGTTGGATTTAGACCACCCTCCAATACAGAACAAAAACTGCTTAAAACTGAACAGCAACTTAGATGGTGTACTTGGATAAAATACCACCAAAAGAAAAAAAAAAAAAAAAAACAAACACCCGACTTAGTATAAGTTGAAGGCTGGCTTTTAAAAAGATAGAAAACACGAGAGAGAAGAAAGGGACAGATTTCATACAACAATATCAAGAATGTACAATCTTGGATCCTTTCAACACCAACATATAAGGGCAAGAGAAGTTTAGGGCACTTAAAAAGGCAGGGTCAATCATCATATGCATGCACAAAAAGGTGATAAAAAGAAGAAAGTGATGGAAAGGGTTTACAAGATGCAGGACTATTCAAAGAGACAGAGGATGTAAACAAATATTTGCAGCTCCTAGATTTGAAAATTGAATATACAAAGTTTATATTTACAGAGGCCCACTAGTCTCATATTGATAAACATGAGAACAATTTGCATTTTTATTACATATGTACAGAATCTGAAGGCCACGGCAAACAATGTCATGCTTCAACAATTAGTAAAATTCACAGGAGTCCACCATCACATAACTGGATAATGCTGTTCAGTAAGCCACACCACCAGCAAAACCATCTCCATCATGAAGTAGAGATTCTGTCAGCCAATAACCATCCCATGAACCACCAACCCTCTGCCAATTAGAAGCCATGTGTCAATTATGGTATTACATCATGCATAATAATAGGGAGAAGTATATGTAAACTGGGTGCTTGAACAATTTTCAGGTAAGACTTGCTTCTTTTTTCTTCAGTCTTTTTCCCCCCATCTTATTGCTCTTAGTAGTGCATGCATGTTCAGGCTCACACACAAAAAACCTCGTGAACAGACGTATCAGGCATTCTATTATCAGCAAACAGGAAATGGTCCCTCATCTCCCATGCCCTTCCCTTCTATCTTCAGAGAATATTTGATCATCGTATGTTAAAAAATGTTGGAACTCTTATATTATGATAGTTCCATGAATATTTATCCACATCCAGATAATGCATTTCCTAACTTAAATTTTTGGATTAATGAGAGGATTTTAAGAATAGCCAACAAATTTTCCCAATCTGGTTAAATGGTCCAGCATGGTCATATATTCAAGACAAACACACAATAAAACTGCATATCAATGTTTCAACAAGTTCTACCCCATTGTGAATGTTTAGTCTCATCAATTCCCCAATATACACGGTTCAAAATTGCCCAAATAAACAATCAGTGATTGATACTTTTAACTGCCCAGTTTGATCTATGACTTGGTATGTCATGCATCTATCTACCAGCGTCCATAACGATGAAACTCTCAGGCACACCATCACTATGAGTGGTAATTATATATCTAGAAAAGCTAATTGCTCTCCCAAACAAGAGAAATTAGCATTTATTATCACCAAGTTAAAGTCATTAAGGATATTCAAGACAATGCTCTGACAAGAGTGTCAGCTTCTATTTTGTATACATTGTATTGGAAATGTTTTAAGAGATAAATGATAAAGTTATTCATTACAAACAGGGACGAGGCCATGATTTTAGTCGAGGGGGGCAAATTTTTTTTACTAGATGTTTGATCATAAATTTAAAAATTAATAAAATATAAGAAAAATAAAAATAATTGATAATATTTTTAATAAGTAAATAAATTTATTAATATAAAAGAATTTATAAATTAGACAAGAATTCTAGTAAAAAATAGACCATAAAAAATTTTAGACTACACAAAAAAAATTCAAAAAGTTAATAAAAGTTTTATTAAGGGGTCAAATTGAAGTTAAAATAAGGGTAAAGTATGAAAAATTTTAAACTCATTAGGGGCAAAAATATAAATTAAAGGGTATATATGAAAAACTAAAAGTTCAAAGTAAGAAAAATTTAAAAAAAAAAAAAAAAATTCAGGAGGGGGGGGGGGGGGCCCTTGGTACAAAGCTAGCCTTGTCCCTGATTACAAAGACTATCGTGCACAGAAGCAATGAGCAAACCTGAAACATGGTAAATTGAAATATTTCTTCCTCCTCAGGACGAGCTCCTCGTATCCAAACCCGCTGCTTGTATCGATTCTGTTCACAGTATATACAAACATACAAAACATTAGAAAAGAATGATGAACATTTCTGTCAATGATGCTATTTAAACCTCGACCGGATATCCCTAATAAATGATGAGTATTTAAACCTCCTTCACATGCAAACTGCTCAAGATCTTCCTTTCTTTATGACCAAGTAACACTCGGTAGGTTGAATGGTGGAAAATCCGCCTGAACCGTTCAAACTGCACACAAAGTAGAGAAGCCAACCAAGAAAAGGCATTAGAAGGGAACAGTCATTTCCAGAGCTGCTTTTGCTTCTTTGACTTTTTCAAAGAACAATGTTCTAATATGTTCTCTGAGCAGCCATGGAAGATCGAAAAGGTCTGGCAATACCCTGCCTACTACAGAATGTCCATAAGTTTAATATTTACTGACCTGCCCCAAATCAAAGAAGGGCCCAAAATAGGTAGACCTTTCAAAAGGATCAAATCCAGCGAACTGTCATGGCAAGAGAAATTAGTATTAGAAAACAAGCCTGCTCCATACCTAATATAAGCAATAACAGGAAGAGCAATAGGATCTGAGATTAGAAATTACCCGGTACATGACTTCAATCCCATAATCTTGACGGGGTTGGTCATTGAACATCAATGCATCAAGCTGGTATCGGACAGCTTCTTCTGCACTAAACTATAACGAGACTAGAGTAGATTGATATAGTATAAAGAAACAACAGTGATGACTGGTGATCAGTCTTTGAGTGAGGAAGTTACATTTAGTCTTGGGCCAAAAGGTCTCTTCCTGCGAGATTCAAGCCTGCATTATAAATATTGTCAGTAATTAGTACCCAAAAAAAAAAAGGTATGGTTCTCTACAATAAACAGAGATGTATATAGATTAGATTGGGTAAAGCCGAAAGACCAAAACCCCAAAATAGACCAAAACGTGACTTGAGTTGGGTATTTCGGCAAAATCACCAAGTTTTGCACTTTCCCTTCCAGAATGAAATCTGGGAGACCAAGCAGCGGCCAAAATCTACACCATGATTGCCCTTAAAGAAGCAAGCAAGGTAGCAGCAACCTTCAAGGCTCTAGGGCCCATGAAGAGGTGCAGCAAATACAAAAAACTATCCTAAGAAAAAAGGGGTTTTTTATCCCCTCAAATACACTGCCTATTTCTTTCCTTCCATAAACTTTAAATCAAGCATAGCGGCACCATCCTCCAAATTACATGCATATCCGTCCTCACACAGCACCCCTTCACCCCAAAAGCAGTTCTTTCAAAGACTCAGAGAACACCCAAATGCAACCAAAAACAGAAAACTCCAGCAGTCCCAGGCTACTAACCAGTGCATCAACAAGTGATCAACTGTCTCCATCGAATTCTTGCACATAATGCACCTGTTAGCTAAGCAAAACCCCCTTCTCTACAGATTATCCAATGTCAAGATGGCTCCCCAAGCTGCCTCCCAAGCAAAAAAAGCCACCTTGGTCGGGGCATGGGTTCCCCAACCGGGATTAACTTCCTTTTGCTGAGGTAAATCCGAAGACCCAAGAGGGCCTCAAAAGAAAGCAAAATGCATCTGAAAAACCTCAGCTATCAATCCTTTGGTTCACAAAATACGATAGTATCGTCTGCAAACCAAAAATGTGACCTCCACATGTCAGACCTCGGCAATCCCCACTCTGAAGCCCCTGAACAGCCCCCCTCCTCTGCCTGTGCCATCAATGTATTAAATGCCTCCATAACAATCACAAACAAGAACAAGATAAAGAATCCCCCTGTCCAAGTCCCCTCGAAACCTAGAAGAAACCAGTTGGAGAGCCGTCAGCATTAACCAACCCTGATAAGGAAATCATAGAGATACAGGACCATATCCATCTTCTCCCTCTTTCCTTGAATCCCGTCTTTCACAACATGGTCATCAAAAAATCCAAGCACACATGGTCATACGCCTTCTCAATGTCAACCTTACAAATCAAACTGGTCTCCGTCTTCTTCTTCCGCGCATCAATGCATTCATGAGCAATTAATGCCACATCTAAATCTGCCTCTCTCCTACAAATGCAGTCTGACTCATCTGCCCAACAACCTCTTCAACTGCTTCAAAAGAACCTAGGCCAATAATTTATACACACTTCTCACCAAAATAATTGGCCGAAAGTCTCTAACATCCTCTGCCCTTCTTTTTTAGAAATCAATGCAATGAAAGAGGCATTTAGGCTCCTTTCAAATGCCGCATTCTCATAGAAATGATTAAAAGCTGCCACAATGTCCCTCCGGACCACATGCCAACAATGCTTGAAAAAGGCCATCGCGAACCCATGTGGCCCTGGTGCTTTGTCCCAATTGCAAGACTTTAAAACCATGAAAATCTCTTCCTCCTCCAAATCTGCAGCCTCTTCACCATTCAATCCTGCAACCTGCAAGTTATCCAGTCCCAGTTCTCTCTTTGTAAAAGTTTGAAATACTCTGCCTCACCTCCTCTTTCTGACTCAACAGCTGATCACCGACTTCTAATAGAAGAAATCTGATTCCTCCTATTGTGGGCAGAAGCAACCTGGTGGAAGAACTTAATGTTATGATCCCCTTCCCTCAACCACACCACCCTTGATTTTTTACACCAAGACACTTCCTCCGCCTTAAGAACCATACCCAATTCCCCTTTCAAGCCTTCCCTCACTATTCTGTCCTCTTGATAATGAATTGGCCTGCTCTTTCCTAACTAAATCCGAGATCCCCTACAAAATCCTATTCTTCTTCAGTTGATTATTGTCGAATACCTCTTCGTTCCATCTCTTTGAGTCTGTTTTCAGCAACTTTAATTTCCTAGCCAAAACAAAGCTAGGGGAGCCAAAAATATTATACTCCTGCCACCACTCTACCACCAACTCACGAAATCCCTCAGCTTCGAACCACATATTTTCAAAACTAAATGGTCTCCTCCCACTCCTAAAGCCTCCACAAGACAACAAAACTGGACAGTGATCCAATAAAGGCCTAGGCAAGCTGCTTTGAGAAATATCAGGGAAAAACATCTTCCAACGATGTTGAGAGCAAGAAATGATCCAGCCTGGATCTGACAGAAGAATTCCCCCAAAACCAAGTTTAGCATCCGCCTTCCATGGGCAAATCCACCAAATTATTGTTATTGATAAACTCTGAGAACTCCTCCATCCCACTGGACAGACCTCTCCCTCCCAGCTTCTCGGATGGGAGCCTGGTCATGTTGAAATCCTCACCTATGCACCACATCAACTACCATCTCCTAGCAGCCAACTGTAATTCACCCCCACAGTTCCCTCCTTTCTGTGACTGTTCGAGGCCCATATACCCCTGAGAATACCCACTGAAATGGATAGAGCAGCGACATGAATTGACACGAAACTGAGTAGTTTCCTGCCCATTGATCAGAACATGACACCCGTCTTGAGTCCCATAGCACAATACACCACCTGCTGTTCCTCTGGCTGGTAAGAAAGCCCATTCCACCCACCTGTACCCCCAAAGACTCCTCACAAAGCCCCTTGACAAATCTTCCACTTTTGTATCCTGAAAACAACTGTAGGATTCCAACCCCTGATAAAACCCTTTACTACCACCCTTCTGTCTGGGCCATTTAATTCTCGCAAATTCCATGTAATAATCGATAACTTCATGGGGCACACAAAGCACGCATTTCCCTTCCCTTCTCTATCGCTTCTTCTCCCCCTCCTCCATAATTAACAGAACACGGCAGATTACTAAGCTCTCTTCTCAGCCTTCTAGCCAACCGCTCCTTAGCTGCTTCCTCACTCTTTCTTCCACTGATTCTTCTCTGCCTATTTTTCCTTTCTATGTCTGCAAAGAGCTCCTATCAGATTCTGCTCATTCCCGTTGCCCGATACTCCCAAAAATTTGCTAACTCCCAGAATCTTCCTTAATTTCCAATCAGAGACCTCAATCTGCCTCATTTCCTGCTGCTCCAGCTTGCAACCCCTTCCTGCCCTTCACCTGGAGCCATGATTGCCAATGGAGGGAATATCAAAGGTTCCTCAACCCCTTCAACCTCTCTGAGTATCAATTCCATGCCAACCAGGGGCGGAGCAAGGGGAAGACCAGCAGGGCCAATGGCCCCCCAACACTCTTGAAGAAATTTTAAAGATGTACATGTGAACACCAAGTATCTCAATAGTTTTTTCAATCAGTGGGCCCCCCAAGTCAGAATGAAAGACTTTTGTTTCTATTTAAAACAAATAAAATATACATCTTGTCAAAAAAAAAAAAAATTGATTACCACCATTTACAACCACTTTGTCATTTTTACTAACTCTTCCTCTCTCCCATCTCACGGTTTTTCACTCTCTCTCTCTACTTTTTCTTGCACAAGACATGAAGCAAGAACAAATAGAGAAGTTAGAGAAAATTTTATTTCTCAGTTTGGTCACTCACTCACTGTAGACTTCAGGCTCTCTGTGTATATTTTCCCCAACCCTCTTTTTTTCCTTCAATCTTCAAACAGAGTTACAAAAGGAAAGCTGGACTTCATTTTTTCCTTTGATTCATGAAACTCTCTCAAGGTATATATATCTCTCTCCTCTCTTTTCTTTTCCTTTATAATGTTATTAAAGTATTTTGTTTTTTTTTTAACTTATCATAAAAAAAAAAAGTAATTTTTTTAATATTGTTTGGTTTTGATTTCGTGGTTTTCTTGATTCTTGTAGGAGTTATTGTGTTTTGATTTGTTGATCTATGAAGTAAGAAGGCACTAGGCTTGCAATGTAGGTGGATACTGGATAGTGCTAAGAGTCTAGCTACTTTTTTGGCACTTGGCATTAACTTCTCTACTATTGAAGGTATTCCTCTAATTTTACCTCTTGACTTTTTCTTTGGGTAATTAATTAAATCTCTTGACTTATATTTAATTACACTGTATTATATTACAATTTTTATTTTATATCTCATCAAATAAGAAGTAATAACATCTTGATAACTTTATAATCTTTTAGAGCAGTTTCTTAAATTTTCATGTGAGACATTTTTTTTTTGGATCGGTATGTAAGACATTGTTTTAAAGAAAGAAAAGAAGAAGAGGAAAAGAAAATGAGCTAGTTATTGAGTAAATTCATTATATGATTCTGACTGATAATATTAAAAGAAATTTTGCAAGGGATTAAAACTAATTGATAAATACTTTTTCAGGTTGTCTAAAACATTTAGGGTGCGCAAGCCAAAACCAATTGATGCTTTCTTTAAGAGAAAGAGTTTTGATTTAAGAAAAACAATTGACAATAAACTTCATTTTGTATCCTTTTATTTATTTATTTTTGCTTAGAAATCTAAAATGAGTTTTTTTATTGTGAAATAGTTTTATTATTCATGTAATGTTTTGAACTTTAATAGTAATAATATAATTTTATGGATAAATTACACTTTTCACTCCTATAGTTTGCACCCGATTTCAATTTAGTCCTTATTCTTTAAAAAGTTGCAATATTAACCTCAAATTTTTAGCCCCTTTCCAATGTAACCCTTCCGTCACTTCAGACCGTTTATTTTGGACGGAAAATACAACATGTGCATCTCACATGACTTGGAAAGGACAGATTTGTAACTTTCAACTATTTTCCTCCAAAATGTGATCGATATATACACACAATAAGGAAATCTTGATATCAATCTATGAGAAGGGAACAGGGAAAAACAGAGGCAATCAAAAATCCAAGAAAAGGCATTTCAGATAGAGATAAAAAATTTGACAGACGGAAATTTTTAATGGTTCAGGCCTAGACGTCTTGCCAATGCAAAGCTCTGGGTTTTCGTTGTGGGTTTCTAGCGAGGAAGAACCTCTGTTATATAACCAAAGAAAAAGAGAACCTCTGCTATATAACCAAAGAAAAAGGTAATTCGTTGTGATATAAGAAATATATTATTTTTTTTATATTGTATTTAATGAAAATAAAAGAGCCAATCAAGGCATCATTCATAGAATCCTAAACAAAACTACAAATTCCAAGCACTTGTGATTCGTACTCCTAAACAATAGCATTGGCTGCACTAGCAATCCTTGGCCACAAATCAGCACACTCTTTCCCAATTGGACCAGTAATAGTAGATCCTTTCATTTCTCGCTTGGGATTCACAATGACGCCAGCATTATCATCAAAATGCATGAAGACACCATCCTTTCGGTGCCACAGCTTGCGTTGTCGGACAATGACTGCGGGCATGACCTTCTTCCTGAGATCTGGCTTTTCTTTCTTGACTGTGGCCATCACCATATCTCCTACACAGGCGGACGACAACTTGTTCAGCCTTCCCTTGATTCCCTTCACCGATATGATGTAAAGATTCTTGGCCCCAGTATTACCCGCACAGTTTGAGACATACGAAACTTGTTTCCCGCTGAAACGCCGTGACCTCGCTTCGACATTGCGGATCAGGCGTCTTTGCCTCTCCCTCTTTGTCTCTATGTGTTGGTTATAATTGGTCTCTTACGTAAATTATCTGTTAAATTGGTTATTGTAGCCAAAATGCATGTGGATATTCCTAGGTGAATAATTTCATATTTTGATCAACCATACATGATTGGTCGGTTGGGTTATATTTACATTGAAAGAGTCATATATGTGAGTTATATATACATTGAAAGAATCCTTGTCAAAGTGAAGCTAAACTTCATCACAAAACCTTCTGATCGAGGTCTAATTAACTAAAACAAGTATTCAAATTCATTGATGCAAATGGCAACGAGAAGATTTCTCCGGTTGAGCTTAGTGAAGTGTTGTTGAGCCTTGGACACTCAAAGTCTATAGCCACCAAGGAAGTGGAGGGAATAGTGAGAGAGATGAATGGTGATGGAGATGGGTTGATAGACATAGATGAAATTCCTAAATGTCAAATGAGATGGACAGATGATTTTGTGGGAAATGGGTTATAATACGGGTGAAAAAGACTTCATTGCCCATAGTTGCTGCATGTGCTGCTCACATGTCGCTTTTCTGTTGAGAATAGACGGATGGAAGGATTAAATTGGAAAGGGGCCAAAAATGGGAGGACAACATTGCATCAATTAAAAGAATGGGGACTAAATTGAAATCGAGTGCAAACTATAGGGGTGAAAAGTGTAATTTACCCTAATTTTATTTGTCCGCCCCCTTGTAAACAATCCTGGCTCAACCCCCTGCTGCCAACCCATTCCACCCACTGTTCCACTCTGCTTTCCTGATCGAACAGATATTCCTCAGGGATAATAGAACCCTCCTCTGACTTCTGGCTGCCCTCCGATACCCACACAGTTCTGTAGGACCCTCCAAATACCTCTGAAATTGTCTAGCAGACAGAAGCAATTCTTGTTACCCCCAGTGCTGCACATCATCATTGTCGGAAAACATACCACCAGCATCGCTACAAAATCACTACAAATCACCTCAACTTTGAGGTGATAGTTTTGGGGGCCCAAAATATGTTTTCTTTCTAGTCATGCTATTTCCCTTCTTTTTCTCCTTAAGAAAAGAACCAAACTTCAGAAATTGAAAGATAATAGAAATTTCACTTCTTTTCCCTTCATCTTCACCAAACAGTGCCTTAACCAAGATTATGGGTCTACATAGAGCACACTAGAGAGTATGGATCCATGTCACAGTCTTATGTAGATAAACATATTGCTGTATTAAGCTAGTATTTTCTTGAACACGGTCTTGAATGATCCAAAATTTCAATTCCATTCTTCACTTGTTTTCTCATCATTTAAAAAGTGGATTTCATGACCCAAATATCAACTATACATCAAAATAATTCAACAAATTTCTAAGTAATTTTCCCCATATCACCTCATATAAAGATATAAAACCAAAAACAAAAAACAATTATATAAAAAGGTCCAAGTTTAAAAACCGAACACAATCACCATCTGTTTGCATGTATATCAAATAGTAGTTTTCAACGCACTAAATAGCATATATGAAAGAAATTGGAAGAAGAAACACGATCCACGCAAAACCTTACTAGTGTATATATGCACATATACACACACACATATATATATGTATATATCAGTAAAGGGGGAAAGAGAAGTGACATACCAATCTGCGGAAAGAAAATCCGGAACGTCGGCGGAAGCTTTGAAGCGAGAGCTAAAGGTTTTGTCGCCGTTAAAGGGTTTGGAGAAGAGAGAAAGCGACTGTGGAGATGATAGAGAGCAAGCAAACGACATCGTATAGACTCTCTCTCTCTCTCTCTCTTCAGGAGCTGTGATGATGGATGGGGAAGAATGTGAGTGGTGCAAGGATGGAGGAGATGCGATGGCCTAGTTTACTCCTTGATCTACGCCGTTGAAAGGCCTCGAGAGAACATCTTACGGTCGGAATGCAACAGTTGATACTCATTTAGTATGGTGTGTTTCTGTGCGTTGAAAAAATTTTCAGAGTTACTCTTTGATAGGATTTGAGCAACTCCCATCTACAAGGACACCTCCAACTAGGGATCAGATTCGGACGGAATAAGAGATAATCCTAATTCGATCTGTTTAATATAAAATTTGATTCGATCCGATTCGTTTATCCAATGGATCATTCGAATGTTGATTCGTATTTGAATCTGTTAATAATCGGATCTCCGATCCGTTAATTCGGTCCGATCCGTTTAAAATTATAATACTTTACATGACTATAAATCTGTATTAAACTAAAATCTGTTATTTAAATCATTATTAAAAACAAAAACTGTACCAACCAATCATAATTAAATAATAAATCAATAATAAAATTATAATAAATATTTATTTAAAAATTAAAATATAATAAAAAATTACTATGTCTATAATATTAAAACATAACAGATCCTTACATAGGACTAAAATTAAGAAGTCCATAATATTCAAACTATTACATAATTAAACATACTGATAATAAGAGAAGATTGAGTGTTGTCACTGCCGTGAAGTATGGCAAGAATCGCTAGTGTCACCGATCGAGTATAAGATCTGTGTTTGTCACCGTCACCGATGACCAATCACTGGAGTTGGAGGTTGGAGACTTGACAGTTGAGAGTAAAAGGGCCGGAGTTGAGAGTTGAGAGTAGAAGGACCAGAGTAGAGCCGCTGGACTGCTGGAGTGACGGAGACTGGATGAGTTCTCTCAATCTCAGATTTGAGAAATGAAAATTGAGCTGTGTTGCTATGGGCATTAGGATTTAGGGCTGATATTTTATATAAAGCTTTTATAACCATTGGATAAACCTAGATCAATGGTCCTTATTAATTAATTATATATATATATATATATATATATAAACGGATCGGATCGGATTGTAAACGGATCGGATCAGCTTATATCATATATGATCTGTTTATATTTGGGATAATCGAATTCGGATCGGATTGGGTCACGGATCACTATTTCTAAAACCATATCTGGACTTAGCGGATCAAATCTCGGATCGGATCGGATCGGGTCGCAATCTGCTCCATTGATAGCTCTACCTCCAATAGTGAGCTAAAATTTGAATCAAATTTAAATTTAAATCAAAATTATTTTAAAAAATTTCTTCAATAGTAAATCCAAATCTATATTAAATTTAATTTTATTTAAATTTAAACTTAAATCTGTAAAATATTATTTATAATGGTTAAAAACTATTCTTGAATTATTGAAGAGTATCAAACTCAAATAAAGTTTTTACTTAAATTTAAGTCACTATTGAAAATGGCCTAAGTCACTTTAATTTTGTTAAAATTAAATTTTAGTAGTATTAAAGCAATTCTAATATATGTGTGATTAGATGTATCAATTTCATAATTTAGTATTGATGTAAAAGTTACTGTTTCAATGGGATATTATTTAGCGTGTCATAAAATGACAATCTTATTTTCAATATCATATTTGGCATTAAAAGTAACTAGTGTCAATTTATATCATATCATAAAATATACTAGCATATGCTAAACAGAGGTGAATCCACGCTACTTTTTCAAGTGAATGTCTAACATACTACTCTTTCAAAAAAAATAGTTGGATTAAAAAAATAGTATTTTAGTATTAGAGTAGCGTTGTCAAAATTTGATATTTTTGTATTATAACAACACTAAAATTTAGATTTGGCATAGATGAAATGACATTTAACATTAGAGATGCTCTTGTAGTATTAAAAAAAGAACTATTTTTTGGCATTTGTCTTTCAATATTGATAGCTATTTTTTGACATTTCTATTTTAAGAATAACTTTGATCAAATTTAAATCATTAAATTAAAAGAATACGTGTCATTAAAACTATAACAACCTTCTAAAAGTCCTATAAAATTTGAGAAAAAAATTGGCAACTCAGATTCTGAAGAAACAGTTAACAAGTCATTAAAGCTTTTTGTATTTTTTAAGTAACCGGTCAAAATCTTAATGATATTAATTTCAATTACTCTTGGATTGGAGCAGTTTCAATTACACTTTATTCTTGTAAATTGACTATTTTCACTTAACCCCTTATGATTTGACCATTTTCACATAATCACTTTCATTTTTGTTTTTTGAAACAATCGTGACAATAGAAATCAACTCATACTAATTGTGTAGAAAATAAATACTTGCAGTAGTTAAATAATTTTTTTTTTTTTCATTTTAAAAGTCAATACTTATAACTTAATATTTTTATTATTGTGTGATGTTGCTCTTTTTTATCAGAGGAACTTTCCGTCCTTCGCTACTTGTCAAGAATTCGGGATTAGAGGGTCACTAGGACGACTTCGGTGATAGCCACTCCGATGATAAAGCCAGTCAAGAATAAAAATTTTAATTAAAAAGAAAAATTGAACGTCAATTGAAAGTGTATCTTATGGTCTTATTTACAAGTTGTAGATCTCCTAAGTTGAGTAGGATTAGGAGTCATAAAGTAAGAATTTGAAGATATTCGAAGATAATAATTGCCATATTAAACTCTGTTTCTTTATTTTGAGGTCGGTAGGATATGAAAGGTGGCGCTATGTTCTGAACTATATATACCTCTGAATCCTCCGTGCTTGTTTGATCTGGATAATATAATCTTTCTTGATCTATACCCTGAAGAGTTCTGTACATACACGTTTCATGTTTTGAATATTTGTCACTTTATGATATATTAGCTACTCCCTCGAGCCTCATTTTTGTGGGACCCGTGCAAAGCTGAGGTTAAGGTTTCTGAAAAGTCACACGTACTTGATGATTCATAATATACCAACCTACAATACTTGCAAATGAAACAACGTTTTTCTAAAAGTCTGTAGAGTGAGAAAAATAGACCAGATCTATGATACTTGTATTGAACACAAGTTCGTTAGGGATCTGTATATTGAGTGAAATGTGTAATACCCTAACCCGGAATATGACACGCAAACTGAAGTGGGCCAGGTTGAGTAGTGTAATATCGAATTGTAAACTAAACATGAATTCTAAATGAACGATGTATAGTTTTGTAAGCATACGATGATTTCAAACACACAGTAACATTGCAACCAAAATCCAAATACCCTGGGATCACTTGTACGAGGGACTCGACAGTATGGAGAGTCATGTACGTATACCCGTATATGCCTCGATATACGTGCATAATCTATTTTCATATGTATGAGGGTATACATATATATATACATGACAATATATATATGTATATATACGTATAATAATATGTATAAATATATATATATATACGGTATATATATATACATATGTATCTAAATGTATATGTGTATATATATATACACACAAGCAAATACATATAGGTGTGTGCTGCATGCAATGCATGCTAGTGGAGGGAGTGACTTACACACACACTGCCAACAGTGTGTGTGAGAGAGAGAGAGAGTGTGTGTGTGTGTGTGTATTTGATATATTATATAATATATATATATATATGTAAATATCTTAAAGCAAGGAAATTTGAAAACTAATAGGTGTCGACCCAAGGAAATTCAAGAGAAAAGTTAGTTAAGGAAGGCTGCAAAAATGGTAGGAAGAAAGAGAAATTGCAGCCTGCGAGTGGGGGGGGGGAGGGGGGATTTTCCCTATATATATGTGAGGGGTTTTTGAGAAAATTCAAAAAACACCAAAGGAAACCAAAAAGCTTAGAGTTGGACATTGGAGCTTGGAGATACAAAGGAATTAGAAGTAGAAAAAAATCAGAAGAAGAAGGAGATACTTCCAATAAGGAAATCAGAAAAAGGTATGGAAACTGAATTCTATTTTAAATTTTTTAAAGCAAGAAAACTTAGCTTTAGACATAGGATCTTGTAGAGCATGAAAAAGGGAGTAATTTAGCAAAAAGAATCAGAAGGAATGATGCACAAATCAAGAAGATATAGGAGGTTGTAGGGTTTTAATATTCAAATTTGATTTCCATGATTTATGCTTTAATTTAGAAACAAGGTGTTGGGATTTAATCCCTAGAAGTGCATAAACTGAATAAAGGTAAAAATGAGTCAAAACAATTAGAAACTAGGCATGAAATTGAAAGAAATCAGCTTGTCGAAAAATCAGGTATGGTCATCGGAGCTGCTGTTTCTCCTTATTCGTGAAGATCTAGTGACCTAATCTAAAAAGTGAGTTTAGATATGAAAAGCCCATGAAAAATTGAAGAGAATTGCATTGATTTTAGATCGAAAAACTGATCGAAAAATTCGGTAGGTGCCGGAGAAGATACTAGAGTATCGCCGGAGAAGAAGGCACTGTTGGGACTGGGTCGGTTCGGGTTCGGGTCAAACCTGACCCACCTTACATGAGACCGAACCGATGCTGTGTCGTTTTGGATTTTTATTTTAAGTAAATAGGAATCTTTGGTTGTGGATTTAAGAAATTGAAATAAAATTTAATTGGGATGGGGATAGCTTATCCCTGTTTTGGGATTTAGCCACTGTTTGGCTATCCTCAATAGGAATAGTGATTTCAAAAAATTATAAATTGACCCACGAATTGTGGGAATTACAAATTAAACCCGAGACTTATATTTATTATAATTTGACCCATAGAATAAAATAATCAATTAAATATTAATTTAATTAATTTTGAATAGGAAAAATTACTAAAATGCTTATAAGTCAAATATGAGTCAAATGGACTCCGATTAAAGTAAACGAAGAGTAAATTTTTATTATTTCAAGTATTCCTGACTTAACGATGTAGTATGATTTATGAAAAGAGGTCTCGAAAAGTAAGAACATGTAAAAGTACAAAATGACCATTTTGCCCTTTTTAGTACAGATGTCCAAATTGAAGTCCACGAAAGCCTAAACCAATTTTGTTCGACATTCCAGATTCAATAATAGAATCTATTCTAGTAAAATAGATACTTATAGTAAAGAGATATAAAATTTGATGAATAGCATAACATGTAACTATAGACTGAGATGCGTTTTTTGAATCATAGAATGCCGAGAGGAAAGGAGAAGACGGTTTGACCTTTTATAGAGATACAGTAAGAGGTAAGTGATATCCGATCTTTGCATGTGATACTTCCAACCATGTCAACAGTTTTTCAAATACTATCTATTGTATTCCATACATGCCATAAAGTTATTGAATCCACATTTCGATATTGTTCTATCTTGTGAAAAGTGTTTATTGTTTGCCATATATCTCGATCATGATTTTATACACTTATGCATAGATTTATTTTTGTACACTTGTATATAGGGTCGAGAGGGCCTAGCCAGTTATGTTCAAAGTAGTCTCGTAACCTTAGCCCTCGAAAGCTATTATTATGTTACGTTACTGAGAACTAGTTATGATTCAACTATACTCTTCATGGAAGATAGCATGATCTTGATATATTATTAGTGTCGGATTTGTACTCAGTCACAAACTCCATCTGATGCTTACTACGACCCTCGGGTCAAAGTTCTATGGGAACACCAGCTACGTTGCTGTGTGAGGCATGAGACGTAGAGTCACATTGTATATAGAGCTTAGTGTTATTCAGCTATCCTGGTGTGGAATTAAGTACGAGCTTAGGGGGAATTTCGGGCCCCAATTAGAGTGTATCCACTTTTGTTAATGTTACTATCATTATTGACTATCATAGCTTGATCATATTATTTCATTATGAACAATCATGAGATTTCATAGCTTTTTTTGAGTACATATGATTATACTTGAGACAGCTCATGACTGTACGTAGTAGTATAATATTTGTTAGCAAATCAGATCTTCATTACTTTATCATTTGAGCTTCCTACCAGTTGATATTCATTTGATGAGTTCTATACTTCTTGACTAGTTATCACTTTTGCATTATCCTAGTTCTTTTATGGATTATACCTTCTATATTAACTTGTACACATAGTAGAGCAAAGGATAATTACTTATTGAGTTTTTATAGCTCACACAGATACTACTTACATTTTCAGGGATAAATATTGAGAGTAGACGATAGAGCTTGCTAGCATAGAGATGGACATTACTTTTTGAAGTTGCAAGTGTAATACATAGTACAGTCTTGTAGCCTCCCATGTCATCCACGTCTTGGGGATGTACAGTAATTAAAAAATTTTACAGTCTATATTTTGAAAACCAGATATATATTACATGCAGCTTTTATTTTAAAGTCTTCCGTTGTTTATATTATGATAATTATTGCATGTTAGTAGCACTGATTATGTAGCAAGTTGAGAGATCCGGTTTGGCAACAATGTCGAGTTGGGTTCGCGGTTCGAGATCAGCATAAGGTAGGTTTCAGGTCATGATAAAATGGACCAGACTCGTAACACTTGTAATGGATACAAGACTTTTAGGGATCTATACATTGAGTGAAATAAGCTAGACTTGTAGCACTTGTAATGGATACAAGGCTTTTAAGGGTCTATACATTGAGCGAAATATACCAGACCTGTAACACTTGTAATGAATACAAGGCTTTTAAGGGTCTATGCATTGATAAAATAGACCAGACTTGTAACACTTGTATTGGATACAAGAGTTTTAAGGGTCTGTACATTGAGAGAAATGGACCAAACCTATAGCACTTGCAATAGATACAAGACTTTTAGGGGTCTGTGCATTGATAAAATAGACCAGACATGTAGCACTTGTAATGGATACAAGATTTTTAAGGGTCTGTATATTGAGTGAAATAGACAGAACCTATAGCACTTGTAATGGATACAAGACTTTTAGGAGTCTGTACATTGATAAAATGGACCAGACCTGTAGCACTTGTAATGAATACAAGGCTTATAGGGGTCTGTACATTGAGTGAAATGGACCAGACCTGTAGCACTTTTAATGGATACAAGGCTTTTAAGGGTCTGTGCATTGAATGAAATGGACCAGACCTGTAGCACTTGTAATGGATACGAGGCTTTTAAGGGTTTGTGCATTGATAACAAACTCTAAAGTGAATCAAAAGTAGTTTTGTTTATTGATAATCCTTGCATAAGTGTTTGATGTTCCAAGGTCTGGGTACTTGTTTCCCAATTGAATCTTCCAAACAATAAGCCGAAGGTCTAACAATCTTTTGTAAGGTCTAGACTTTTTACAAGCTGTTGGATATTGGCCTCTTAGTCAAAGCAATCTGTTTTAAGGGTTGCCATGCCAATTTTGACAAGAATGATTGCCTCGGTGCCATAGTATGTCTTTAAGATTAATATACTTCTGTGCTCGTTCCATGAGTGTTGTCATATCAATGGAAGGATTTTTGGTCAAGAAATCCTAGAAGCGTTCAGGCCAAGGGCCTGAAGTGAGGGTGACCACTAGGAAACTTGGACTGCAATCGATTATCTTTGTGAGTTCGGTATTAAAATGAGCAATGTACTCCCGAAGTGATTTTCCCTTTTCTTGCTTCACAGTTAGCAAGAATTCTGGTCCCTTTCTTAACTTCCTACTTGTTAAGAATCGATTAAGAAATAGCCTACTGAGTTCATAAAAATTGCTGATCGATTTTTGAGGAAGGCTATGGAACCACTTAAAGGGCGGTACCCTTGAGGCTCGTTGTCACGACCCGAGACCCACCCTATGCGGATCTCGAACCGCGACCCCAATTTGACCCTTTTACTGAACCATATCTCATATGAAACTTGTTACACAATTAGTGTTACTAACATGCAACAACTAACATAACATAAACATACATAGTGGAAGACTTTAAAATAGAGTTACGTGTAATATATATCTGGTTCTCAAAATACAGATTGTAAAATTTTTTTAACTACCGTACATCCCCAAGACGTGGATGACATGGGAGGACTACAAGACTGTACTACATATTACACTTACAACTTTCAAAAAGTAATGTCCATCTCTATCTAGTAATCTCTATCGCTTGCCCTCAATATCTGTGCCTGAAATATTTTAAAATAAATCAGAATGAGCTAACGAAACTCAGTAAGTAATTCTCCTTTGCTCTGCCATGTGTACAAGTGTATATAGAAAAGCATAATTCAGAAAGACAAGGATAAATGCAAATATGATAGCCAGTCAAGAAATATAGAACTCATCAATGGATATCAAATGGTAGAAGCACAAATGATATTCAACATGAAAATCTGATCGGATAACAAATATCATACTACTATAGTCATGAGCTGTCTTAAGCATAATTGTATGTACTCAATAAAAAATTGTGTAACCTCATGATCATTCATAATGGTATAACATGATCATCTATGAAATATAATAAATGACAGTGATATCAACAAAAGTGGATGCACTATAACTCGGGGCCGGATACCCCTTTGGTAGTACTCATTTAGGCCTTTTCCTTAACTAGGGTCCCTGAATAGCACTAAGAGCTTTGTGGTAATTCTACATCCCATGCCTCGCATAGCAACGTAGTTGGTGTTCCTCTCGGAACCTCGACCCGTAGGTCGTAGTAAACATCAGATGGAGTTTGTGACTGAGTACAAATCTAGTAATAATAATATATCAGGATCATTCTACTTTCCACGAAGAGTATAGTGAAATCATAACTGGTTTTTGGCTACATAATATAACTATAGCTTTCAAGGACTATGGTTACGAAACTGCTGCGAACATAATTGGTTGACCCCTTTTGGCCCTAGGTACAAGTGTATAGAAGAAACTATGCACAAGTGTACAAAATCATGATCAAGATATATAGAAATAAACGTATTCTACAAGATAGGACAATATAGTACTTGTGGATTCAATGAGCATTCTGACATAAATGGAGTACAATAGGTAGTGTATGAAAAACAAATGAAATGGCTAGAAGTATCACATGCAGAGATCAGATATTACGTACCTCTTACTATATTTCTCTAGTAAATTAGATCGCTTTCTCTTTGCCTTTTGATGTTCATAAGATTTAGAAAATGCATCTCAGTCAATAGTTACATGATCTATGCTATTGATCAAATTTTATGTCTCTTTACTATAAGTATCTCTTTTACTTGAATAGACTCTACTATTGAGTCCGGAACGTCTAACAAAGTCGGTTTAGGCCTTCGCAGATTTCAATTCGGACATCTGTACTAAAAATGGCAAAATGGTCATTTTACACTTTCACGTGTTCTTACTTCTCGAGACCTATTTTCATAAATTGGACTTCATCTTTGAGTTCGAAATGCTCGAAATAAAAAAAATTCACTATTCGTTTACTTAAATCAGAGTCCATTTGACTCATATTTGACTCAGGGGCATTTTAGTAATTTCTCTTATTTTTAATTAATTTAATTAATTATTTTATTCTGTGGGTCAAATTATAATAAGCATAAGTCTAGGGTTAAATTCATAAATCTCCTAAACCTTGGGTCACAATTTAATTTCAGAAATTACTATTCTATTTGAGGATAGCCAAACAGTGGCTAAGTCCCAATTTAGGGATAAGCTATCCCTACCCTTAAATTAATTTTATGTCAATTTCTTAAATCCACAACCAAACACTCCCAATTCCCCTTTAAAATACAACATACAACGACACAGCTTCAAGGCTTTATATGTGCGGGTGGGTCAGGTCTGACCGACTCGAACCAAGCCTTGACCCAAGACCATACACAGTGCTTTCTTCTCCAACGACACTCCAGTGTCTTCTCTAGCACCGGCCGAATTTTTTCGGCCATTAATCTGACTAAGCTCAATGCAATTCTCTTCTAGATTTCATGGGTTTTTCATACCTAAACTTAGTTTCTAGATTGGAGTATTGGATCTTCACGAAATAAGGAGAAACCGTAACTCCGATGGAAAAATTCGATATTCCGGTGAGCCAGTTTCGTGACAATTTCTCTATTGTTTTGACTCGAATCTTTTCCTAATCTATTTCTGCACCTCATATGAATAAGTTACTATCATTTAACCAAGGTTTAACACCCAAATTCGTAAAAACCGATTTTAATTCCATAACCTGTAAATCCATATTTCATGCTGATTTTTCCACTATTTCGTCTTATTCTTTTGCATTCATTTTCTAATTCTATGCTATACAAGGCCTTACATCAAAAGCTAAATTTTCATGCTTTGAAAGTTTAAAACAAAATTCAATTCCCATACTTTTTTCTAAATTTTTCCAGTCGTAAGTATCCCCCATTTTTCCCTTTCTTCCTTCCTAGTTTCTCTTCTGAATCTCCAAACTTCAACCCCAATCTCTTTTCCTTTGTTTTACTCTTTCTTTTCTAATTTTCTATCAAACAACTCACGCACACACACACACACACACACATATATATATATATATATATATACAGTTTGCCCCACTTGCAATGCCCACTATTTCTTTCTCTTCCCCCCTTTCTGCAGCCTTCTTTGACTTTATTTTCTTTTCTCTTTTTCAGCTACTTCCTTTTTGTTTCCTTGCTTTAGATTTTTATAAGATATTTGTATATATACTACATAATATACATATTACACACACCAACACACACTCTTTCATACACACACACACACACACTGTCGGCACAGTGTGTGTGTGTCACCCCTCCACTTGCATGCCTTGCATGCAGCACCTATATATATGTATTTGCTTATGTATATAACTATATATAACTATACATTATAATACATGTATATATATACATGTGTTATACATATACATACACCTAATTTCCATAAGTCCATAGATTTAAAACACAACCCATAAGACTAAAAGACCATAGATCTATCAATAAAATCAGAATAAGTCCATGAGCAATATTGAACTAAATAATATTTTTTGATTTATAGGTTCATTAAAGGGAAATGAGAAGGAGGTTTGATTTCTCTTAAAAGGAGGAGGAACCATTTTTGAGGTAAGTAAAAGCCGAACTCTAATATGTGGTATTCCTTAGCCATGTCATAGTATGTTTTCTCAATGCTGCCAATTGTACTCTTTATACACACTTGACAGTTATTTGATTCCACAATTTGATACTTGTACTTCCTTATAGATATGTTGAGATTCCATTTGCCAATATTTTGATGTGATTACTTATACGTTTCGATAACCCTTGTTTGGATATTGGAAAACTATTATGCTTCTCACTGCTGAGAATTTGATATCCCATGTATATGTACATTTGTTGTGGAATCCTTTTGATTATGATATTATTATGAGTGTCGGGAGTTATATCTGTCACAATGCCCATCCTGATTCTTTAGATGCTGATTTGGACTTACGAGTCGATGATTGAGAATGATACCTAACACCTAGTACATGGAGGATATGATATTTGATAAGAGCTCTTGGTGCTATTCAGGAACCCAGATGAGGGGTGAACCTAAATGAGTGTTGTTTGGGGGTAGTCGGGCCCTATTTGATAGCATCTATTAGACTCATTTGTTAGTATCACATATCTTAAATTTTGATCATAATCTGATGATGCACTCTTTGATTGTGGACACGTTTTTTTTAAGCCCATCATTGGACTCGATTTGATATCTTATGAGTTTTGGCAGCTGATTGTTGTATATGTGAAATCCCAATTATTGACTTGCTAAACTGTTTACATTGCCTTTTTCAAACTGCTTTGGGACGTACCTTTTAAACCCATGGGTCATTCTTAGTGATTCACTCTCTTGGTGACTGGCTATTTTGTTATATCCTTTGCTTGCCATTTGTTGCATTCTTCTATTTAAACTAACCCTAACCCATGATAGAGCGAAAGAATTTACTTACTGAGCTAAGTTAGCTTACTCCAGAAATATATCATTTTTTTTAGGGAAAGACGTTGCAGAAGGATTGTAGGGTGTTCACTGCGAGTAGGCGTCATATTTTGCTCATAAACATGTAATGGTGGATTCTTTTGTTGTAATTGTATTTAGACTAAGTATGATGTAGTCTTTTCTCTCCCATGAGTCCACGTCTTAGGTATGGATTTTTGTTTTAAGGGTCTGTAATTAAACATTTACTTTTATCATGGCCTGTATAATTATATTATGATGATGATAATTAATTAATTAATGTGATGGCATGCATTACTGATCCTTAATTAGTATTTGGCGTGGACGGCTTGTGGGCCATGCCCTCGTCACTGCCCTTGATCTGCACAGGGTGGGTTACGGGTTGTGACATAATTTGGTTACCTTTTTGGATCAAAAATAACATTAGCAGAAACGAAAGATGCAGCTTGTATTACGAGCTTTCTTAGAATACTATGAAAATTCTTGAAACGCTGCAAGAGGTCCTCTTCATCAAATAGGATGGCTACAATATCGAGTTGCCTATATATTTTCATGATCCAAGACTAAGGGCATTACAATGGTCACCCAAGAAGAATCTCAAAGAAAGCGAGTCTCAAAACCTCACGTGATCATTTCGGAGACTACACATGGATGGATTCATTACATTTAACCAATACGTATGTGTTTATATCCCATAACCACGACCAGATAACCACAAGACTTATGTGATAATTTCTAAGTCGGTCAAAACCAACCAGAACGGATAAGAGTTTTAACCACATATGAACTCTTATCATAATTATCACGATCCACATAAATCTTATGGATGCCAAACAGACTCGGGTCCACATGACCTAATGTCCAACATCTCTCACTCATCCATATAGGTTGAGTACTAAGCTGTCTACATCACCTTCCATATACAGGAAATGGATCGTGCGACCAGATGAGAAGGATCGGGGTAGGAGTACTATATTAAGTTACCATCAAACTAACATAGTACCTCACTACAAACACATAATTGATCTCGTATATACCCCAAACTATTTTGTTACACTAGATTCAACATCCATTATCCCTCACGAGAACTAATTTCATCACGATGCATGGACTATCCAATCTGTATTGTACTCATGATCATATCGATAGACACAAAAATTGACATGATCGTCCAAGAAATGAGTCACAACACAATAGTGTTTTATAGAATCGTCTTCCCTATGTACTCACGTTAATCCATTCGAACTCAACTACTTTCCTAAACATGCTCGCTGGACCGCATCAATCATGGTCCTTTAGCAACATGCTAAAGTAGCAACATTAAGCTCTCTCTTGATAACGTAGTCCTAGGTTACAAAGGGCATAGTGGAATTCAAAAGGGTTCCTAGAGCTCATATAGTGACAAAACAGGAATACATTTGTTTACTCTCTTTTATAAAAGTCACATTAATAACACATACAGTATATAATGTATGCTATGACGGAGCTCCCACTCAATTGAGCATGTCAAACTCATTCTCAAAAGTATATAACATCATACGAATCTTAGTCTAGTCGCTATCTAGCGCCCATCACTATCTCAGCGCCCCTCGTCACTTTCATAGTACCTAACCTGAACATTTTAACTCAGTCGCTCTCCTAGCACATGTCAAAAAGTTCGCATTCGGCTTTCTTTAGGTTGCATGAGGTGTGTGTTCAACCTTCATGCTTGATTCTTTAAAAGAATCTTATTTTGACCTATATTGTCAAGGCGACATATATGATAAAGATGAATTCTCCTTCCAACCAAGAATTCAATGTCTCATCTTGCTCGTTATCTAAGCGCCAAGAGAATGGCTCATGTGAGAGAGTCAATCAAAACCTGTTGACATCTTTCATATATTACATCAAAAAAAATCATCTCAACATGAACTCAAAATCATATAATGATGAAATAATGCCAAATAGTGTCCAATACGTCAAATCCAAGATAAACCCAACCATTTTAACATAAGATGTAAAACATCACCACATATGGGCTTATGACCACCTCTCATAGCGCAACTCTATCTCAAACATGTGTAGTGAAAAATAATGCCAATTTGTTTGGTTCTTTCATTACCGTTATTGGTATACCAGCCCACTAACGAGTCTAAGCTTCTAGCCTAGTGGCGAGTCCGCACAGTATTGTCCTTATAGACCCTAAGTCCAAAAGACATCACCAAATGGGAAAGGCCATTGCCTGCACTTATATACCTCAAGCTTGTAAAGCTTATTAACAACGTGGAATAAATCTGCAATGAACGCAAAACTTGTATATACTAGAGCTACCATATAATCCAAGTTGATGAACAAATCATCCTGCCTCCACGGTGTTACGTTAAGGTGCTACTAGGATCTCCACAACCAAATTACTGTCTCAATTGTGATGACCAACAGTATATTCTTGACATCACTTAGATATCAAATAAACTAATTAACTATAGTCTGATGAGCAAGTACTAAGCTGCTCTTATAGTTTGACCATTCATATAAGTAAAGTACTAAGCTACTATAATAATTTGACAATCCATATGAGCAAAGCACTAATCTACTTTAATAATTTGACCATCTATGAGAGCTGCAAAAATAATAGAGCACATATCTTAGTGTCTTCAAAATCTTCGTTGCACTCAAATAGGAAATTTCACAAAATATCTCTTTCACGACTAATCCAATTGCAATGATCAAAACTAAAGTATTCCCATATCAATATATCAATACATTAGGACCGTGCTAACAAGATCGGTTATAGATTTCTCAAGACGGCAATCTTCATGGAATTGAAATTCAAGCATATTCTACTTCACCCATGTCCTCCTCAATATAGGACAACCACCTCCATGTGGTGACAACTAATTCCATATATGTCAACAACCACATAAAAGATTGAAATGCTTTCTTTGGACTATTCGTGGCTTCCTTGATCACCTATGAAGCCAATTGCTCGAATGAAATCTAAGGTTCCACTAACTTGACAATTTCTTTAAGTCACAGGTGAACAATTGAGCAAACAAACTTTGCGCTCTTTGTTCATTAACCTTAAAGCCCAAAATGCATAGACGAATGCTTTAGGTTACAAATGAAAATTTGAGCAAGGATACTTTGCGCTCTTTGTTCATTGACCTTGAAGCCCAAAACTTGATTCACGAAAAATCATTGTCTAATTCTTTGCAGAGGAGATAATGCCTAAATCCATCTAGAAAGCTCCTAAGATCCAACATGTGCAACAATTATTGGAATAAGGTGGATGGAAACAATTCTCACTGCTAGGGAGAATCTCTCTACATAGTCAATACTCCCTTTGGGATAGGTCATTTTCAAAAAAGATGGGTCATAAACACTAGTTAATCAATCCTACACAAAATGAGATAAGCTATTCTCAAAGTTTGATTATTTGCTAATTTAGCTCAACTTATCACTCATAATAGCCATCTATATATTATTAGCATAGAAAACTTTTGCCTCTACATAAAAAGCAATATTCACTTAAACATGTCGAACAATAGTTAAAATTTATCCCCTCAATCTCACAAAGACAATGAGAAAATATTTTACATTTACTTTTACACAACTAAGGATCTTAAGAATCTTCCTCCAGTAGTACAATCCCAACTAATGGTATACTCTCACTAGGCGAAAAGTCATTCCGACTATCCAAAACATCATCAGCGCTTAAGAATCTTCCTCTAGTGGTACAATCCCAACTAATAGTACACTCTCACTAGGCGACAAGTCACTCCCACTATCCAAAACATCATCGATGATTATAGAATGAAATAACAATTTCCCACCCTCGACGAGAAATGGTGTGACTTCCGTAGATTCCATTAACCCACAAAGTTAAAGATCCTTTAAAGTTTTCTCATTGCATAACTTAATTTAGTTATTTCTTAATTTGAGGTGTTCATTAAAAATCCAATGTCCCTTTTAAACTTTCTAAAAGAATATTTTAAAAAGCAACATTTTTTAAAAGTTAGGGCCAAGTTTTATAAAAAATAATAAAGAATGTGAACAAATCACATAAACCCCAAAAGGTAATAAACCTTCCAAATTAGGCTTTTCACAATTCTCATGCTTAAAGGAACTGACTTTTAGGGCACTCGGTTAAGGATATAGGCAGCACAAAACATATTTGCATCATCATAGACCTAACCATATTTAACAAAATTTAATTTTCTTATTTTTCTCACATAATTGTCTTGAACTAATCAGACAAGTACTCTCGCTTACAATTAGTGTGAAGAATTTTTGAATTCTTCATTTTTGATACTCAACTTCTTGACAAATGCGTAAAGCAATTAATACTTATAGCAATGCTCAAAGCAACTGATTCTTGAGTTAGGTGAGCAATCATAACGCGAGTAACAAAGTAAGAAATTAATAGGTTCTATTATGTGCCTAATTTTCATAAAATTATGAGTTTGCATATGCTATTAGGACTGACTCTAATGTATAACGAGCAGGTCTACCTTATAAATAAGGTTCCTCTAAGCCTTTTCAATCAAATAGGGTTTACACATTGATTGATTGATTTTTGCGAGTAACCCCAACAATTTTTCTCAAGCCAATCTAGTCATCTAATCTAGTTCAATGTGTTCATGTTATTGCTCAAAAAATAACATCGTGGAAAGCCATAAAGAGATAAGTCCAAAACTATCAAATAATCTAATGAGATAAAGTCATTATCATACTTATATAATGAAGTTGCTTTCTAACAGTAGATCAAACTAATCAATCTAGAGTGAACTTATATTCACAAAGAATAAATAGTTCCATTCAGCCCCAAATACTGAAAGTTAAAGATGAGAAAATGAAAAAAATAAATTAGACTAGAGGTGGACTAAACAACTAGTCAAACATCAATATCTAATTATTTTATCAGAATTTTATATGTTGCTCAAAGAAATTAATCAGTTCACCATTTGTGGCGATTAGTTCTTATACTACCACTTGTGCATAATGTACGAAACATTATGAAAAATGTAAAGTCGCGCTCTTTACGCGCCATTTTATGCTTTTTAATCAATCTCTTTTCTATTTTGAATAAAATTGTCAACTTTGATTCAGTATACTTACGAGCAAAATGACCTATTTTATTCTCAAATAGCAACTCATTCTTTAACGTATTTATTTATCTGCCATGCATGCCCCTATGGCACTTGACTTTCTTATCTACTTTTGGTGCAAGTTTCTCAGCCCCACCCTACTTAGCAACTCTTCCTTGTTTGTAAACATAGGCCTAACAACCTTGTTTAGCCCACCCTAGACAACAAGATTAGCTTAGGAGTTTGCCTCTTGGCGTTCTACCTATATCTTAATTTGACACACTATTTTGAAAAATATTTTTATTTAAATAAGTAGCATCATGTAGGATTTTTAAAAACAAACTTTTTAAAGACGAGTCAGGATACTATTTGGCGAGAATTTTCTGCTTATCAAAGACAAGTCTATATTTGTCATGGAACAAATCCAAACAAATTCTTAATGAGATTTATGTTTTTGTTGCTGTACATAATAAAACGCATGTAACAACTTAATAATTATGACAGGCTTCCATGTGTCAAGGTATTGGACTATTTTTTCTATTGGTCAATGTCTACACATATGTTATATGTGTGATGTGGTCATTCTAAGCATTTATGTTAGTCAGGTCGGCATTCACATTTATTAAGGTTATTTCATTACTATCATAGTGCACAACGTGACATTTAAGCATACATTCATCATATTATTCTGCTACCAGAAATTCAATTAAAAATATTATTCTAGTTTACACTATGAGATCGAAAATTTCGCTAAGCTCATAATCATCTTCCATTTATGTAAACGGAAGTATATTTTTAAATAATCTTGAGCAAAATAATTTTGAATTAAAACAAATTTAATTCATCCACACAATGATTTTGAATTAAAACAAATTTAATTCATCCACACAATGATTTTGAATTAAAATAAATTTAATTCATTAACATAATAATAATACTCAGTGCGCATATTTTAAAACGCACGGACATATGAATTTGTAGCGACCCCTTACAAGGCTTCATAAATAAATACAACCCTTTCAAAAATTTATTACATTGTAAAATGAACCTACATCAATCTACTAAAATCAATAAAATAAATGAGTATGTCTCACCAATATCTCATAGATCACAAAATTAATCTTCTAATCCATACATCACAGTAAACAAGTGTACTAGAACATCAATTGAATAAGCTCATCCAATCACAACATACATCTACATGCATAACAATATAATGGGTCTTGATAGATGACTTTACCATACCTCACCACAATGGGAGTGGGTATTTGGGTCTCACAATTAATGGGGATCAATATTATGCAACAATAATGCACTAAATAATTATCCACACAATAATTAAAACAAAAATAATCCACAAATGACCCAAAAAATATGATTCACATAGTGTAATTGTTCATAATTTTCAGAGCCTTTCCAAGAATTTTTCACATTTAAAATAATTTTTCTGAAATTTTTAACCAATTTTTGGGATAAACTAATTTTTAAAGCCCCAAAAATATCAAAAATAGGTAAAAATTCACCCAAAAAAATAATTTGGACCCCCAACAGTATACTAAATTCTGATATGTAATTTTACTAACAAATATAGCTTTCTGGAATTTTTGAAAAAGCATTTAAACACATTTTTTTTACACTTTTTCTTAATAAAAATTAATTTTAACCGATTTTCAGAAGCTAAAAAATTACAAAAAATGCATCACAGGGTCGCAAATTCAGTGAGTGAAGCACACTCTCCGGAGGTGTCAAAAATAGGCCCTGAAAGATGATGCACGCGCTTCCCACACACCCCGCCGAGAGTGAGGGTTGCATTCTTCTGCAATTCATATTTTCCAAAAATAAGATTTGGTCATGACTGCTATCAAACTTTGCGACCTCATATCTCACTCATTTTGACCAAAAATTATGTTCCATATATCGTTGGAAAGCTTTTGGAACAAGGAACAAATCGATATAAATTTCATGTACAATAATCGAGGTTTTACTGATCGTATTAAAACTCAAAGAGTTGTATTAAAGTTGTGTTTTCTTGAAAAATCATAACTTTAAACTTAAGGGATACCTATTAGGACTATAAAAAATACATCCACCATGAAGGATCATTCAAAAGTTGTTTGTGTAATGATCTCTTGGAAATCAGCCATGTGGGTTAAATATTGTATAATATTTAATGTATGATTTTCTCTTAATAAGTATACATGCATACAACACATATATTAGCAAACACAAGCCTATGGCTTTGATACCAATGAAGGAAATACATAAAAAAAACATAAACGGGTGTTAACTTGGTTACCTCTTCGAATCAAGAACCGCGAAAGCGGAAGTTGAAAAGATGACTTATATTACAAGCTTTCTTGGAATACCACTGTAACGCCCCGAATTCCTGCGAACCCGAGGCACGAGTAACGAGACGAAAGGAAAATAAAATAAAGGACAATCTAACAGATTCAACTCAAAACTTACATTCATTTCCTTCAATGTACATCCATGTAAAGCACAATCAATAAAAACATTCAACATGTCATTCGGGCTTAAGCCCTTACATCTTAAATATGCCCCCAAGGGCCAAAATCATTCTAAGCTCATGTCTCCTCCACTCTACAAGACTTCCTCAAGTCTCAAGTGCCGGGAGCGTCATCTGTAATGTGTTGTCCCACGAATGGATCAGCTCAACTGCTGGTACAATATAATGCTAATGCAAGAAACAAAATTAAGAGTGTGGCATGTGCAAGTGTACATTTATATCTATATGTCATTCAATATCATCATACAACTTACTAAGCAATAATCTACATGTCATCTAACTCATTAACATAATTTAAGACATGGCATGTGCAAGTGTACATTTATCTCTACATGCATTCTAAATGATCCATGCAATGTGATAACAATAATCCACATGCCTTCCAAATCGTCCATACCATGTAATAGCAATAACCCACATGCCATCCAAATTAACAATGCAATGTAGTGACAATGCCCATGAAACACCCACACAACTCTATGCCATGTCCATGTCTCGTTTTCGGAACACATCCGATGGAAGCTGAGTACCATGTCTCATTTTCAGGAACACATTCGATGGAAGCTGAGTACCATGTCTCGTTTTCGAAACACATCTGATGGAAGCTGAGTACCATGTCTCGTTTTCGAAACACATCTGATGGAAGCTGAGTACCATGTCTCATTTTCGAAACACATCTGATGGAAGCTTGAGTACCATGTCTCATTTTCGGAACACATCCGATGGAAGCTGAGTACCATGCTTACCACCACGTGCTCAACCCACACTATGCTTTCAATGCATCACACTATGCCAATATGCCTTGATTCCACCATGCAATAACACAATCTCAGATAAGCAATTTACTAACACATGGAGCATGCTTTTAAACAATGTATTCCACTTAAAGCAATCACAACATCTGAATAACAAAACCTCTTCCACATGAATGTATGCAATACATGATCAACTGAAAATACATACTCAAGCCATGTGTTCACAATCTTAACAACTCTCCAAAAATATAAATCACGTACAACCCAACACATAGAGTAAATCATATCTCCATGGAGCAGCAAGAAGCACATAAGCAACGTAAACAATCAACTCAAGGTTTCTTTTTAAAAGCAACATTCCTTATGTGATTTTCAAATAAATATATGATCCATTCAATCAACATGTAAATCATTCCAAAACTTAATTCTATTTCTTACTTAGCACAATATATCGTACCTAATGGTTTCAGTCTCAACTCAGGAAGATGTACTCGTAGTGTAGCCAAACTATAGTGAAAATGCAGAAGGTTAGACCACCTTCTCCTTGCCCTTCCGTGTCCTTAAAGTCATAAAATGTAACTCAGTTCATTTACTACTCGAATAATGCTATTCATCAAATTTTATGTCTTTATTTTATGAGTTTCGATTCTGTTAAATTAAACTCTACTGTTGAGTCCGAAACGTCGAAGAAAATAGGTTTAGGCCTTCGTGGAATTTAATTCAAACATCCGAGCTAAAAAGGGCAAAACGGTCATTTTGCACTCTTCACTGGACCTTACATCTTGAGACCCCTTTTTAAAAATTGGACTCCACGGTTGAGTCCGGAATGGTTGAGATAATAAAATTCCACTAGTTGTTTACTTAAATCGGAGTTTGTTTGACTACGTTTCAACTCAGGGGCATTTTGGTAATTCTTAATGTTATTACGGATCTTCTATTTTTTGGGACCCGGTCTCGTAAAACGGACCTCACCATTGGTCTCAGAATAGTCGAGATAGTCAAAATACACTAATGATTTGTCCCATTTGGACTCCGGATTATTTTGTGACATTTAAATAATTTAATTAATTAATTAATTAATTAAATTAAATTAAATTAATATTTTATTCAGGGGTCAGATCGTAATTACTTAAAAGTTCTAGGGTCAGAGTTGAATTTCCAAAAGTTCTGGGTCAAAGTTATATTTTCGAAAGTTCTGGGGGTCAAACTTAATTTCCAAAAAGTACAAGGGTCAATTTGTAATTTCTAAATTTCTTATTCCCAATTTGGATAGCCAAACAGTGGCTAACCCAAAACAGGGATAGGATATCCCTATTCCTAATTTAATTCCAATTTCAATTTATTAACCCTGTAGCCAAACGCCCCCAATTTCATTTCAATTTAAAACATGCGGCCGACACGTGGCAGGGGTGGGTCAGTCCTGACCCGACCCGAACCTGGACCCGACCAGAGACCCGAACCGGACCCGAGTGCACAGTGTCTTCTTCCCTGTTTTTTCGGCGAGCCTCCTGGTAGGGTTCCGGGGCCTTCTCCGGCACCGACGATCGTTTTCCGGCGGATTTTCCTAAGTTTTGAAAACACCATTTTCTTCCATTTTTCAAGGGGATTCTATTTCTAACCTTGGTTTTCACTTTTACCCATTAGAGCTTCACGAAATAGCCCCAAACCGCAGCTCTGGCCTGACTGAGATTTTTAAATTTCAAGGCTTTTCTCCTACTGGTTTAGGTTAATTTAAACCCTTGACGGTTTCTGCACCTTAGGGGATCATTTTCCCACCATCCAAATCAAGTTAAACACATAAAATATCAAAACCCATTCCCCATAACCGTGACCTGCAACTGGGTCTCATTCCCTCATTTCTCAACCATTTGATTCAATTATTTTTCCTAATTACTCCATATTTCATGCTCTTTCTAGTCCTACATTCAAATAAATTAATCATGCTAGAGAAATTCCAAAACAGAAAGTGACTCAACTTGGTTTCGGTTTCCTCTCCTTGGGTTGAACCCCTCCTCGTGTGACTCCTTCTCACTCCCGATCCCTTTCACTTCACTCTCATTCTCTCTTTCTTTCTTCTGATTTTCTTTCCCTCCTAACCCAAGGCATACACACATATACACCTACCCGACACTGCCCCTTTCTCTCTCTCTCTCTACTCTTTCTCTCTCTAACAATGCCCTGAAGTCCCTCTGCACACTCCAACACCTACTACCTGCCACCACCACTCTCCATTGAGTGTTTCACACTCAAACTCCAATCACTCTCCTCACACACGGCACAAATAGTACACAATGCACAACACACACACACACACACTACATATATATATATATACATACCCACGAGCACACACACACACACACACACACACCTGACATATATATGTATATATATTTATACATCTAAACATACACACAAACACTTTCAAACATACTCTCATATATATATATATATATATATATATACCTTATATATATATACATGCTGACCATACCTTTCAAAAATAATAATAATAATAATAACAATAATAAAAAAAAATTTCATTTATTCCAAAAAAAAAAAATTTCTAGGTCATTACAACCACGAAAATCCTTGAAACGCTACAAGTGTTCCTTCTCGTCAAATAGGATGGCTACAATATTAAGTCACCTATATATTTTCACGATCCAAGACTAAGGGCACTATGATGGTCATCCAAGAAGAATCTCAGAGAAAGAGGTCTCAAAACCTCACATGATCATTTAGGAGACTACACATGGATGGATTCATTACACTTAACCAATGCGTATATGTTTAGATCCCATGACCAAAACTAATGGGATAACCGTAAGACTTACGTGATAATTTCTAAGTTAGTCAAAACCAGTCAAAACGGATAGGAGTTTTAACCACATATAAACTCTTATCATAATTATCATGATCTGCACAAATCTTGTGCATGTCAAACGGACTCGGGTCCATATGACCCAATGTCCAACATAACAAAATAAGGCATACAATGCAACCAGATATACTAAGTATAAAATGTAAACCAATTTTTTTATACGAACAAAATAGTAAAAAAATTGGAATGAGTTAGCTTGTGAAGTTCGATATAGTTTTGTCTTATGTGAATGTGCCTCCCAAACGGATACAACAACTTTATGATACAACATAGTATGCTCTCAGCAAATCCTCCTCAAGGTTTACACACATTGGGAAAAGGGTGAACTAGCTTTTCTCGAATTACAAACAACAAAAAAATTATATTGCTAGTAAAGTATAATAGAAGAATAGTGATGAGAAGTATATATAACATAAGAGGTAAAATCATGTATAATGGCATGAAGATTAGAAGATAAGAGAGATGGAGTGAAAAGATTAAATATTGTGACAAACAAAGTATGTAGATTTGCACATTTTATAGGCTTTGAAAATAGTTGTTACAAGCCATTAATCAATATAATAGAAACTATTGTAATAGTTTATTAATTGAATTTGCAACTAACGACGAATAAAATTGGTAAAGAGTTCGAATTAGTTAAAAAATTGAAAATAAAATAAAAAAACGCAGGACCTTCACAAGCGTTGCAAATGTAGACGTAATACACACATGTCACGAACAAGGTTGGGCTGGGTGACTTGTGTGGTGTTAAATCCCAAAATAGGCTTAATCATTCAAGTAATCCATTAAAAGCAATATTGTATAAATACAATACACTTTCCTTTCCTCGTGTATGCGGGACAATATCACTTTTAGGGAAGATCATAGAAGAGTTAAATGTCAACTTTTAAAACACGTGAAGTCACATCAAGATCAGTCAAACCATGAAAGAGTAAAGTGTAATTTACCTTTTGAAAATGATTAGCTACTTATATTTTTCCCATTAATGAGAACATAGTATTTGATAGTAGCCATAAATTTTATTGTAAGTTTTACCAATGTTCATTAAAGTCACAACATTTAGGGTTTTCTCTGAATAGTTCATTTAATTATGTTGTGACCTTTATTTGTATCTAACATTAGGGCCATATTGCAAATTTTTGCTCTGATTTTATTCCTAATTTTTTTTGATAGATAATACACACACCCATGTTCCAATTGAGACTTTAGCCCTGCACCTATCCCTTTTGGAGTGGCCGAACAAACCACACAAGCTAACAACTAGTAGTCCCATTTGGCTCCTAATGATAGTTAAAAATTTATAATAGTTCGAGATAACTTTGAGTTTTTTAGTCAAATTTTGCTATAATTTTGTAAGAAAAATTAGAATAAATTTATAGGTTTGGGATAAAAAGCAATATTTGTGCCATTAAATTCTCTAAGAAGAAAACCATATTGGAAAAAGCTTTGCACAATTTGGAAGAATTTCCCTTTTACAACATGCCAAAAATTCTAATAGAAAATTTTAATAAGGCCACCAGACCTATGAGTTTTTAGAGCTCGTAGATCATTTTTTTCATGTGAAGAAGCCAAACAAAGTTGGAAAAACACATACACAACAACGACAAAGAAAATAAACAACCTCTCAACACAGGAAAAATAAAAACTCAAAGGGAAACCAAATCCTTCTCAAGTAACATAAGAAGATTTAGATTATGGTACATTTATAAGAGAAATGGGAGATTGTCCAAAAAATCCTTTACGCTATCTAATTTTCCAACGTATGACACCTCATAAGGAAAAAACAAAATATTGAAATTCTTCCATAAAAGTCCAATAGTCTCCACAAGTAGGGGCTATCTCTGAACGAAGCAAAGAAAAGATTTATAACTATCCTTGAAAAAAAACTTGAGTCTAATTCAAACAAAACTTGTGAAAGATATTGTTTCCTAGATATTTAGCCTAGAAGGGGAATGAATAGGGTCATTTGTAGATATTGGTAACTTTTACAATCTTTAAAATATAAAGCAATTAAAGTGAAACAAAGTGAAAGAGAGTATGGAGAAGAAATGCAATCACAAGATTTTTACGAGGTTCGAAAAACTTCCTATGTTCTCGACTCAAGCATCCTCACTTGAGTTTTTCCACTATAGTGACCTTCTTGCAGTTGGAGACCAAACATACAAGGCGAACGCCGCAACCCTTTTATCCCAAACTGAAAACCTCAGTTCTCTTATCCCGGCTAACCCCATTTGCCTACACACAGATAACGCCTATCCACAAATCTCACTACAATGAGATGTAAGGAAGAAAGACTACCAATGGTACTTTCTTGAAGAGTGGATTTGGCAAAATGAAAGCTTTTGTTCTATAAATTGATCAATGATGAGCTCAGAGTATTTAAAGATGAGTAGAACTTTTAGATCTAAATTTGGAAATTGTTAGATCTAAAGCCAATAACAAAGATTGAAAGTTTATGTGCAAGAGTTGTTAGCAATGAATGCTATATAAAACCTCTATTTATAGGCATTTGAAAGATATAGTCATTAGGTTTCAAAAATTAGTCGTTGCCCTTTTTAGATTATGTTTCAAATTTGAATTTGCGATTGCTAGATCGACAAAATCAGTCATCTTGTTTCAACAATCAGTCGACTGATTTTTTCAGAGGCTTAAAGGTTCATTTTTGTAAAAACAATCAATCGACTGATTTGAGAATTAATCGAATGATAGGTCAACTGATTTTGACAGATTAGACATTTTGTCTATCTTGACCAAAATTCTAATTTTCAAATAACTTGATTTTTCAAGGCTTAAAGTACATCAATGAAATCCTTTGAAGAATAATTTTGTGATTAATTTTAATTTATCATTTAAATAGAAATACATTAAGCTTATGATCAATCAATCCTTTCAAAAATTTTAACTTTGATTTAACTTGATTTTTCAAATCTTAAGGTAAATCAATATTTCTTTTTAAAAAATCATTTTGTTGATTGATTTTAGTTAATCACATAATGTTAAGACCATGGGGTCTGATTTTGTAATTGGTTAATTCGGTTTGACAAAATGTACTTTGTATGTAATCCTTACATAAGTCCAATAAGTGAGTACCTCAATGCTCGTTCTTCTCTAATTTCATTCAAGAGACATTACTGTGTATCACTACCGGTTGACTTGGTTCAATTTGGATCTCACACACTCACATCATGCATGCATTGTATATAGTTTTTATCATAAACATCATGTATGTGATTGACTTGTGGTTGTGAACTAATTCTCCCAAAATGCATCCTTAAAATACTTAAGGAAAAAATTCAGATCATGAGACAAACGAACAATGAGCAACTTTCTGTTGCTTGTTCGAACTAAGCCTTGGCTTATTCGAACGAATAATAGATAAGTTCATTCTTATTCATTTTCATTTGTTCGAACACTCTGTATCAAACAAAGTGGCGTAACCTCAGAGTTGTACTCGTTTGATATTTGTTCTTTGTTAGTTCAAACGAACCCTGGGCAAAAAATAGATTTATATTCTGATTTCTAGCCATTTGGGGACCAATCAAGCTTTTTGTGAATTTGGGCGAAAAATACGATTTAGAGAAGCCAAAAATAGAGTGTGAGAGTCTCAAATTGTGAGAGCTAATTTGTTGATAGATCTTGAAGCTCTTGTGAGAGATCATCCATACATGACATTCATAATCATCTCTACTATTGTTCATTGATCAGATTTGATCGAACCACATGATCCAATCAGATCTAAAAGCCTTAGTTCACGTCAAATTCACTATTAATGATAGATAGAGTTCAAGAACAAGGATTCCGCGTTGAGAGATTAGTGGACACCAAGGTCGTGAGAATTCATAATTGTTGAGTAGCTTGATCTGAGGAGTCTGAGACCGTGGAGGAGTCCAGTTGTTTGAAGGACTCGCTATAACAAGCTTGGGGATTCGAGGGGAATTTAAAGACGTAATTAGGGAGAACAGAGCTAGAAGTACTTCGCTCGTTCGTAGATTCGTTGTATTTCACTTTCCATCATAGTGCATTCCTTCCATGAGTATTGGCCTGGCTCCGGGTTTTACTACAAGGATTGTTGTCCTTGGTAGTTTTCTCCATCATCAATCAGTTGGCAATCTCTATCTCTCTCTCTCTCTCTCTCTCTCTTCTCTCTCTCTTTCTCTTTCAATTTACTATGTGCTTAATTGATATGTTTCTACTTAATTTTAGAAATTGAGTTTTTCATATTTCCATAGTTGTTTATTAATTTGATATATTGAAAAACTTGATTTAGTAAATTAATTGAAATAAAAAATTGCTAAGTTAGTTGATTTTGCTTTAAATTATGAAAATTGCCATAAAATTAATCTAGTTGATTAATTAGGTGAAGTTTGAATCAGTTGGTAAAATCAATCTAGTTGATTTTGCTTTGAATTAATGAAAATCTCCATAAAATCAATCTAGTTGATTAATTAGGTGAAGTTTGAATAGGTTGGTGAATTGAATGATTCTTGGTGAATTCATTGGTGGAAGGGCATTTATGTTGGATTAATCACGTTGAGTGATTTTGCTTGTTGATTATGTCATCTTTGTGTTTAACCAAAAATTGTAATTAACTTGAAAGAAATATTTTAATTCTAGACCTACCTATTCAACCCTCCCTTCTAGGTATAATTCACGCTTTAGGGACCTTGAGTGATATCCTAGTGGTATCCCTCCTCGCAAACACTTAAATACTTAGAAAATTATTTTTTGATCAGTCAATCCTAAATCACTCAAGAATCCAAAATAATAAAAATTAAAGTCGTTACTTGACGTCATTTGATTCTTTGGGTTTGAGTGCATCCACTTGATTGAGTTTGACTTGATGCTTGAATTTTGAAGTGAATTTCTTCATTTGCTTGAACCTTTCAAGTATTGGTCATCTCTATCTTTATCTAGTTGACCAATTTGCATTGTTACTTCATTCTTTATATTGTCTACTTGATTTGCAACTTGTTTCAAGATTAAATAAATACTTCTAGGTTGCATGGTTAGATCACATTTAAGTACATGTTATAAATCTCAATTCAAGGGACCAATTATACAATTAAATATTTAAGCATAAAATCATTCATAAATCTTATTGTAATGATCCAAAAAATCATCAAAGAACAATTTGGTAAATTGCCCACGTAAACTAAGGTCAAATTGGAAATTTATAACAGTTCGTTTGGATAAGTAGGAGGGAAAGGAAAGGAAAGGAGAGTATTAGTTATGAGAGAAAGGAAAGGAGAGGAGAGGAGAGAGTAATCCCTCTTTTATATTTGGATAACTAATGAAAGGAAAGGAGATGAAAGACTAATATAATCCTTTCATCTTGTTTGAGAATGATAAAGGAGAGAAAGGAAAGGAAAGAATTTTATATTATTTTATTATTATACCCTTTGGATGCCTTAGGATAGAGGTGTCATTTTTATTTTGAATTTTATAATTTTAAGGATAATATTGGTATTATTAAGAATTCATTAAATCTTTCTTTCCTTTCCCTCAATTTCCGCCCACTTTTGAAGGGATAACAAAATTACTAAAATAAGGGTTAAGCTCTCCCTCACTTTCCTTCCTAATTTTTAAAACAAACATGACATAAGCTCCCTTTCCTTCTCCTTCCTTTCCCATTCTTTCCAATTCCTTCCATCCAAACATAGTGTAAGAGTTGTGTCAAAAAAATTAAAAAATGAGTTGATGAATCATCTAGTATGACTATAAGAGGCCAAAAATGAATTTTGGTAATTTACTTGAGATTAGTGTGAGTCTCGGGACTACACAGTCAATTACAGAATGCAAATAAATACTAAAATCTAAATGATGAAATTTTGAAAAATAGACTACATGTCTGGAATCATAGCGTTGAAATTAGTTTAGGGTGCCAATTTTGGCACCATTTCAAGATAATTTAAATTTAGGCGCGTGTGCGAGCACAGTTGGCCAACTGGCTATGTGGTGCCTCGAGAAACGTGAGAGGCTTCTCCAAGAAGATAAATGGGAGATTCTAGAAGAAGGACATATGTCAAATTGTGGCGGTGTAGGAGGGAGTGATTGTATATGGTAAGGTGCATGGTAAGGGACAAGAAATTACACAACATGACTTGATTTGACAAGTCTCTCTCTCTCCTCCCTCGTTCCCCCTATTTCTTTCTCTATCTCATGGTAGAATATGTGAGTATGTGTGTTTGTGTGTGTTCAAGTGTTCTGTAAAAGAGAGAGAGTAGAATGTGTGAGTGTGTTGTGCATATTGTGTGTTTTAGAGAGAGATAGACAATATATGTTTTTGTGTGAGAAAGTGTGTGTTTGAGTATGTGTGTGCGTGTGTTACACACACTGTGAGGCCAAACCAAGAAAGAAGAATGGAAAAAAAAAAGGAAGAAAAGAAGAAGAAAAGAAGAGAATGAAAGAGGGAAAAAATGGCTAGACTAGAACTTGTGTGTGGTAGCCATTGAAGCTTCTAAGAAGCTTCCTCTCTTTAGCCAAAACAACGAGTTAGAGACTTTTCAACCCTTTTGAGACCTCCCTTTTGGTTATTATAAGACCCTCATATGCTTGTGAGTGTGTTTGTAGATGTATATGTGTGTGCATGCTTATTGTGTAGTGGGAGAAATGGGAAACCCGAATGGGGTTCCTTCGAATCATGATGACTAAGAGGTTTTCAAACCATAGTCGAATCCCTCAAATTATGGTGGAACTTTACAGGATAGATCTTAACCTAAAAAAGAAGAAAAGTGTTGAGGGAAACCAAAAATAACTAAGAAGTTGTAGGTGATCAGAGACCTCGTTGGTTTAGTCGTGGGAGGGATTTCAACTTCATTTGACATTCGATTTGGGTTTCATTGAACTCTACGGGAAAAATAGAGCTGGTTAGGATTGTAAATCGATGGAAACGATGATCGGAGAGGGTAGAGCCAATGAGTCATGATAGTTCTCCGGAAAGTCGTGGGTCGGTGGTTTTGAATTGATCCAATGAATTTCGATGCCTAAAAATTGTTCTAAAATGTGTAAAATGAGAAAACATAGATGATAGAAAGAAAAAGGAGAAAAAATGGGGTTTTCTGGTGTACTGGCCCCCAAAATGGTGACCAGCGCTGGTGACCTGGGTTAATGGTCAACCGGGTCGGGTCTTGGTCAAACAGGTCTAGTCAAATGGGTTATAAGTTTGGTCAATAGGGTTATTGGGCCTTAAGGGCCGTTTGGCTACGCATAATTTGAAAACTTGAGTTTTGGTGAAAGGTTCAAATTGAACCGGTTTTGGTTGGAAAGGTTCGCTGTTGAACCAGTTTAAAAAGGTAAAATTACTAAATCACCCCTCCTTTTATTATATTGAATTTTAAATGCAAATAAAAAGAAAAGAAAGGGCTTTCCCAACATTTTTTGGCATTTTGGACTCAATGGTGGGTCGATTTAGACATTTAGAGACCCGGGATGGTCCCACCTAAATATAGTAAATTATAAAAAAAACCCTAATGCTAAATTTAGAACTGTAAAGGAAAATTAAAATCCAAAAAAGGCTATCCCAAAGTTTTTGGATGCCTATAATTCAAATACACTATCAGATTAGACAAATTAAGACCTAGTGATAGCCCACCTAAATTGATAAAATGATGATTATACTCATAAACTTACATTGAGCAATCAAAAGCCAAATTAAGATTCGTAAGAGGCGTTTCCATTGTTTTTGGATGTCGAAAACTCAAATATGACATCAGATTAATGAAATAGGGACTCGAGGTGGTCCCACATAAATATGTGAAATTACCATAATACCTTAGGCATGGAACAGATATGTAAAAGAGTTAATAAAAGATAAAAAGGGGATTTTTAGGATTGTTGGACCTTCTGGATCGATCCCAAGGTTGATTTTGTGAGTTATTATCTCAGTAGACGCATAACTTGTTCAATAAACTATGAAAATGCCCTTATGGGTTTAAAATACATTCAAATGACTTAGAAACAATACGATAGGGTCTCTTTAAGGTTTTTGAGGCTTGGAAACACTGTTTTTTATATTTTTTTGGGCCAATGGGTACCTAATATGTAGGCTAATGTGTAATTAGCCATAAAGAACCTGAAGACTTGTAGGCTAATGTGTAATTAGTCATAAAGAACCTTAAGACTTGACAAGATACCTTAGTGTTAAGGACCAAGATGGTCCCGTGGATGGAATAGTGAGAGTGTAATACATTTGATGTACATTATGAAAGATACATCTAGTGTCTCCTAGTAGTGATGTCACGCCCCGAATTTCCACAAACCCGGGGAGTGAGTGAAATAAACAAAAAGGGAATAATAAAGGACAATTACATGCATTTCAAACACTAACCCAATTCATGTTCTGATACTAATCCATAGAGCCTTGCCCGTTGTTTCATAACATACAAAATAAACATGTATAGTTTAGGGCTCATGCCCTTGTACAACATCAAATATGTCCCAAGGGCCAAAAATCCTCCATGATCCACGTCTCCTCTGTTCTCTAAAACTTCCTCAAGTCTCAAGCATCAGGAGCATCATCTGTAATATGATATCCCACGAATGGGTCAGCTCAACAGCTGGTATAACATAATGCTAATGCAAAAAACAAGATTAAGGTGTGGCATGTGCAAAGTGTACATTTATAATCTAGATACTTTTCAGTTCATTAATACGATGCAATGAAAATATGCATGACACACCCATGTACTCTATGCCGCACCCATGTCTCGTTTACAGATCGCATCCGATGGATCTGAGTACCAACTCCCATTTACGAGCCTCCCCCCGTTGGATCTGGGTACTAATGTAATGGCTGATTTTGGATTTTTCACCACAGGATCTACACCCTCATAATGCATAGCACCACGTGCTCAACCCACACTATGTTTCTAAAGGATTCACCATATGCCAATATGCTTAGATTTCACCACGCAATAATATAATCTCAATGAAGAATGCTTTAAATAATGTATCATACTCAAAGCAACAATAACATTTAAATCACAAAACTTGTTCCACATGAATACACGTCTCATACAGTCAATTTAAACACATGGTCACAGTTCACGTTCATCACTTTACTAATTTCTAATGCAAGAAACACACAAGCACGTAAACAACCAACTCTAGGTTATCAAGCAAACATATTCCAAATAATTCCCTAACAACAATTAAGCATATAAATCATTCAATTTACTCATAAAATATTCCTAAACTTAACCCTGTTCCTTAGCAAAACATCATACCTAGAAGGGTTTTTCTCAACCCTTGGGAGTCGTGTCTACTGTGTAGTTGAACCAAACAGTGAGACTATAAAAGGTCAAACCGCCTTCTCCTTTCCTTTCAGTGTTCCTAAAAATCATGAAATATAACTCAGTCTATTGCTACTTGAATTATGTTATTCATCAAATTTTATGCTTTTATTTTATGAGTTTCTATTTTACTAAAATAAATTCTACCATTGAATCCGGAATATTAAAGAAAGTCGGATTAGGCTTTTGCAGAATTCAATTTAGGGCATCTATACTAAAAAGGGCAAAACGGTTATTTTACACTTTTATGGGTTCTTACTTCTCAAGACCTCTTTTCAAAAATTGGACTCCACGGCTGGTCCAAAATACTCGAAATAATAAAAATTCACTATTCATTTACTTTAATCGGAGTTCGCTTGACTGCTTTTTGACTTAGGGGCATTTTGGTAATTTTTTCTTTAAATTAATTTTTATTTTATTAACTGGGGTCAAAATCTAATTATCCAAAATTCTGGGTCAATGTCTAATTATCATAAATTCTTATTCCAATTTGGACTAGCCAAACAATGGGTATCACTTAAACCTTGGATAGTTTATCCTTAATCTCATTTCACTTTAATTTTTATTTCTTATCTCTATATCCAAACAGTCTCAATTCACTATTTTTAAACTTTTAAAAATACTTGGATCTAATCCATGGGTGGCTAAGTGGGTCAACCCGACTTGACCCGTGGCCCAAAAGCCCAAGAAACCCAACACGCACCAGCACGTTGTGCGTAGGCCAGTCGTGCGGCTGGTTGTCTTCTCTGACGATGACAGCCAGTTTCCGACGATGTTTTGATGTCTGACCACTCGGATCCTCTTCTACTCCTCATGGGCTTTCCATATCTACTCTCAAAATTTAGTTGGCATCACCAGAAGGCGTCGGAAAATGAAGTTGCAGCTAACTCCAACGAGCTACCCAGATTTTCCAGCTATACATTTTCATGGTGATTTCTTCACTGTTTTGGTTTAACTTCTTTTCTAAATCATTTCTACACCTTATATGATCAATACCCAATCATTTAAATCAATTTTGATGCACAAACTCACCCAAAATCGTTTCATAGATACAACCTCCAAATTCATTTTTTTCTCACAAATCTTTCCACCATTGATTCTCATTCTTTTTGCATTTTTTTTTTTTTTGATTCAACTACATGGTCCTATGGTTTTTAGCATTTAATATACACTAAATCTCAAAAACAAATTTGATAACCTTTAAATTTCACTCACCTTGTTTGAAGTGTCCTCCCTTCCTTTTGATTTTCTTCCTTTCTCCAACTTCTGATTTCTTTAAGCTAACCAATAGCTCTCAGTTCCTCTATCTTTTCTTCTTGCTTCTTTTGAATTTCTCTAAAACTAATCTCTCTCTTTCTCTCTACATTCCTCTCTTTCTCTCTCTCTAGCTCTCCCCACTCCCTCTGTCGTATGTACTCATATGTACACACACACACATCACGGTCTATCACAGCACACACTCATTACTAGGTCGAGCTTAGAAGCTTACACACATAATGTTCTAATTCTACAAACCCTCACGCAATGCATATATATATATATGTATCATGTTTCAACTACCCATCACTCCACTGTTCCTCCTCTCAGCAGCTCTTAGATTGCTTGCTGCCACTTCCTTTTTTTCTGCCTGCTCTTTCTTTTCTTTAACTGTATCCAGATTTGTATATATATTAGATGTATATAATATTACACATACACTAATTACCCTCATCCCCACACGCAACATATATATATATATATATAAAACTCTTCCCACTTGCATCCTTTCAAATCAGCCTCTAGTTGTTGTAGTATACATATGTATATATATATATATATATATATATTTCAATTGCCCCACTTGCCTCTTGGTGTCGGCAGCATCAGTGCTTTTCCCCAACACATACAAACACACACCTGACACACACACACACACACACTCACTGCATGCAGCTCATTTTCTTTATTTAATTTTTGTCCACTTTAAACACACTTGCATGCTTTTGCATGCTTACATAAATATATATATATATATCTAATTATTTGCATCATATATATATATATACACACTTGTATATATCCCTTTTTTTTCAGGTCTCTACAAGTGAGGTAATAATTGAGACTAGGGTGGTATCCTGACTTGTTGACATATATGCCTATTATAGGATTTATGTGATATGTTTGTCATCACTATTAGATACTTTGTCATTGATTATCGATTTGATACGATTATTATCAAGACTATTACATTGGTGGACTTTTGCTTGATAGCATGGAGTGAATATGATTACTATGCTGATACTTATTGTCATTTACAGTTCTGATATATATATATATATATGATCACTATTGTTTTTATGATTACTTGTGAATCAAATATCTTGTCTTATGTTTATTTGTGATTATTAAGGACTTAATGATTTTTTTATTCATACTGTTGAGTATACCTAAGTGGTGCGAGATTTAAGGGGATTTAATGATATCGAACACCCGAATGGTGTAAATTTGAGATATTTGAGATCATGGAAATGGAAATGGATAGCTATAAAAAAAGGATTTGGGATATAACTTAGCCACATATTTTTTGTGCTTTTGAGCATGGTAAGATTGGGCTTTACCTAGGGTTCTATTTGTGATAGGGATGGTTTTTCCATCGGCTTGCGAGCCATAAGCCCGTGTAGATGGTCATTTGTCTCTATCGAGTTAGTCGCCAGTAAAGCACTCAGGCTTACTTGGGGTCAAATTAGGTGGATACTTATTTGGATTGAGATTATTGAGAGAATGGAATAAGTTAAATGATGTCACGCCCCAAATTCCAGCGAACCCAAGGCGTGAGTAACGAGACAAAAAGAAATAAAATAATAAAGAAATGAAAGATAATAATGACATTCATCATACATTCCGTACACTGTTCTGATACATATATAAAGTCTGGTCCATTGGTTCACAACATACAAAATAAAATACAGTCTCGGGCTTATGCCCTTACACAATATCAAAAGCGCCCCTTGGGCCCAACATAGTCCTCAATCAGACCGTCTCTATGTCTCGTACAGCTGGAACATCATCTGAAATATTTGCCCCACTAAAGGGGTCAGCTCAACATGCTGGTACAATATAATGCTAATGCAAGAAACAAAACTAAGGTCGTGGCATGTGCAAGTGTACAGTTATTTCTATATAGCATTCGATATCATGATGACAGTATATAAACAGTATACAGTATATGAGTAATATGCGTGACACACCCATGCAACTCTATGCCACCCATGTCTCATGATACGGTCATTCTCCGCTGGCATGAGTACCGCCACTTATGTCTCGCTTCACGGTCCAGAATCCGTCAGGCTCGCAAGTACCTAATGGCCGATTTTGGGTTTTTCACCACAGGATCTGCACCCTCATAATGCAAAGCACCAAGTGCTTACCCACGCCATGTCCAAGGAATCACACTATGCCAATATGCTCCGATCTCATCATGTCATAATGCAATCTCAATGATGCATCTCATTCATACATAAAACATGCTTTCAATTACCTACTTCATAATGTCAACAGTTCTCCAAGCATGTAGTTCACACACTACACTAACACATTCAATATACACATAATCATCCCCCACATCATCTCCCAACATCAGCAAGATTAGCATGGAACACCAAAAGCATGTAACATTCAAGCAACAAGTGAACAATCAATGCAGCAAATCAAGTATTCCTAATCTCAATTCTATTTCTTACTTAGCACAATATATCGTACCTGTAAATCGATCTCAACTCAAGAAGTGCACTCGAGGTATGGTAGGATCACTGTGAAAATACTGAAGGTCAGAGCACCTTCTCCTTGCCCTTTCGTGTTCCTATAAGCATAACAGGTAATTCAGTTCATTGTCATTTGGATTTATTTTATTCGTCAAATTTTATGTCTTTAATTCATAAGTTTCTATTTTACTAATTTAGACTCCACCATTGAGTCTGGGATGTCGAAGAAACTAAGTTTAGGCTTTCGTAGAATTCAATTCGGGCACCTGGGTTAAAAAGGGCGAAACAGTCATTTTGCACTTTACACGGGTCCTTACATTTCGTGACCTCTTTTCACAAATCGGACTCTACGGTTGAGTCCGGAATGCTCGAGATAATAAAGTTTCATTATTTGTTTACCTAATTCGGAGTTCATTTGACTGTACTTCGATTCAGGGGTATTTAGGTAATTTTATGTGTTGCTACGTGTCTTTTATTTTTTGGGACCCCGTCTCGTAAAACGGACCTCACCATTGGTCTCAGAATGGACGAGATAGTCAAAATACACTAATGACTTGTCCCATTTGGACTCCGGGATATTTTAGAATATTTAATTAATTAAATTAATTTATTAATTAATTAATTAAATTAATATTTTATTAATATTTAATTCTGGTGGGCCTAACTGTAATTTCTCCAAAGTTCAGGGGTTAAAATGTAATTTCTGAAAGTTCAGGGCTAAGGTTCAATTTCCAAAAGGTTCAGGGTCAAAGTTCAATTTCCAAAAGGTTCAAGGTTCAAATTGAAATTAGTTTAATTTACTATCCCTAATCAGGTTAACCAAACAGGGGCTTATCTAGAACAGGGATAGGATATCCCTGTTCCTATTTTAATTTAAAATTTTTAATTTCTTATATCCGTAACCAAACGCCCCAATTTAGTTTTTAATTTAAACCAGTGAGCGACACGTGGCAGGGGCGGGTCAGCCCAAGCCCGACCCGACCCGAACTGACCCGACCCGGACCCGGAACAGTGCCCCCTTCGTCCCCCGTTTTTTCGGCGAAGCTCCGGTCGCCTTCTCCGGCGCCGGTGGCCAGAATTTCAGAAAATCAAGTTTTCAAACTTGATTTTCTTGGTATTTTTGAAGCCTCTTTCAATTCCAAATCATTCTAAAACATTTTTGGAACCTTTTAACACTGTTTTGAAGCTCTCAATCACAATGAAAAGCCTAGACTCCCCCCCCCATGGCCGTGACCTGCACATCCCTTTTTCTCTCTCATTTCTCAACCTATTTTGGTTGATTCTTGTCCCTAAATTCTCCATATTTCATGCTCTATAAGTTCCAACAATTAAATCTAAACAATAGGCTACAAAACAGATCATGTATATATGAGATTTCTAGAGAGAGAAAATAATGGGTTTTGTTGTTTTACCTCCGTTTCTCTCTCCTTCTCTTGGTTCAACCCCTGGTCCTCAATGTGCTCTTCACCTTGAAGCTCCTCCCTCTGTTTCCCTTTCAGAATCAGAATACACTCCCTTCTCCCTTTTTCCCTTCACTTTCTCTCTCTATATATCTCTCTCTCTCTCTAACCCTTACGACAGATCTGCTCATCCCCACTCTCTTCACTCACTTATACACACAAAATTTCCACTCATGCACTCACCTAACCCCTTACACACCCACTGCCACACACCACTCCTCTTTGAGTGTATTACACTCAACACATGCACCCACACGGCACACACACACACACTGTTTTATACACACATACATATATATATATATATATACATATATATTTACACATTTAATACACACTCACATGTATACACATATACACAATAAATAATTTAAATTATATGTATATATATACGTATATACATACATCCATCATAATAATAATAATAATAATAATATTGACAAAGAAAATAAAATAAAAAAAAAATCCATGTCATAACAAATGAAGCCTTTATCTTTCTTGTCATGTATTGATAGAATTGAGATTGTTTTCCCTCTGACGATCATGTGATATACCCTTGTATTTGCCGATGGATTATATAATGCTTATTCATGATACTTGTTGGATTCTAGTTGGTGGCATACTTGTTGGCATCTATATTGTTCTTGTGGCTCTAAACTGGAAATAGAGATGCTTCGTGGATTTTTGTGTTTACACTTACATCATAAGATTCGGTTATGTATATATATTGTTCTCATGGCTTTATATAGGAAATAGAAATGCGTCGTGAGGTTTGTATGAATATACTTATGTCTTGTGTTCAACCTTGCATATACTAATTGTTTGGTTATTATTATTATTATTATTATTATTATTATTATTATTATTATTATGCCACATGAAATGGTGTCATACCTTATTGATTATAGTATCTACGCCTATGAATAATTGGATATTGTTATTGTGTGATTGTGGTGCATCCTAGATATTAGGAATTATCCTCTTTGGACTTGCATTAGTCTTTGCATGCTGCTTGCTTGCGTGTTTTGGGAAACCCTACTAAGCGTTATAACTCACCTTTGATGTCCACGGGAATGACAGGTATTAACTTGATGAACGACAGATGTAAAGCATTGCAAGGTGGACTGAGGCCATTGTCGAGTTTCGTTTATCCTATTGCATTTATTTATTTATTAAGGGTGCATGTACCGTTTAGACTATTGATGTAGATGTTAAGTATAAAAAAACTGTTAGAGTTAGCTCTGGATATTATCATAATTATACATTGTTGATGGATGGTTAGTATAGTGCTTATGACAGTAATCAATCTCATTTAATCCTGTTATGGGACTTGAACAAGTTTAATCATGGAATCGAACCGAAACCAATTGAAAGGGAAAATAATTTAAAGTAAATAAATCCAAAAAAAAAAATAGTTTATATTTTATACACTTGACTAGGATGGTTAGTCCTATTACCTTCCTTTCGGGGTCACAATAACCCCTTAATCCAACCCTCCGGATTAGGGGCATGACACTTATGTTTACTACATTTGTTTATTTATGAAAAACTTCATAAAATATACATGCATATGAATTTTGCATTGTTATTATAAGGACGTATACCAACTATCATGACCTTATCTTAGTTGTTCATTTTTCCATTGATAAGAACCTATGAATGCCATGACTTACTACTATTTTGTGTATTTGTTTGAATACGCATGAATCTAACAATTTCACTTCATGCATATGTTTTATATGCTAAATCTTATACACAACTTATATATATATATATATTGACCTTCATGAGTTATTGTCTAACCAATTCTTAGCTCATGTTTAAGGTCTTTGAATAGGCTACTCATATACACGAATGTTCAAAGGCATATTTGAATTTGAATTAATATTATGCAATTAAACAACTTAGCCTATTTATGTGATTTAACATTTTGGAGCATATATACTTATCTTGATTTATAGTCGTTAAGATTTACTTATCGAAGTAATGAACTTTATCAAGATTTGCTTTTAGGGTCATATTTTTCTTTTAACCTTAATTGAGCAATTTTACACATTCTATACTTTTACTCAAATGTTGAACATATTACTTAGCTATTCTTACTTAATGGTTTATCCTAACCATAAGTACATTAGCAAGTTATAGCATTAGTGTATTGCTTAGCGATACTCTTGCTTTAGATGTTAAATATCATCTTTATAAGCAAGCCACAACAAAACTCTTTTTATTATTTTAGATTTAGTGCATTATGTCAACTATAATCACACAGTAGCCATGTTTATAAATTCAATACACAAGTTAAGTTTCACATTAGTTATCTTTATGTATGTGATGCACAACTAAAATCATATGTTAATTTGTGTAATTATTTTATATAAATATCATCAAGATTATTAATTTGTGTTTTATACTTTGTAATTGTTTGGTTATGCTCAAGATTGATTATCTTACTTCACATATAAGAGAAAGTATGACAGTATAGTTCAATTACTAAACAAACACTAATTTTTGTGTTGACGCTTATATTACATCAAGCACATACATCATCAAAATTCTATTGTCAACAGATATATAAGTATAAATACAAACCAGTTTTACTTCAATATAACAACAATTAGAAAAAGAAAAACATAATCTATATTATGAAATTGGAATTTTTAAAAATCAAAATTAAATATGTTTTAAGAATAGTAACTATTCTTTTAAACCATAGTTGAACTTATAAATGAAAGAATAGAAACAGAATAATTCCGACTTACAGAAAACTTATAGAATCAAAAATAGAAGATGATTGAGCAGGGCAAGTATATTACACTATGTCTTTAAGAAAGAATCTCCCTTTCACTGGTGCTTTCGAGTTAGGTTAGCAATTGTCTCTAAGATACAGTGATGCACACTAATGTAGCACGATTTTGGAGGGATATCAGTAGGCGAGAGCGGAAGTTATTAAACCCAAACGTAATCAAACGATGGGCCATTCCTTCCAGCTTCAACCTCATCTCTTCCTCATTGTCCACCAATGCCTGCTCCACGGCTGCATCGAGCTGCCCACTGTGCTGGTACCGCAAGCCGTTCATCTCCACCTGCAACCTCCTCGCCCGCTCAACGGCAAGGTTCCTCTCCGATTCCATCACTATCAAGGAGTTCTGACACTCCTTCAACTTCTCCGCAAAATCGTGAGCCTCCGACCGAGCAGTACCCAACTAGAGTCCCAGTTCGTCCAGATTGGCCCTAAGTTGGTCGAGCTCCTCCACAGATGGAGAAACCTCCACCAAAGCAGAAAGGGTATGCAAGGTCTGCATAACACAAGGAAAACGACTCAAACACCAGTAGAAACGCTTAAAGGTAAGGAAAATATGGTCCTAACGAGCTCACCTTAACCTGAAGAGCGGTCAAGTCAGCAAGCAGCTTCCCAGACGCCTGAGGCTTAATTTTAACTGAGCCTTTGGCCCAGAACTCACTCAGAATCTTCTTGGCTCCCTGACCAGCAACGTCAGGAGCCACCGATGATGATGCCTCCTTACCCGCTCGACGAGACGGGATTGGAGGAACCACCGTGATAGGGACGGGAGCCTCTTCCTCCCTCTCAGCAGGCCCGGGAGAGGACGAAATCAGCCTCCGCTTCTTCGGAACGGGAGGGACCACTGGAGAAGAAGCCTCCCCCACCGCAGGCGGTGATGGCCCGGACTCCCACTGAGCCATCACATTATCAGCTATCTCCTCGACACTACCCCTGGCAGCCATTAATTTATCAGGGTTGACGATGGAAAAATGATCCCTAATGCTGGGCTTCAAAAGCTTCTTATACTGCTTCTGAATCGCGGGAGAGAAATCTGGTCTCTTCCACGCACTCTTAACTGCAAAGCAAACACAGAAATTGATCAGTTCAACAAATTGGCAAACAAAACAAAGTCAACGCAGCCACGGAAAAGTTAAACCTCACCCCTTGGCCCAGTGGTTCGAGGGAATGTGGAAGGTTGACCCTCGAAGTTCTTGAATTCCCATCCTCCTTTAATAAAGAAGTACCACTTCTTCCAGGTCTTGTTGGAGGAGGGCACAGAAGTAAGGGGTCTGAACCCGCTATCAAAAGACATGTAATAAAGGCCTTCCGCCTTTTGAAGTTTTAGATCCATATTGCTACGGATCAGGTCAAGAGACACCTTGACATTATTCATATGCCCTAATACGATAAAGCTCAACAGATGTCTCCAACTGTTAAGGTTCAGGTCTGCGGGGCACAGATCAAACCAACAAAAGAATTGTTTTATTATATCAGGAAAGGGGAGTGTAAGACCCAGTTCAAACCAGGCCAGATAGGCACAGATTTCTCCATCTCTAACATCGCCCGGGCGATCTTGAGAATCTGGGACCCTGAAAGCGACATTTTTGGGAAGTTTGAACTTCGCCCATAACTCCTTCAGCATACTTTCAGTAATTACACTCTCACCCTCTTCTCTGCGATCAGACCGACCAGAGGTTTCGCCAGCCCTGTTCGAGGGATCATCAAAAGCATCGACAATCCTGACCCCCGGACTAGAGGGAGGAACTACCATTCTATTTTCATCAACATTCACTAATTGCATTTGAGGATCAGTCTCAGAAGGACTTCCCAAACCAGAATGTGATTCTAAGCCAGACATGGCGAACAAGAGAAAGAGATGAAACAGACAAGAAGGGATGAAGAAGGGGACTAAAAGTCGAACCTGAGATCAAGAAAGGGTTATGAACACCGGGGATCCTCCAAAACTCCAAGATATGTCAAATGGCGATCTGGTACTGTAGAAGTAAATGCAGAAGAAAGGTATGAAAGACCTTTCCCTCTCTCTATATACGCATTCAAAATATGAGCCTTCCAAGACGAGCCGACACAACGGTTGAAAGTAATGATGAGTTCTCGAGTATCGGCTGCGCAATAAATGACGCGTTAAACCGGCGTCTTGAGAAATGGGAAGGCAAAACGTATGACTCTTCACAAAGCCCTCAACCCTAGTTAAAACCCTAGCTTTTGACAAGGGCTCGGGGGGGGGGGGGGGAGTAGCTGATATACCATAAACAGACACACCAATCAGTTTGAGACACGTGTGCCTACCAGATTAACAAATCTCGATCCTACAGAGCTCATATATGTCGGTCATACAGAACAGCTATAAGCCTTCGGGGTATTCTCATATATATCTATCATACAGAGCAGCCATAAGCCTTCGAAGCATTCTTATTTATATATCATTCAGAACCGATAAACTCGGTCATACAGTACAGATGAAGCATTCAGGATCTTCTCATGTACATCGTCCAGACCTCCTGTTCTGGACAGTATTTATTCGACACTGCATATATGGTTTCCTTAACAGCCGTTAAGCGGGGAATAAGGAAACAGCCTTCAACACAGAAACTACTATCTATGGTTATCTCCATCTACGATTCAATGCTCCACAAGGTAACTGCAAATCTCTGATGATCAAATCCCGATATTCGTGGCGGCAAAACCTAATCAAAATTAGGAGAACCACGGCTTATATATTAAACCCTAGAGGTACGCTTTGGATTCTTATGCTCATTCTTTGACTTTCAATACAGTCTTTCAATTCCCTTACTTACTTAAGCATCGGAGCGGCTACCACCGGAGCCAATCCGGTGGTCCTCTGATCATCTTTCTGAGTGTTCTACAGGTCACGGAGCCCTCACGTGTTGTGAGTCAAAAAGTGCAGCATCAATACATATGCACAAAAAAAAGTATATTACTTCTCCTCAATATATGCTCAATACAAATTATCTAATCTCCCCCTTTGTACAACTCCCCTTTTGTAACACCATCTCCCCATTTTTGTCACAATGACAAAAGAGGTACAAACAAGGAAGATCATAAGGAAGTAAAATATAACAAGATAGACATGCATAGTGAGATAACAAAGTACTGACAGTAATGGTCACAAACACAGAAGAAGAATATAAAAGATATCATAACAAAATCGAAGTCTATCATTAATATCAAAAAAATAAAAAATAAAAATAGGGAATCATAGAGAGATATTGTCAAAACAAATAAGTACATGTAACTGATGAGCAGAAAATATAAAAAAAGACCTCACAACAATATCACTCATCACTCATGTGACCATCTACAAGCTACATCACTAATCATCTGCAGGTGGAGGAAGGGGAGGAAAGACACGAGTGAGAGCCTCTGTCAGTCCCTGTAGAGCTCTTTGAAAGTAGGCAATCTCCTCCATCATCGGGATGAAATAGTCTGAGCGTACCCGAAGATACTGCTACTCTAATCTGTGATCAATATCGGCAGTGATCTGATCATGATGAAGTTATAATCACTCCTCCAGCTCAACTTTAGAAATCGGCTGATCGATGAAAGATAAGGAGGCTCTTACTGACACATGAAATTCTGCACCCAATGGGGTACGAAACTGCGGTGGAGTCCTGTCAACAAGGAAGTCCTCAACATGAATCTATTCTTCGAACTACTCCTGTTATGATGACATAAGTGGCTGCTGCTGCAAAGTTGGTGGCTACTGCTACTGCTGCTCTGAAAATTGTGCATCCTGATGTTTATCATCAACATCATCCTCATCGAAAGGAGCGATGACATGCCCCCATGACCTGGCTAAAGTTCGATGTGTAAACAGACCAGGTGGGAGGATGAGCATATTAGCAGTGTAAAAAAGAACCTGTTGTGCAGCATAGATCCTAGTGATCAAGCTACTGATTGGTAAAGATGCAGTGCATCTAGTACTAGTGGTGGAGGAATCAATGACTCAAAAAATATACGATGGAGCATAAATAGGAATGGCAATACTAAGTGCATACAGAAGTAGAATGGGAGAGATTTAACGTGTTCATGTGGCTGACTAGATGCAACACACTGCACACGATGAGGTTGAGGAAACGATAACCCTCGTGCAAATATCCCTACTCTAGAGTGACACCTCTCGTGGTGAAAATAAACGAACTGTCAACACGAAGGGTGGAAGCAATGAGACTCGCAGACGGAAGTGCAACACCCTGAAAGAATAGAAAACCAGTCTGCTTAACTCGAGAAAGACCAAAAGTCTCAGCAATCATGTCAGCGGTGAGAGAGAAAGGGACATCGCATATTGTTATCGGGTAGGCTACCTAGGCATCACAAGAATCGAGGTTCGAGTAAAACTCTCGAACCAAGGTCTCGTTGGCCAGATCCGTGACTAACAAGAGACGTAGCCAACCATTTGAGTCAAATAGTATATAAGCTAAAGTCTCACAGATGTCATCGATAGTGCATACCCTCTCTACAAAGACTGGTTGGGACAGGACAAACCTTGTCTGAACCTGAGCTACTTGGGTTGGAAAACGAATTAAGACCTTAGGTGCCACTCCCAAGCGGATGACATATGGAAAATGTTGAGGCTCAATGGGAACCGTTTTGGATGACATGACCACGTAGTATATATCAAAAGATAGAATGTAAGATGACCCTAAGATGGTACTACATCAAGTGTACGAAACTACAATCCACACTAATCCTAAGTCTAAATGAAAAATCAAATAAACCAAAGGAAAGTGAAAAATGGACTCGAGGACTTACTGCAACAATGAATGGATGGAATCACAAAACAATCTATGAAAATGAAGCCTTCGATGAGTAGAACATAATAACCGGATAGGAATCTAAGAATGGCAAACTCCAGGATCAAAAAGTCGCAAGATTTGAGAGGATTTTGAGAGAAAATCAATGAATTTTGAGAACTGATTGTAGTTTCTCACGTGTTTTGAACCGAATAGTGTTCCGTTCGAACGAACACCATAAGTTGTTCTTCTTTTAAAAAAATAGACTGTCCTGTTCTGTTTGAAAATCCTGTACACATTTCAATTAAAAAAACAGGGGAAACTAGAGTTTTTTTATGAAAACACTATTTTTAGCTACAAACTCTAAAATGAATTCAATTGTTTTCAAGGCTAAAAATATCTCAATGTTTTTTGAGTTGAACTCTGAATTTAAAGAACATTTTGAGTGAATTTGAGAGATGTAAATGTGTTCTAAATAGCATCAATACATTCAAATGATCCTAGAACACTAAAATACATACAAGTTCACTCTCTACTCACGCATTCATGGTTACTAGACATATGCATTAATTTCAACCATGAAATGTTCTTTGTCTTAATAATGACTTTCTATAGTGTTGAATGATTTTCACATCAATAGAAGCAAACAACCATAGTCAACCAGCCTTAGGGATATTTTACCATTTCCAATCAAAACTCCCTCTTAACTTAAAAGCAAAAATTTGCAAATTGAATTTGCACTTGACTCACCTTTTGCAAGACGGCTTTCACACAATTGAGTAAACTGCTCTTTTTAAAGGATTTACCAATGCTAAGCAAACATACTATCTCAATGATAGCCCTTTCCATCCACTCTTGAATTTTTTTGTGTGTGTGTCATTTTCTTTTTAGGCTTTTACTTTTGGTCCTTTGATTTTTTCAACCAAAGTCAATTTTTCTAGCTATAGACTTATTGAGATAAAAACATAAAACCATTAATCCCATCTTATCTACAAGACAATCTCATGCAAGAAATAAGAAAGACTAACACCTATGAGATCACAAATAGATTGAAAGATTGTGTGCACCTAAGTGAAAAAGACTAAGTGAAGATATTGATAGAATAAGGTTCACAAGTTAAGACTCAATTACTTAAAATGCACTTAATATCATTATATTTAAAAAAAAAATGAGATTACCATTAGCAATTTAAATAAAAGAAAAATATTTTTGGATTATTGACTTCACAAAGGTATGAAATGCACCTAACTGTAAGGGATAAAAAAATCTACAAAGAACAAAAATCCATGGACCTAAAATAGATAGTTAACTGTATGAATCGCCTAGACTATGCAAAAGAACACAACTTACTCACGGTGATTTTCAATGAAAGAAATGGAGTAAGATATAATGAAATAATTCATAGGGAGACTTTAAGATGAAAGTGAAGAGTGAAATCCCTAAATTGCTATAGAATCTCTTAGTCATTTATGAAATGAATTTGCTCTTCTCAAGGAAAAAACAAATTGTGAAGCGTGATTTTCATACTCCTTCTCAAGACCTTTCAATTTATCATTCCTCACCCAAATTTGTCTTACAATTCTTTTGGGAGTATGAGGAACTTTTTGAGTCTTGACCTTACCTCCAACCTTGGAATGGGAAATTACTTAGACTTTTCAAGGTTAGAAATATGAATGATCCTTTGAGTCATGCTCCTTGATTTTTGAATATGATTATTCATTTGTTACTTCAAGGTAACAATTTCCAATTTGTGCTCTAAGGTTATAGTATGAGATTTTGTTTGTCTTTTCTTAGAAAATCCACATTTTCTCCTAAAATGCCCTTCAACCTTGCAATGAAAGAAATAAAATGATCTTGGCTGAGGTTTGGCTTGAGGTCTAGATTGAGGTAATGGGAGAGAATGTGCTTGAGGCTTTAGTTATGGTTGGGTTTGCCTCATAAGTTTAGGTGGTTCAACACCTTAAGATTTTGAGGACAAAAACACAACCGGCTTGAAAGCGGGGAAATCAACTTAAAGTGGATGTAAAGTATAATATCCCAAAAATCTGATAAGACTAAAACAGTAACCAAGTTCATATGAATCGGGATACATTATCAGAAATTATGAAATTAATCCAAAAATACTAAAGATGGTGTCTGCTCGAGAAATTGACAACCTGGTCAATCGAGTGCCGAAATGGATAAATGGGACCGATATGGTAAATTACGTATGGCAATATTCTAAAACAAAATAAAGTATTAACAAGGACCCAAAATTGGAAAAATAACTACTAATGATACCAAACTTTGTCTTTATGCCAAACTTGTCGGCATCCTATAAATTAATATTTTATGGAATCAAAATATTAAAAAAGATAATCAAATACTCTATGTACACATATCCCTAACATACATGATATGTATATGTATAATAACATGTCTAAATATTATATAGTTATGAAACTTCTAAAATAAGCTACTGAGAAGCAAAATTTTAGGGAAGTAATTGAGAGTTAGCCGAAAAAGTTGACAACAAGAGCTGTCGATATATATATATATATATATATATATAACTAGGAACCTGCCAGACACATGCGAGGCCAAATATATATATATATATATATAAATTAAAGGGCATGTTGTCGCAATGGTTTGACAATGTCACGCCCCGAATTTTCATGAACCCGAGGGTGAGTGATATAAAACAAGAAAGGTAAATAAATGACAATTTAAAGGATTTAACTAGATAGACATCCATTCTCATCAACACATAAAATGTAAAGTACAGTCAAGAAAATAAATTGTTCATGTCATTATGGGCTTATGCCTTACATCTCAAATATGCCCCTAAAGGTCAAATACATTTATAGGTTCCTTTCCCTTTCTTTCATTAAGGCCTCATCAAATCTCAAGTAGCAGGAGCGTCATCTGTAATATGTTATCCCACGAATGGGTCAGCTCAACTGCTGGTATAATATAATGCTAATACAAGAAACAAAATTAAGGTATGGCATGTGCAAGTGTACATTTATATCTACATTTCATCCAATATCATCAATGCAGTACGTGAACAGTATGCGTGATGCACCCATGCAAACTCCATGTCACACCCATGTCTCGCTTTACGGTCCTTCCCCGTTGGCCTGCAAGTACCACAGTGTGTCTCGCTTCACGGTCCGTACCCCTGTTTAGCATGCGAGTACCAATGGCCGATTTTGGGTTTTTCACCACAGGATCTACACCCTTATAATGCACAACACCACGTGCTCAACCCACACCATGCTTTCAAGGAATCACACTATGCCAATATGCCTTGATTCCACCATGCGATAATGCAATCTCTACTAAACAATTTATCAGCACATGAAGCATGCTTTGAGTAATGCACATTCTACTTAAAGCGACAGTGACATTAAATCACAAGGCTTCTTCTACAAGTTTACATATCATGAATAATCAATTTAATCACATGCTTGATTTTCACATTCACCATCTTGACAATTCTCTAAAAACATAAATCATACACTGTGCCAACACATGGAATATGCATATAGTCATAATTCACATCTGTCACTTAACTAAACTTTCAAAAGATAACAAGAAACACATAAGCACATAAACAATCAAACAAATATGTGAATCATTAAGTCAAAATGGCAATTACTCCTAAACCTAATCCTATTTCTTACTTAGCAAAATATCATACCTGACGGGTTGGTCTCAACCCTAAGAAATCATGCTCGTGGTGTAGCTTGAACTAACAGCGATAATGTAGAAGGTCATACCACCTTCTCCTTGCCTTTCGGTGTCTCTAAAATCATAAAATGTAAGTCAGTCTATTGCCACTTGAAATTATGCTATTCATCAAATTTTATGTCTTTATTTCATGATTTTTTATTTTGCTAAAATAGACTCTAACATTGAGTCCGGAACGTTGAACAAAGTCAGTTTAGGCTTTCGCAGAACTCAATTTGGACTTCTATACAAAAAAAGGCAAAACGGTCATTTTGCACTTTTACGGGTTCTTACATCCTGAGACCTATTTTCAAAAATTAGACTCCATGGTTGAGTCCAGAATGCTCGAAATAATAAAAATTCACTACTTTTTTTACTTGAATCAGAGTTCGTTTGGCTGTTTTTTGGCTCAGTGGCATTTCTATAATTTTCTTTTATTTTTAATTAATTAATTAATATTTTATTCAAGGGGTCAAACTATAATTTTTAAAAGTTCTGGGGGATCAAATTAGAATCTCTCAAAGTTTTGGGGTTAAATCAAAATTTTAAATTTTCCTATTCCAAATCCGAATAGCCAAACAGTGGTTAAGTCCCAAAACAGGGATAGTATATCCCTATTCTAAATTTCAATTTTAATTTCAACTTATTAAACTTGTAGCCAAACACCCCAAATCTCATTTTTAATTTATAACCTACGGCTGACATGTGGGGGTGGGTTGGTCTTAACCCGGCCCGAATTGACCCAAACCCGACCCAACCCGAACAGTGCCCCTTCTTCCCTTGATTTTTCGGTAGGGTTTCCGCGTGTCTCCGACGTCTTCTCCGGCGCCAGGCGACTCTTTTTCGATCAATTTTTTAAGGTTTTAAAATGCAGTTTTCTTCTATTTTTCCCAAGGATCTCATATCCAAGCTCGGTTTTGGATTTAGATTGCTAGATCATCGCGAATAGAGGGTCAAACCTCTCCGGCCGACTCTCCGGCCAAGTCTAAACCTCCATTTTCATGGATTCTCAGTCACTGTTTTTGCCCCATTTTAATCCCAAATGTTTTCTGCAACTCACCTCACTAATTCTCCATCATTTATTTTGAGTTTAACACATAAAATCATGAAACCCAATTGTATTTCCCCTAACCTGCAACTTCATTTTTCTCCCTTGTTTTTGAACCATTTAAACTGATTCTTTCTTCATTTTAATCTACATTTCATGTTCTATAAACCTCAAATTTAAAACTAACTATAATGCTAAAAAAAATTTGAAACAGAACTAAGCATGGCTTACCCACTTTCTAATCTTTCTCTAGTGCAGCTTCTCTCTCTTCCTTAGTTCAAGCTTCTGGTTCCTTTCTTTGAGCCCTCCCAATGTGCATGACCTCTTTTGCACAGCCTCACTCTCTCACTGATTTCTTTCCCCTCTAACACAACGGATCTCTATGTATATACACACATTACTTACCTGCCCCAAGTCTAATCTCCCTTTTCTCTCTCTTCCCACTCCCTTTTCTGACTTTCTCTCTTGTCCCATGCAGCAATGCAGCTTTGCATTTAATGCTTAGCTTGCATTGTGGGTTTTCTTCAATATATATATATATATATATATATATGTATGTATGTATATATATTATATTATACACACAACACACACACACGGTCTACAGCCTACACACACACACAGCCACATGCACACATTGTGTAATATGTATATATATTTCAATGCATTAAATATATATATATATATATACACATTTATACACATAACTTACATACATATATATTTATTTAATCACATGCATACATATGGTATATAATACTACATACATATACATGTACACCATACAATATATATATATATATATACATGCACATACACCTACAATAAATTAAATATACATATACACATATTTATTTAAATGAAAACTTTATTCTGAAATTTCGAACCTTTACAGATAACGTGTCTCCATGAGAAGCTTCTAGCATGGTAGTAATTGACAACTAACAGGAAAAATCCTAGACTTCTCCATAAGTATCTCGATTATTCCACCAACTATTATATATAGCTATGCACTAGTATAACAACCAAAGGCCAATAAAATAAAAACCAAACACTGAAACAAAGAAAGAGTGAGAGGAAGAGAAAGAGAGTAAGAGGAAGACTGTTGAGGCTTGGAGAAAGGAATAAGAAGAAGAAGAGGAAGAAAACAAAGAAAGAGAAACTCTAAAAGTTTTCTAGAAAAATTGAAGGCTGAAAACTTGGCTAAAATAGGCAACAAACTCAAATTCTATTGCTTTAATATTTTTCCTATATTGTTATGGATTCAATTTCTAGCTATTAAGAATCAAAAACTCTAAACAAAATCCAAAAACATAAGTTATCATTCAACCAAAAATGGTGGACTATTATATGTTAAAACAAATTTGTTTTTGAACTTAAGAATGAATAGAAAATCATTTCAGGAGTCTAACGTAAGAAAAATAAGGAAAAAGGGTCCAAGAAGGACCATGTTTTAGTCAAATTACTCTTCACCAGTGCATGATCGGCAAAACTTCATGTGGATTTCGGGAATTTGGTTGTTTGAGGTTTAAAACTGTTCCAAATGATTAGTTAAAGTCCTTAGGATCAAATTGAGGTAAAAACCACGAAAAATGGACATCAAAATGGCATAAACAGTAAGGTACTGCACTGTTCTGGCAACCGGCGCCGAAGGGATCACTAGAAAAGACAGTCAAAAAACTGTGGGAGGCTATCGGGCCAAGTTGGACCAGGTTTGGGTCGGGTTGGGTCGAGTTGGGTCGGGACCCGACTGGATATAATTGGGATAGGTGACACTACGTCATTTTGGCCATGAAAGGTTAGTTTTAAAATTTAATTCAGACCGTTTGGCGACAGAAAAAAGAAATTGAAATTGGGTTTAGGGTTGACCTAAACCGTGGATAAGACAGGGAATTTGGCTATCTTATTCCGGTTCTCTGAGATATGTTGAACCGGCTGGTTTAGTGGTAAATAGGACTGGTCTAGGATTTTTGACTATGAACCCACTGCGTCAAACCAAAACTTTAAGAAATTCTTATTAGACCCCGAAAATTCTGAATAATCACACTAAGACCCAAACAAAAAAATTAAATAAAATAGAAAAATTATGAAAATGCCCCTAAGTCATAAATGGGTCAAACGGACTCCAAACGAGGCAAATGAACAGTCAATTTTTATTATCTCGGATATTCTAAAGCCAATGGTAAAGTCAAAATTATGAAAAGAGGTCCCAGAAAGGCAAAACACTTAAAAAGTATAAAATGACGATTTTGCCCTTTTCAATCCAGAAGTCCAAATTGAGATCCTAAAAAGCCTAAAATAATTTGATTCAACGTTCCGGATTCAATGATGAGGTCTAAATTAGTAAATAAAAGACTTATAGCCATTATAGATATATTTGAATACGTAGCATAGACTGAGTTATATTTTTTCGAATGATAGGAGCGTCGAAAGGAAAAGAAATAGCTTGATTTACGTGGGATAGAAAAAGGTAAGTGATAACCGATCTCTGCATGTAGTACATTCCCAGCCATGTCACAATTCTTCTATACACATTTGTACTCTTATTTATCATATCAGATCCTTTATGATTCCACTATGTGATATTGCTTTTTAGTGGAATAGCTTAGCTATGATGTTGTATCTTACTCTTGATTTCCATATCTATTGATGATGTTATATCCTTATCATAAAATTCCATACATTTGTGCAAAGGACCATTCTATACACTTTTATGGAGGGCCAAAAGGGGTCAAATGTTTTTGTTCTCGGCAGCCCGGTAACATAGCCATAAAAAGCTATAGTTATATTATGTTGCCTTGAACTAGTTATGCTCCACATTCTTCTTCGTGGAGGATAGCATGATCTTGATATTTTTATCAGTGCCGAATTTGTGCTCAGTCACAATTCCATCTAGATACGTAGTATGACCCGAGTAAGGGGTCCTGTCCCGAGTATGAGGACCTAGTTTTACATTACTTACCCGAGTATGGGGACCAGTTTTCCATGATTGAGCTTAGTGTTTATGCACACAGGGGGTAGCCGGGCCCCGTAGTTTATAGCATCCACCAATTTTGACATCACTATCTTTTTATTGAGATTTGTAGTATGATCATGTTCTTATATGAATGATTAGGCAGTTATTCAACGTTATTTGAGTACATACTTTGGTCACGTATTTGACAGCCTTTAACTGTAGCATATGATATTGTCTTTCAAACTCGATATTCTTGATTTTCAGTTATTATTCCTAATCATTTGATATTCATTGACGAGCCATGATTGTTATTATTCCTAATCATTTGAGATTCATTGATAAGCTATGATTGTTATATGATATTGACTAGCTGTCATAGCCTTGTCATTTAGTTTCTTTCTAGATCATGTACACATGGCAGAGTAGGGGACTTACTTACTGAGCTCAGTTTAGCACATTCCACATTTCTATATATTTTTCAGGGATTAAGTACAGAGGATAGACAAAAGAAGCCGGCAGCGATAGGGTGGACATTTTTGACAAGTAAAGGTAATAGTAGTATAGTCTTGTGGAACTTCTGTGTATTCACGTCCGGAGGATGATACGATAACGTAGAAATTTTACAGGTTGTACTTTTGTATAGCAGACTAACAGGTACATGTAACCTTTCACTTGATGTCTTCCACTAGGCATATATATGATGATGTGTGTGGTTACATGTTAGTTGCACTAATGGTAGTGTAACAGGATGATCACGTCCGGTTCAGCGAAAGGGTCGGGTCAGATGGTCGCGGTCCGTTAATCCGTAGAGGGTGGGTTGCGAGTCGTGACATGAAGGGCTTGTTCTTTTTCGTGAACATGTCATAGCCCAAAACATTTTTATCATTCTTGATTTCGTTGGTATTAAGCATTTTAGAAAGCTTATTCGACCTATCCTTAAGATTAACTTTGACATTCCTAACTTGTGTGAGTTGTTCACTAAGAGAGTGAGCTTTGGAATTCAATTCATTCTTTTCAATCTCACAAGCATCTAGGGAAGCCTTAAGTCCTCCTACTTCAATAACCAATGAATATCTCTCCTTTCATCATCACTGGACACAAGGTCTTTGATGTCCTCATGATCTTCATCCTTAATAGAAGATAATCCTTCATGGACATTGGTGACACTTGTGAAAGCCAAGAATTGACTTTCATCACATTCTTCTTCTTCATCGTCATTCTCATCCCTTTTTTCTCTTTAACCTCTTCGGAAAGATATGCTTTCATTGCCTTCCTATTTCGAGAATTTATTTTCTCTTATTAGGACAATCAGCTGCTATATGCCTAAAATTGTGGCAATCATAGCATTCAATAGGCTTAGAGAAGGATTGTGATGAAGGTCTTCTTCAATTACTAATAGAAGAATCTTTTTATACTTGGGCTCTTGAAGAGTTAGAATTTTCTAATGATCTTTTACTTGAAATTTGAGATCCCTTGGAGTTAGGCATTCTACCCTTGAGGTATTTATTGAACCTCCTAACAAAAAGAGCCAAGTCCTTATCATTTATGGACTCGGGGTCAATTTCAATATCCCCTTCACTTTCTCCTTGTGTTGATTTCAAGACTAGACTTTTAGTCTTCTTTGTTTGCCTAAAAGTTAGTTCAAAAGTTTGAAGTGATCTAACTAACTCATCAACAATGAGACAATCCATGTCCTTACTCTCCTCAATAGCGGTTATCTTAGGTTGAAATCACCTAAGAAGAGATCTCAATATGTTTCTTACAATCTTGGTCCTTTCTACCTCTCTCCTGGGTTAAATGAAAAGTTGACAATGTCACTCAATTTAGCATAGAACTCGGAAAAGGTTTCCAATTCTTCCATTCTTAAGGCCTCAAACCTAAAAGTTAACATTTTTAATTTTAACCTTTTTACCACCGACGTACCCTCATGGGTAGTCTCGAGGATGTCCTAAGCCTCCTTAGATGTCTCACAAGTCATGATGCGGTGAAACTCATAAGGAGTAATCGTGTTAAAGATGGCATTCAACCCTTTGGTGTTGTAGTGACTCATCCTTAGCTCTAACTCATTCCAAGTATTTGAAGGCTTGACTACGGAAGGAATTGCCATAGTTGTGGTTGTGACCAGAGGGGTCCAACCTTCTTGGACAACGAGCCAAACTAGCTCATCCATGGCTCTTAAAAATACTCTTATACAAGCTTTCCAGTAGACATAATTTGAGCTGTCAAATAGAGGTGGTCGTAAGATTGGTCCTCCATCTCTTAACTCTTCCATGGATTTCACTACTTAGGATATCAATCAAATGCCTTAGAAAGAAGGCTTTGATACCACTTTGTTTCAGAGGGATACCACTAGGATATCACTTAAGGTCCCAAAAGTGTGAATATCACCTAGAAAGGGGATGGGGGAATAGGTAGGTCTTGAATAAAAAAAAAATTTCTATTTTAATTTCAATTCTTGGTTAAAACAAAAGATGACACAATCAACAAAATCACTCGATGTGATTAATCCAACATTTATGCCCATCCACCAATGAATTATCCGAGAATCATTCAAATCCATCAACCTATCAACCTTCACCAAATTGATCAATCTAGCTTGATTTTATATGCAATTTTAACAATTCAACTAAGTGATCAATTTATGATTTCAATCAATTTACTCGATCAAGTTTTCAATTTTTCAAATTAATGAACAATTATGAATTTTATGAAAACTCAATTTCTATATTCTAGTGAAAGTGTTTCAATTAAAACACATAGTAAATTGAAAGAGATGGAGAGAGTGAGACATTTGCAAATTGATTTATGACGAAGAAACCACCAAGGACAACAATCCTTGGAGTAAAACTCTGTTCTCCCCGATCACATCTTTAAATTCCCCTTGAATCCTCAAGCATCTCATAGTCAGAACCTTCAAATAACTAGAATCCTCGACGGTCTCGGAATCCTCTGATCAAGCTACTCAACAATCACAAATCCTCACAACTTCGGTGTCCACCAATCGCTCAACGCCGAATCCTCAAGCTTGAACTCCATCTTTCGTCAATGGTGAAATTGACATGAACCAAGGCTCTTAAATCTGATTTGGATCTAGTGGATGACCTAAGTCTATCAATGAATAAGAGTAGAAATGTGTATGAATGATCTCTCATAAGAGCTCTATGATCTATCAACAATTTAGCTCTCACAATATGAGACTCTCTCACTCTGTTTTTGATTGCTCTAAATTGTATTTTTGTGTATTTTCGCAAAGAGCTTGATTGATCCCCAAATAGCTTAAAAATAAAATATAAATCTATTTTCTGTCCAATGATTCGTTTGAACAAATCATCATTCATTCAAACGAGTACTAGTTCGTTCGAATGAACAAGAAACGAATATCAAACGAGTACAACTCTGACGTTGCAGCTCTTCGTTTGATACAGAGTTTTTGAATGAATGAAAACGAATGAGAACGAACTTCTATGTTGTTCGTTCGAATGAGCCAAGGCTTCGTTCGAATGAGAAACAGAGAGTTGCTCATTCTTGTTTGTCTTGTGAACTTGATTTTTTTCCTTAAGTATTTTAAAGATGCATTTTGGGAAAATTGGTTCACAACCACAAGTCAATCACATACATAATGTTATAATAAAAATTATATGCAATGCATGCTTGATATGAGTGTATGAGATCCAAATCAAATATAGAAGTCCAATATACCATTCAAGAACCAAGTCGACCAATAGTGACGCACAATAATGTCTCTTGGAAGAACTTGGAAAAGAACAGGGCATTATGGTACTCATTCGTAGGACTTATGTAAAGATTACACACAAAACACATTTTTTCAAACCGGATTTTCCAATTACAATATCGGACCCCATGGTCCTAACAACTTCAATTAGTGTGCACATCAAACCAAGAACCATGTTTGTACTCTCTTTTTCAATATAAACACGAACTTGTGAATGTTGTGAATTGAATGACATGTAATGAGGGTGGATTGAATATATAGATCATTTGTAATTGTTCAGTACAAACACCAAGCTAATGGTCACTTTAGTTTACTGGTGAATAGTCGCGGTAGTTTGAATGGATGCAATTATTCGGTGAAGACCACTCTAACAATTAGTTTCAAACAACAACATTTTGGATAACTCAAAAAGGTAACATTTTTGAAATAAAATTTAAATAAAAAAGGGTAAATTTCATTGACCTCCCTTGAGATTTAGTAATATTACACACAGCTCCTCTATAGTTTGAAAAATTACACTAACCTCCCTTGAGATTTATATTCCGTAACAATTTAGTCCTTCCATTGCTCAACCGTTAATTGACTCAATAGAAACAACTGACATCAGCTTGAATTTTTTAAAAAGACAATTTTATCCTCATTAAATTACTCCATTTCATTCTTCCACTTATAGAAGTTTGTCCAAGAGAAAATCTGATGAAATACTAAAAGATTAAACCCGTGCATTTTCGGATCACCAAATTTGTACACATTAGGAAAATTTGTGATCTCACAATGATCAACATCACATTCTACAAATCTTGCATTTATGTAGAGGTGGCAAATGTTATTCAAACCCGTCAACCCGCCCACTAATTAATGGATATAGATAACTCATTTAGTTAACGGGTCATAAACGGGTTGGGTAATAAGGAACTCGTCAATTTAGCGGGTCAATACGGGTTGAATATGGGTGTTTGACTGGTAGAGAATGAAAAATAACAAAATAGTATAAGAATATATATATATATATATATATATAAGAATACATATATATATATATCTATTTGGAAAAGAACAAAATAGTAAAACATATACAATAGATTATAAAAAAAATTAATATTTAGAAAATATAATTCAACATCACCATATATATAAACAAAACCTAAATCAGAACCTTGTGATCCAAAAGTAAGTTGAATTGGTCTTTGTTAGGAGCTTTGAATACCATTTTTCTCCATAAACAATAATTGTCATATATAAACCACATCAGAGAGATACATATACGAAAATATGAATTTATCTTATTAGTCTATATTAATAATCATGAAAAAAATAAAGTTTCCTAACACTACTTAAATACATAAAAAAAAAATTAATTATATATATAATGGTATATATATGTAGATTACATTATATATAACATTATTACATATATACATTAATATATGTAATATATATTAACTATATATATATATATATATTATACTAGCTATCTATATACAACAGTCTTGTTTTTCATGAGTTCCTCCTCCAAAAAAAAAAAAAAAGAAATGAAAAAAAACCTATTTATTGTGGACCTTCTGGCTATCTCAAGTATTTCAGATTTCTGAAAAACAAAAACTGGAAAACAAAAACAATGAACAAAAAAATCGGAAGAGTTGTAAGGCTTTTCGAGTGAGGAAAGGCAGTTGTATAGTTTTACACTTGGGGTGCAAGTTACAAAGTGAGGCACTCTATTAAATGGATTAACCTTATAGTGCATGTGTTTGTGTGTATATTCATATATACATAAATTTTTCCTATGAGGTTGAGTTTTAGTTGTTCAATAGAACTTGATAGAGTTGTATGTTTGAAAAAGAAAATATTAACATTTTAATTTTCTATTGATATGCATCTTTCTTAGGGTGGAAAAAAATAACAAGTTGGATTCGAGTTGGCCCGACCCTTATTTGACCTGTTTAATTATGGGTCAAATATGGGTTTAAACCGTTTTGACCCGACCCGTATATATATATATATATATATATATATATATACTTTCCTTTTGTTTCCAATAAAAGTCTAAGTTATTCATCCCAAAAAATATTATGGTGGAAACAAAAGAAATTTATGTATTGATAGTAATTGGAAGTTCTTTTTTTCATTATGAGATATCAGTAAATGACTTTCATTTGGTCTTTTTTGGATGCTAATATCTTAATATTGACACTTGCATTATTCTTTCAAAGTTTGAAGTGGCAAACCTTCGTCAGATAATTTCTAATGAGTGAAGTTATGAAATCCTATAGTCCTAATCAAGTTATGAATGTTCAGAGATAATTACATAGATTTATATCATATTGTGAGTTTTGTTTAGGTCCTTAGATAATGTTATTTATCAAAGTAACTATTTAAGTTGTTATTAGTTTGACAATTTAGTTCATGCCAGAAAAGAAAATGAATCCGTGAAAGCAATCACCATAAATTTCGCCTGATTAGATTTACTAATAGAGAAATAAAAAAAATTTTAATGTGTATTCACAAAAACTTTAACAGAAAAACATAATGAATTTTGTTAGTCATATTACTTAATTGAGATATGGCAATTTTAGGTAGTATTTTGTTTCTAAAAAAAAAAAAGTTGGGTAGCAGGTCAAATTCGGGTTGACCCGGCCCATTTATGACCCAACCCGTATTCGACCCGACCAATTCGGATCAAACATGAGTTCAACCCATTTATGACACGATCCGTTTACGACCTGTCCAAACCCGTTGAACTCGCCTATTTTGCCAACCTACATTTATGTTAAGATCATGAGGAATAGCAGTAGATTTGAAACTTTGCAGAAACAATGACCCATTAGCAGTCTTATTGCTATGAAGGTTTACATTACCATTGTTCAATGAAAAAAATATTGGTTGATTCATAATGCCATTTTCCTCTGCATCCAATCCCCTGATTCATATATCACAATAAAGTTTTAAAAATAAAATAAAAAATGGTTGTTTTTTTTCTTAACTTTCTCTACAACATATCCCCTAATCCATATCTCATAATAAAGCTTAAAAAATTAAAATCTCTCTTATTTCCCTACATCAGATTTCCTCCTCATATATATATATATATATATATATATAGATATATATATATATATAATAAAGCCATAATTTATATATCACAATAAACCCTAATCTTAATCTATTCGTCTCCTCACAATGATTTGTAATCTATTGACAACTATAAATCACACGAAGTCAAATGATTCTTCTCAAGCCTCTTTCAATTTATTAATAGTAGATTTCTTTAGATCGCGAAAGGATTCGATTATGAACAGAATGGGCATATTGCATCACCTTCTTGTTCCTCTCCTCTACTACATCATCGTTATTTTCATCAATCATTCATTTATTTGCAACCAAAATCTTCTTATGTTCTTCAACTAACTGCAAAATCTCATTATTTGATTCAATGTTCACGTCTAGTGTGAGTAGAAAGTGAATTTTTCAGCTTTGCCTTTTGATCATTTTGCAATGGATTTGCTGGATAACTCATTCAACAGTTTATTCCCTCTAAGTCTTGACTTTAATGTTACTGTCTTCAGTTGGTTAGTCATAATGAACGAAAAACAGAACATGGATGGTCATCTTCGTAAGTGCTTCAAAAAAACAAAAAATTTCCCTGATTAGTTGGGCTGGGAATGTAATGGTGGCTCTTGGCTAGGCATTGGTGTCTCTTGGTGGTGTGAGAAAATAGCAGGGATGAATCTGGGTAAATTTTTCTTTTTAAAAAAATATGTTAAGTCAACTCACAATTAACTAACGGAATGAGAAGGTTGTAACAAAATATAAATGTTAAGGGAGGTTAGTGTAATTTTTCAAAGTACAAGAGAGTTGCGTGTAATATTACTTAACCTCAGGAGAGGTCAATGTAATTTATCTAATAAAAAATATTAAATAATTTTTTTAAAAAAAATATATATACAATAAGCTAGGGCCAAGCCCGAATCGATTAAGTGTTGGGTGGGGCAGCGATTACGCATATGTGGTGAACCCACCATGGGCTAGGTCTTTTACCTTCTACAAAAATGGGGTGCCCTTTGAGGCCCAAACCCTCATTCAAGGTAACAATATATATACTCATACAAGGCTTTGTGTCCAACCAATGGGAGACACATGTTTTTCACAATCTCTTATTACAATGTTCAAGTAGTGATGTTTAGAATCGAATTCTCATTCATTCCTTAATGGTTTTAAGCAACCCAACATATATTTTTAATCTACTTATAGAGAAGAATATATTTTCATATGGACCCACCTCAAATAATATGTGGGGTCCACCTTTATTTTAGCTCAAAGTTGGCCCAAAACCAAGCTCAAACCCATTTTTTCAAGAATCCCTCACATGAATGAAATTGATTGAAAGCAATGCAAATGTTATGCAGACACATAAAGAGTACAATTGGAAATCTTCTGTATAGAGAAAGATAGTTTGTGGCCTTGAACCTTCCCTTGTGAAATACTATCGGAAATACTAGTTGATCGGTGCACATGACGTCTTGAATTGTTCAACCGTTTGTGTAAATCAAGACAATATCATTTACATATAATCTTTTCAAGCATAGTTAGTTATCATGATTGTGTTCATTTTGGTCCTGAACACTTCTTGATTTTCATGAGTGCTCTTAAAGAGTTCAACCTTCTCATTCTCATAGAACTAATCCAGTTCACACTTATATAAGTGATTCTTATTAAGAGTATCCTACTATACCCCATTTGTATTATCAAAGTATAAGAATCATTAAAAGTTTAGTATATCCTACAAAATGTTGCAGGTATCACTATTTCTATCATAGGAATGAGCATAAGATTTCATTTCGATAGTGATTTTGTTAAGTCACACATAATTCGGTTGTTCCTTTAAACCTAGATCTTGGGATCTTTAGTCAGCTAGGTTGGGTTGCCATTATGGCGACTCTTAATGAATAGGCTTTAAGCCCATTCCCTCGATGAATAATTTACTTGATCTCTAGTCAAATTTTTAGTTAATGGATCCACAATGTTATCTTTTGATCTTATATACTCAATGGTCATAATACCATTAGAGAGTACTTGTTTTACGATATTATGTCTTTGACGAATAGTCAAGGTTTACCATTATACATATGATTTTTTGTCCTTCCAATTACAAATTGACTATCGCAAAATATACAAATTGTGAGCACAAGTTTTGATCACATTAGAATGTCTTCTAAAAAGTGACGGAGCCACTCAGTTTCTTTGTCAATTTTATCTAGTGCAATAAATTCAGATTCTATTGTGGGTCTTGCAATGCATTTTTGTTTAAAAGATTTACAATATACTGTTGCACCACTAAATTTAAAGAGATAGCCACTTGTAAACTTTGAGTCTTGAGTATCGGATATCCAGTTTGCATCGCTATATCCTTCAAGTATAATTAGATGCCTAGAGTAGTGCAATATATAGCTTATTTTGTATTTCAAATATCTGAAAACCCTAACTATTGCCTTCTAGTGGTCTTGCCCTAGCTTACTTGTGTATCTACTCAATTTGTTGACAATGTATTATGTCTGGCTGAGTGCAATTCATCACATACATCAGACTGCCAATTATTTGTGCACACTCTAATTGAGATACGGATTTGCCATTGTTCTTGGATAAATGTAGATTTACATCTACATGTATTTTCGTTGAACTATTATCATATTATTCTCTCAATGTAATGCGGTTGAAATAATACTAATCTATCCGATGTTCTAAAGATCCTTATCCCAAGTATAACATTGGCAACACCTAAACATTTCATGTCAAACTTATTGTTCAAAATTTACTTGGTAGCTTTAATGACTTTATTATTGCTACCCATGATGAGCAAATTGTCAACATAGAGATAAATAATGACATAACTATTATATATCATTATCCTTGACATACACACACTCGTCACATTCATTGATCTTAAACTCATTTGACATCATTACACTATCAAATTTCTCATATCATTGCTTTAGAGCTTGTTTTAATCCATAAAGAGATTTAACAAGCCTATACACTTTCTTCTCTTTTCCTAAAACAATAAATCCTTTTGGTTTTCAAATATATATTTCCTTATTTAATTCACCATTAAAGAAAATTGTATTAACATCCATTTGACGTATTTCAAAACCGTATATAGTTGCAAAAGTTATTAATGTACGAATGTATGTATTCTTGTAACTGGTGAATATGTGTCATGCCACATTCCAATCCCTTATACATGTGGAGAGTTGGAATCCGATCAACAAAGGCCTTAAAATAGCATACTTTTTTTATATGGCCACGTAGATCCAAACTAATAATTATAACAGGGCCATAACAGAGCATTTACTATAACATAATTGTCATATATATATATATATAAAGAGAGAGAGAGAGAGAAAGAGAGAGAGAAAGAGAGTGTAGATAGAAATATCGTTAGGTACCCATAGGGTACACATTATTTAATACACAACTCGAGTACATAGGTGGACTATTGTTTCTTTATAGTAAAAATATGTGATTATTATCTGACTACCACTACATACTATTACAGATTACTTTTATTGTTAAGAGCATGACATATTCTAGACTTTTCCTTCCTCTTTCACTCAACCCCTATTCCCGCTTCTTTACTTGAAAAACAAGTTTGAAAACAAATATAAGCTTGACGGCTCGATGAGTAATGCCATAACACTGTCATGGGTTCTCAAGTAAAACATGTACCATGTGTAGTGTAGAGAATAAACACAATCTTCTAAGAATAATTTATTAACATATTTGAGAAGCTTGAAAAAACACGTGCTTGATAAAGTTTTCATCATACTTTGAACATAGCTTCCATATTGGCATCATAACATACTTTGAGAAGCCTAAAACATACTTTAATTAGAGCTTGAATGCCATGTATCAGATTCAAAGCATTGTATCTCATTTTATTTCATAACAAAACATGCACATTAATACGAACAAGACATCATAACAAAAGAACCGCATCAATTTGAATTTTGAACAAAAGTTCAACACATGACCTAGTCACACATAACAAAAAATATCTCTGGCCCACTTATCAGCATATCAACCTAGGTCCCCTATCGATGACTTTCATCAGAGCTAGCATGTGCCCCCTAGCAGGGCTTCGTATAATGGCATGTATGTAAATACATAACTTTTTCAAAATATTTTTATCCATGGGTTATCAAAATGATTAGCAAATATGCTTATAAATCAAATTTTGATAGCATAACATAATAATTTTGCATAGTAGAAAATATTCTTCTTACTATATAGGAAACAGTTATGGAAAGTCTTCACTTCAATGATCTGGAATTACTCACTTTGGTCACTTAATACTAAAGTTTTCCTTGTTGAGTGTCCTACACACAGCGTCAAGCTTATTAACTTTCATGCAAGCCAATCCTTAACTTTGAGTTATGCATGAGGGTGTAATCGTATCAGTCACTTTTAGTAGTGGTTAAACGTAATTTTATATATTCGACCCTAAAATGGACTGAAAACATTGAAAAACTTAAGAATGGTGTCATTTAGGGGTAAATCAAGTTTATCTTGAACTTGATTGGTCTATTTCGATAGATTAGAATTTGATAGGTTCATTTAATTTTATATTTTCATTTATATTTTAAATAATTTGTTAGATTGATAGGGCATTTATAAAGTAGTTAAAGGGATAAAAACAAAAATTTACATTTATCTTGAATCCCACTGCCCATAAGTCATAGACAACCTTTTCATTGGTTGGTTAACTTTTATTTTTATTTTTCATTTTTTATTTTTTATTTTTTAGGTAATTATCACCCCAAATTTGATGTTGTTCCTTGGTTTTCAAGAGTTTTTTTGGCCATTAAATCAAGCCCAAATGCCTATAAATAGGTTCCAAGCTCTCATTTTCATGGACCAATTAAAGAAAAAGAAAGCTCTTACCTTTTCATCGGTTGTTTAATTTTAATTTTTCATCTTTTAGGATAATGCTAGTAGATAAACAAGGATTTTCATTTTAATTTTTTAGGTAATTATCATCCCAAATTTGATCCTGCTTCTTGGTTTTCAAGATTCATTTTTGACCATTGGATCAAGTCTCTCCTCAAATGCCTATAAATAGGTTCCAAACTTTCATTCTCAGGGACCAATTAAAAAAAATAGAACTCTTACGTAGTTGTTAGGTTCCTGGTATAATATATCATTCTACCTTTACTCTCCATAAGCCCTATAATCCTGCGAGTGCTCTTACATCAACCCCAACCCTGTCATCTTATAAGTGCTTTCAAGTTAACCATTGTTAGTAGAGGTTCTACTCCATCACTGCCTCTGCTATTTAGAATTATCACAAATCCAAGTGGAGGTGTTGCTCGTTCATTGTTAAAGTTTTGGGAGCTATCAATCGACCGTTAAGTTGAGGTTCTACTCCAGTCATCTAGATTCCTCAAATAAGCTATGTCTTCTTCACCCCTTAAAATCCATTTTATGTTTTTCATATTTTATGGATAGCTCTCCACTTTTAGGAAAAATATAATTAGTTAGGTTGCCTTTTCTTTCAAGTTCTTTAAAATCTTGGGTTTTATGCTTTAAGTCTTGATTTCCTTTAAATCTTAATTTCATGCTTCAAATCTTGATTTTTATTCTCTAATATTGATTTCTTGATTTCTTTTAAAGCTAGATTTTCATAAAAGGCATTTCTTTAAGATTTTGATTCTCTACAAAGCATTTTCTTTTCTAGTCTCCAAACTTGAAGTCGGGGCTAAAACACGTGGAGCATAAAATGAAGCATTATTTGTTGGCTTTTATCACTAGTTGATTAGGAGTGGACAAATAATAAGAACTATCTGACTCTGATTCTGCACCTCTGCAGATATGTACGACGCCTTTGGGTTCGAATCAAATCTCCTATTCCCCTTCTCAGTTATCAAGATTGTTTATTTTGTTTCTTATTCATTATTTTACATTAGCCTAACATGTGTGTTCCTTTATTACTTTTTATTTCCTTGAGATAAAACGAGATTGAGAATGAACATCAAGGCCAACTCTCAAGGTTAGGCGAAACTGGTGTCTAAAAGCTCTGTTTTTATCTTAAGGAGTCTTTTAGTTGTTGATTATAATCGAGTAAAGTTTCTCTTTTTTTGTTCATGGCGTTCACAATATGAATTGTACTTTATTTCAAATGGAAAAAATAACAATACTTTTGAATTTTAATTACATAGAAACTCAATGTGATATTGATTGAACTATTTGTTGTATTTGTGATACCACCAATTCATCTAAAAACTTAAGTTATTAGAGAGGGTGTAACTTTATTATTATATTCTCTAACACGCCCCCTCACGTGTGACTAGTTTGAGCCTACACGTGTTAATTCATATTTTTCAGGGTGACGGTAAGATTTGAATTTAGGACCTTTAGCCTGCTCTGATACCATGTGAAACCACCAACTCATCTAAAAGCTTAAGTTTTTAGAGAGAGTGTAACTTTATTATTATATTCTCTAACAGTATTATATTTAAATTTTATTTAATATGTATATATTTTTTACCTTTATTTATATTAATGTAATTAGATTTTATGTATATTATAAAATTAATGTTCTTTATATTCTGACAGTGTGCACTTTTTTTACATTACATATCACATATTTAGCAAAAACTTATTTTATTTGTAATATATTGAGTCAAAAAATATATTAGCATTCCAATTAATACTTGAAAAAATTCATTTAAACTTTTTATAATTTGATATCAATATTCATATTTTTTGAAAACTTTTACGATATCAATATATAATTGCTATAAATCTATCATTATATTTATATTTATATTTATATTTTTTCTCTTGTGATATATGTTTTTTATTAATATTTTATTACTTTGTCTTCACAGATCTTTGTCGATTTGAAAGAATGGAGATTCTCTCTATTTCTCATAAAATGAAATTGAGGGTTTTCATTTGTGCCCAAGGGAGACAAAAAATAATGTTAAAAATTGTTATCTGTTTTTTTTTAAACTGAATTTTTATTCTTGTAAGATAAATGGAGGTCTTTCCATTTCTCATAAAATAGAGACAACCCGTTTTGAAATGTGGTCGTTTATAATTAGAGGTGGTAAATGTTATCCAAACCCGTCAATATGACCTAACCCGCCCACTAATTAAAGGATATGGGTAACTCATTTAGTTAGCAGGTCATAAACGAATTGAGTAATAAAGAACTCGTTCAATTTAGCGGCTCAATATGAATTGAATATAAGTGTTTAGTGGGTTAAGAATGAGAAAAAATAAAATAATATAAGAATATATATATATATATATTTTGTTCTTTCCCAAAAAAAAAAAAGAAATAAGAAAAAGAAAAATAACAGTACTTAATTAAAATCATCAAAATTATTAAATTAGGAGAAATAATGAATTTAAATTAACACTAGTCAAAACATGAATTACTACAAGTTTAGATGGTGCTAATTATACAATTAGTCTTTAAATTCCTAACCATTTTATAAATGTATTTTTTGCGTGATTATTTGTGTTGCATTTTTGTCTTATTATATATAAAAGATTTTCTCAATAAATTTTCTAACCCGTAGACGATCAATCTTTGATCTAGTATGACATTTTCCTTTTGTCTTATTTTTATGACATGTTGTTCTTCTAAAATATATATCTCCATTTATATTTATTAAAATATATATCTCCATTTATATATATATATATATTTATTTGGAAAAGAACAAAATAGTAAAATATGTACCATAAATTATAAAATAAAATTAATATTTTGAGAATATAATTCAGCATCACCATATATAAACAAAATATAAATCAAAACCTTGTGATCCAAAATAAGTTGAATTGGTCTTTACTAGGAGCTTTAGATACCATTTTTCTCTACAAACAATAGTTGGCGTCATGACCCACAAAAGAATATATCCAAGACAACTACTATTATTAATGTCAAGACGACTACTATTATTAATGTCATTATCCTGTACGAATGACTTTGGTTCCTCCATGTTAAAGGGGTGATCTTTTCACCTCCATTGAATATTCTCCATTAATTTTTTAATTGTATTATTGAATTTTTTTTTAGTTATGGTATTTTGTTAGGTTTTCAAGAAATCCAAGGTAAAGTAACTATTGTGATTATTTAAAAATAATGTTTCTTCCTATCAGGGTGGAAAAAAAATAACGAGTTAAATTTGGGTTAACCTGACCCGTATGTGATTCAACTCATATTTGACCCATTTAATTACGGATTAAATATGAATTAACCCCTTTTGACCTGACCCGTTTTCAACTTATCTAATTTGTCAGGCCTATTTATAATACTAGAAACGTAAATGGTTCATTTTTGGAGGAATTTGGAGTTTCTTTATTTTATGAAAAATAAAGAGGCTTCTATTTGTAAGTGAGTGAGAAAAAAATGATCTTAAAAACTGTGTTTTCTCTTTTTATAAAAAAAATCTATTTTAAACTATTTTTTTAAATTTGCTGTCTTGAAATAATGGAGACACACCCAACCAGAGTTAAATCCAGGACTAGGGCAAAAAAAAACTTAGTTTTTATTTTAGGGTTGTTTTCAACTTATTTATCAATCTAGAGTTGTTTTGAAAACGTCTTTTGAAAAAACTTTTTGCGTGTCAAAATCATTTTTTCAAACGATGATTTAATAAGTTTTAAAAATCGAATTTACTTTCAAAAGCATCTTTTCAAAAGGTGCTTTCAAAAACGTCTTTTCAAAAGCTTCTTTCCAAAAGATGTTTTAAAAACTGTAAAAAAAAAAAATAGGTTACAACATCTGCTCTCTGTATAACCAAAAAACTTGCAACCTGGTTGTATATACTACAAAAGACGCCATTAAAATCGTCTTTTCGAAAGACGTTTTAAAAGTGTCTTTTCGAAAGATGTTTTTGAAAAACTGTTTAAAAAAAAAAATTAGGTTGCAACATCTGCTCTCTGTAACAAAAAAAACCTATAACTGCATGTATCCAATAAATGTTGCAACCTCTATTTTCCAAATAAACCTGCAACTTGTATTTTTCAAGACTTCAACACCTAATTATATAATCACAAGGCAACAAATATCATCCACACAATTCTCTGCTCATCATCCACACAAAATAACCATATAATTTGCTCACTACAATCACAAACACACAACTGCTACATAATCATCAACAATGCACTGTTAAATTTTGCAACCTTGCCTCTTGCAACTTACTCGCTACAATCAATAAGTGGGCAATGGTTGTTAAAACCCAAAGAGAGCAAAAACCTGTAAAAGCAAACACCACCACACCATCCATCCATCCACCACCAACCAACATTCAACCACTACAATCATAAACACGAAACTGCTCCATCATAAACCTGATCCATCCATCTAACAATTACACAAACCTAAACCAACCAAACAACAATCATCCATCATCAAAAGCAATTTACTAATTGAAAAAATATTTTTACACTATGTATTTCCTACCATTAAATACAGTTGTCTTTTAAAAAAAAAATATATATATATATATATATATAGTGATCCACATAGTATGGTGATGTTTCCTGCAAAATGAAAGAAGAAGAGAAAATTAAAGTGCATAATGGCATCTAATAAAAATAAAAACAATAAGGATATATACCTGATCATCTAAGTCCCACATGGAGGTGCCCTCGAGTTGTGTGACTTGAGAGACTCGGGTTGCTGCTCGAGTTGTGTGACTTTAGAGACACCACCAACTGTTGTTTGGCTGCGTGTATGTTGTGTATACGGATCTCGTGTTATGGCAACAGGATCAAATCCCCAACCTATTACATATTCTCCTTTACCCATATGAACCAGTATCATCCACATCACATTAAAGCACTGTCAATCCCTCAATGGGCACATCATCATCATGTATAAATGGTATGGGGAGGTCAGTGGGAGAGGTACATTGTGGTAGTGTAATAGTTGTTGTGCCAAATATATAATGATCATTGAAGGGCATTCTAGTGGAGGATGATGGAGTTGCTACTAATGATGAAGGGGTAGCCGAAATGGAAATATCCCTACGATGATGTCTTTAATATACATTAACAATGCCACGAACTCGCCCTTGAGGCACTAAGGCTGACTGCGACGGGACTGAATCACATGGGATTTGCTCGTGGCCGATACGTTGATGGACCTGAATTCGTTCTAAGGCAGAATAACTAAGTGTCTGGATATCAACAAAGGCTTGGTGTGACTCAACTCGATCGCCATAACCCTCGTTAGCTTTCATGTGTATTTTGCTAAGGGTACTTGACTACAAGTAATATTAACAATTATAAGTATGTTTTGAATATAAAAATCTAATAGAATTAAAAATAATACATCAAACAAACTTATACCAACATTTTCATAATACTACTAACGGGTTGAAATCCAACCAATGGCCTAGTATCCAGTGGCCCAATCAAGCGACGAGTAATTCGTCGATACCACACCATATAGGGATCCATATACCCAAGTGGGTGATCTAGCGGCTCGACAAATGCAATATGATCCCAACAATGTCTCTATAGATCAATATATGGTTGATGCACAACATCCCACCTGATATAGTGCCCTCCCTTGTCGATCAGTAGTGCGAAGCTCGACACTTGTGTCACGTGGTAATGGTATCTCCTAGCGAAGTCCGAACTGACGCATAACCCGATCTAGGAAATGCCACTTAACAACCTCAAAACAAATCAGTAGTGATACAGTCAGCCATATATCCTCCCCAACAAGGTAATATGTAGGTAATATTGTGATGACATCATCTTTATAGGGCTGCCATACCATCTATAAACCAAGAAAAAAATTATTCAAGGTTAAGTAAATGATACAATCGGTCAATTTAATTTATACAAGTAATAATAATCATTGATAAACATGTAAAAAACCTAGTGATGTTGCATTTGGTCCAGCTAGTCCCTATAATGGCGAAGTACATGGGTCGGTGTCTCCCTAACAGATAATGTCGCTCGCCACTTATGCCTTAAAGGCAATGGCTCCTCCTCATTCTCCCGAGGGAGCTGTCTATCAGGTCTGATGTGTGTCAGCCTCTCCTTTGCCCATAATTGTTAAAATATATTTAAAATGTGTTAGTAACAATTTAATATAATAGATAACTATAATAGATTTAAAATGTAATTTAGTACATGCAATAAAACAAGTAGGCCACCTATCTCAGAGGTAGTAGGCCTAGTAGCTCGACACATCTCACGATAAAGACATGCAAGGATGGCATTCCCCCAACTAAAGCTCCCTACATCCTCTAAATCCCTAAGCAAATGAAGATACATCAGTTTCACCTTATTCCCTGACTTATCTACGAATAAAAACCTCCAATAAGCTACAAGATGTAGGCCTTAGCATGTTTACATATACTATCATTGCCCGCAGGCTCGAGTAACTCTCTAAAATGATTAACAACCCATCTAAGCTTCAGTCATGATCCATCAAGATCAAACTGAGCTGGTGCAATCCCTAACAACTCAAGGCAAAGTTACTAACATGTGGGCACTACAGAGCCAACATCACGTCCTGTGACAAGTGCCCCATCTATTGGCAAACCTAACAATATAGCCACATCTTGCAACGTGATGGTACACTCTCCCACAAGTAGATGGAATGTGTGGGTTTCCACATGCCATCTCTCAATAAGTGTTGTAATTTGAGCCCAGTCAAGTTAGATAAATCCAACTCGATAGGCTCCATAAAATCCAACCTTAAGTAAGTATCTCTTTATTCGCGAGTTCAGTGGAGGAGGTCGTCCGAGTAAGTTGTCACTTCTACGACAATGAAACAATCCAAGATCCCGCCATTAAAATACACAAGTAAATACATGTTTTATAAGTGAATGACAATGAAATAATTTTAATTAATCAGATGTAAATTCAAACCTGCCTCTCCTATATTGGACTAGATCTATGTGTAAGTTACATGTAAAGTATATATCCATCTATCAGCCCGGGATCTACAAGCTCCCTATGAATGATCTTCATCTGTTATTAATAAATTATAAGTAACAAATGAGATAAAAAGTTAGCAACTTAAAAAGCTTGATTTAACATATCATGCAGTGAGCATACAATGAGCATACAATGATTTATCATGTCAAGTAGTAGGATATCATGTCATACAGTGAGATATCATGTACAATCAATGAGATTTCATGTCATGCAGTGAGATTTCATATCATGCAAAGATATATAACTCGTGATGCACTAATTGTCTATAAATGAGATGTTAATCAATTAGTTCTTTCACATTGTTTAGTCTAAAAAAATGCCAAGAAACAACTCAAGTAAGCGATACAATAAGTCAAATGAAGGAAGTTCCTCATGAAGGAGGTCGTTAACGGGATCTTACACAGATCCAAGAGGCGAAACTTGGTATGGAGTAAAACGCGAGTTTGTGAACAAGTCGATTTATGCAAATGAACAATTTACACATGTTGGTCATATAATGATCCCCGCTTACGATAGACCACCAACTATAGGTCACCTAACAAATGATGGATTGAGATGGCCAAAGTTGTTTGACAAACAATGTGAGCTTGAAGTCTATTGTTGGTGGCACAAAATACCAGTTCCAAAAGCACGTTCAAGCTGATTTAGTGTCAAAACGAGGCTTGTGATGATAATAATGTCATATCTAGGCTTGAACGAGAAATTGATCAAATGCAACGAAGGTTGGATAGGTTCCATGCAATTCAATATGTGAAGAAGGAGCATTTCGATCCTATACTTGGTGAAATAGAGATCATAGAGGATCCATTGATGGTGTCTGACCCTGAAATCTCCAACACTAGTGACTCAAGCGATGATGAGTTTCAAAGATATCTATTTGGTTCTCTTAATATCAATAACAAGTCATTTTGTTGCCTTGCATATAGTCCTTGGTAGTTACATAATTATCCGTTGTGGCTATGATTATGGTTGTATTTCAATTTCTAATAAAGCATTGTTTTGCCAGTTTATTTTTATTATTATCAACTATTTTGGATTAAAAGAAATAAAAAAGAGATGATGAAATGAAAAATAACATAATTCAAATGATAAGAAATTCCCATACCTAGTACAAAACAAAATAGAATATTCACATAATTTCTGCCATATCATTAAAAAAAAAAAGATAACAATTACAAAAAATCTGCTCAACATCTACTTGAGGCCATGAGTTAGTTCCCTGTGGGTTGCTGATTTCTTGCACATTGTTTTGGCCTACGACCTTCTCCCGTATTCATTTCATTTCGAATACGTGTTGATTGCGAACGACCCTTGATTCTTCTCAAAGTAGGATTGGGGCACAAAGTTGGACTAGTGGGCTCATCCCAATAATCTGGATGGTGAAAGGGGTGGAATTCAGATGCGTATATAGCCATATTTTTTGACAACTTGTAACATTCATCTACGCAACTCTATCCATTAACAGAAGCTTATGCAAACACTGCTAAGGCGTGAGAACATGCAATTTTGTAGATAACCCATTTCCTACATGAACATACACTATCACGTGTTAATACTGCATGTGAGTAACCCCTTCTCATCATCACTGCAGCCTCACCGGAGTTTCTATTGAACTTAGTGATCGGTCCACCTAACTTAGATTGGTAACACAAAATCTTTGTAATAGCAGAAGGAGTATATGTGCAACCATCGCATAAAGCTTACTGCCCAAAAGCTCGCCTACCACAAAAGTATTTCACAAGATGATAAAAAATAAGTTGTACACAAGTAGATATTGGCAAATTTCAGTGCACTTTTCAACACACTGTTAAAAACCTCAGAGATATTGGTAGTCAAATGTCCATAGCGTCGACTACCATCATATGAAATTGTCCATTGTGCTGTAGGTATGTTATTCAACCAATCTCATGCCTTTAGATTTATGGTTTTAATTTCCTGCATAATAGAATTGAATTTGAGTATTTGATGTGCACTTCCAACAGCCCAAACAAGTGATTTCAGATGGGCATCCTTAAATTTGCTATTGAAATTGCTACGCATGTGTCGTAAGCAAAACCTGTGATATGCGTTAGGCTCCTACCATCCATAATTGACATGATTGACTACAACAATTATACCCTTATGTCGGTCAGATATCAAACAAATCCCTTGCCTCATCGCCACAACATGCAGCCTTAGTAAACTAAGGAACCATAACCAACTATTGTAACTCTCCTCTTCAACAATTGCAAATATGAGAGGAAAAAGTTGATTATTACCATCAATAGCCATTGCAATTAACAACTTTCCCTTGTATTTTTCATACAAATGTGTGTTGTCAATACTGATAAGTGGCCAACAATGCACAAATCCCTGAATTGATGCACTAAGTGACCAAAAGATTCGACCTAAATCGTACCACATCTCGGTTGCCAATATTATAATGCAACCATTTCACAACTTGTGCCTGAAGTATATTTAACAAGAGCTCTCATAAATTTAGGCAAAAACCTATGCAAGCTCTGCCAATCTTCAAATATCATAGAAATTGCATTATGCTTTACAATCCAAGATTTCTTGTAGGAGATATTGTAATTGTATTTCTCTTACATTTACTCCTATAATTAAATCTATCTTTATTGCAGGATCAACCCTTACTGCACCTTGTATCTCACTTGCAATTAACTTGGAATTTAATTGCACATGATCCAAGTTCATCCGCAGGTGTAAACAAGTGTGTGGGCCCTCATATTTCGTGATTTCAAATCTTCTAGTCTTTTTTCTTTTAATAGCACGTAGCCTCCATTTGCACCCACACTCTTCATGAAGTTTACACCTCATAACCCATATTTTTGTATTCCTTTCAAGCACCTCGTATTGATGGTAGGATCTTATTGAAAATTCTTTGAAAACATGTTGCAATTTTTATTTATTGTTGAAAACAATGCCTTTAGCCAAGTCATTGCGCAATGGATCCCAAATTTGAGTATGGTGCAGAGTTGAACCACTGCTACCAACATCATCTCTAAAATCCAAATTTAAAAAAAAAATAGAAAATCAACCTCATGCAAATGAATGTTATGCTCACCGGGTTCATTCATGTCATCATTATCAGCCAATTGCACCACATTATTGTCTTCATCCGATATGCCAGAGCAATCATTTACATTTATGTCATGGTTGCAAATGTTCTCACTCTCAACCTAAACAAGATACTCAATAAGAAATGACATATGTTCTGTATGGCATGTGATATATCCATAAAAGAGCAGGCCAATCAGCACTTGACACGTATGATTATGAATCCAATTCATGCTCGGCTAACTCAGCTCTTGCTCAGCCAATGGCTAAGCGCTCGAGCATCCAGATCAGCACAAAGGTCGAAAGTGGCCAAGCATATGCCTCCAGAGCATATATATCTGGATAAGGATCTCAGAGTTAATTACAGGATCCAGACCAACACTCCAGACCTCGTCACCGCCTTAGCGGATGCCGAGCAGGGAATAAGGAAACAGTCTTCAACAAGGAAACTACCATCTATGATTATGTCTAAGCAATACTCCACAAGGTAACTGCAATCTCCGATGATCAAATCCCTACATTCATGGCTCCGAATCCTAATCAACTTAGGAAAGCCACGACTTATAAATTAAACCCTAAAGGTACACTTTATTTTCATGCTCATTCTTTGGCTTTCAATACAGTCTTTCAATTCCATTTACTTACTTAAGCATCGGAGTGGCTACCACCGAAGTCCAATCCGGTGGTCCTTTGAGTATTCTACAGGTCACAGAGCCCACACTTATTGCGAGTCAAAAAGTGCTAGCATCAGTTTGGCGCCATCTGTGGGAACGACTAATCTCCAAGTGCTCTATTCACAAACTCATCTCTTTCTCTCACCGGAAAACTATGGCCCCAAATCTCCGACCGCAACAGAATACTTAGATTCCGCAAAGCTCTCAAGCGTCAGCCGCCTGCTCCACGAGCAAGGGGGCCAATGGTTAATCCTATACGACAAGAGATCGAATCGATCAAACGACACAATGAACTGGTGTAGGAACAGTTGCTCGCCATCACCAGAACGCTGGCAACACTCACACAGAATCAAGGGACGAACCCTCCTAACCCACTGGTCAACATTGCTGCGGGAACTCAACCTCCTATTACCACGGAGAATGAAGAACCTCATGAGCAGGCTCCAAATAACCAGCTCGGGCACCCCCAGGGTGTTGCCCGCAGTTGGCAGAGATCCACAGCCGTCAGCAGCTCCAGGCTGGGGAACATCAGCCTTCGTTCCTGACATCCATTACCAGAGCACTACTCGAGCCCCAACTCCAAGGGCTTCGGGAGCACATCCGGCACCATCGGAGCCTCATCCCTATGGAGCACCAATCCCGCCAGTTCGGAACCCTCCTCCGTCCGAGGGACGTACTCAACCCCACTACCCTGAAGCCGAGGCTGTCAGGCAGGGTTCGCAAGATGTCAGACTCAGAGATCCGCAGAGGGTAGAGGAAATTGCCTAGTCTATAGACCGAACAATTGCCTTGAGAGGTCCTCAGAACCCTCTAGAGCAAGACGAGTTGGCCAGGCTGCTCGGAAGACTAGCCACCCCATTCACTCACGCCATCATGTCAGAAGAAAGGCCCAGAAAGTTCATGGTGCCCAAGTTCACCCTGTACGATGGGTCTGGAGATCCAGGAGATCATCTCTCACACTACCAGCATACGATAGCCCTTCACGGTGCCTCTGATGCTTTCATGTGCAGAACTTTTATCACCAGCTTGAAGGGAACTGCTTTGAAGTGGTTCCACAACCTCCCTCCGAACTCAATTACCAGCTTCTATGAGCTCGGTAGACAATTCTTGGACAGGTTTATGACCAGCAGAAGGCTCAGAAGGGGACCAGAGTTCCTGTTAAATGTCAAGCAGACTAAGGAGGAGTCCCTCAGAGCTTAAATTGCGCGCTTCAATACCGAACTCATGGAGATCACTGACTGCAGCCCAAAATTCCTTGTAGCTGCCTTAACTGCTGGGCTTGCCCACGGTGGCTTCAGAGACTCCTTGACAAAGAGCCCTCCAGCCGACATGGCGGCACTAATAGATCGGGCCAGGAAATACATCAACTTAGAAGAAGCCAACCGCACATCTCAGAAGAGCAAAGACCAGACCTAGAGGGATAATCCGAAGAGGGAGGATCACAAGAAGGAGGACCACAGAAGAGACTCCAGCAATAAGAGGGCCAGGAGCCCAGAGAAAAGAACAGCACCCAGAGCTGTGTACAATTCCGGACCAAGGGAGTTCATCAACTTCACTCCTTTGAACACTACATCGAACCAGGTTCTTCAGCAAATTCGGGATCGGAAGAACCTGAGGTGGCCGGAACCAATCAAAGGAGATCCCAGTCTTCGGGACCAAAGTAAGTATTGTAATTTCCATAAAGATCATGGGCATACGACTAACTCATATAGGACCCTCCGGTATGAGATAGAGCAGCTCATAAAGAAGGGGCATCTTCGGGAGTTCGTCAAGCAAGACGGAAGGCAGAACCCCCAAGAAGACAAGCATCAACAACGGCCAGACCAGAGGCCCGAGCAGAGGCAAGAGCAGAGGCAAGGACGAAACGAGCCTCAGAGGCAAAACAACCATGTCATCTACGTCTTCCATGCTGACTCCCCTATCACAGGAATGTCCAACAGGGCAAGAAAGAGATATGCTCGGGAGGCCAGAGCTGCCCCGAACGTATTACAGATCTCCAACGTGGAAAAGAGGCTCAAGCCAGCACCGAAAATACAATTCACTGAACAAGATCTAGCAGGGGTACACTGCCCTCACAGTAATGCCCTCGTCATCACTCTCAAAATCGCCAACTTCGAGATCAAGAGAGTCCTGGTCGATACTGGTAGCTCCTGTCAACATACTGTTCCATGAGCCACTTAAACAGATGGGAATGGATCACGACAACATCAAGCCTACTACTGCCGTGATGGCAGCTTTTGAATGGCCATCTCAGCACCCCATTGGAGAGAATCGACCTTCCTACTACTGTAGGAGAGGGTGAAGGGCAGAAGACCACCATCTCGGAGTACATGGTGTTGAATATGAAATCTCCCTACAACGTCATAATCGGGAGACCTTGGTTACACCAGATAGGGGCGGTCACCTCGACCCTCCATTAGTGTCTGAAGTATGTCCACAACCAGAATGTTCACTCTGTCAGAGGGTGTCAGCCAACCTCCCGGGAGTGTCATGTCCATTGCCCTTAAGGAGAAAGCCCCCAAATAGCAATTACAGTACACTCGGGACTAGGCAGATCCAGTTCTCGCCCGCACTCCCGGGGTGGAAGGTTGCCCATCCAGCATTGAAGAACTCTTAAGCCCAAGGGGACGAGACAGCCGAGCCAAACCTGTTGGCGAGCCTATCAAAGTGTTGGTCAGTTCAGAAGTAGAGGGGCGTTATTTGTACATCGGCCCAGATCTGACGCACACCGAGCAGGAAAATATAGTCAGGTTTCTGAAAGACAACCTCTCTATATTTGCTTGGGAAACCAGAGACATGGAGGGTATAGACCCTAGCCTCATAACTCACAAGCTGATGGTAGATCCAGATCATCCACCAGTCAGACAGAAGAGAAGACCGATTGCTCCTGAACGACATCGAATTATAAATGAAGAAGTCCAGAGGCTGTTTGAAGCTAGGATGATACGAGAAGTGTTCTATCCCGAGTGGCTAGCCAACACCGTGCTGGTCAAGAAGAAAAATGGCAAGTGGAGAGTCTGCGTTGATTATACAGACCTCAATAAAGCATGCCCCAAAGACAGCTTTCCACTGCCAATGATAGACCAACTGGTTGACGCCATTGCGGAACATGAGCTCATGAGCTTCATGGATGCCTACTCTAGGGTACAACCAGATCCAGATGTACCCTCCAGACCAAGAGAAGACAGCCTTTATAACCAAACGAGGGCTCTACTGCTACAAAGTAATGCCTTTAGGTTTAAAGAACGCTGGAGCCACTTATCAACGGTTGGTGAACAAGATGTTCAGCCCACTGCTCGGCAGTACCATGGAGGTATACATCGACGACATGCTGGTTAAGAGTCTACAGAAAGGTAGTCACCTCCAGCACTTAGCCCAGACCTTCGATATCCTCAGACAGCACAAGATGAAGCTCAACCCCTCGAAATGTACCTTCGAGGTTACGAAGGGAAAATTCTTGGGATACATTGTCTCTCAGAGGGGTATCGAAACAGACCCTACTCAGATCCAAGCTCTGATTGGACTGAAGTCACCAAAAACCAAAAAAGATATTCAAGCACTAAACGGCAGAATTGCCGCACTGAGTAGATTTATCTCCAAATCCACTGATCGCTGCCTACCTTTCTTCAAAGCTCTGAAGGGCAACAAAGCTTTGCAGTGGATGAAAGAATGCGAAAAATCTTTTCAAGAACTAAAGGAGTATCTAGCCTCTCTAGAGCTCCTGTCAAAACCAGTACAAGGAGAAAAGCTACTCTTGTACCTTACAGTTTCTGAAAACGCGGTCAGCTCCTGCATTAGTCAGACAGGACAGAGGAGTACAGAGGCCCATATTCTACGTCAGTAGGGCACTACTTGACATGGAAAAAAGATATCCAGAGGTGGAGAAGCTAGCTTATGCCTTGGTCATATCAGCTTGAAAACTCCGACCTTATTTCCAAGCCCATCCAATTGAAATCCCAACTGCCTATCCCCTGAAGTCAATACTGTGGAAACCTGAGGTTTCGGGAAGATTAGTAAAATGGTCTGTGGAGCTAGGGGAATTCGACATATCATATGTACCCCGAAACTCCATCAAAGGGCAGGCCTTGGCTGATTTTGTTGCCGAATTCACCCCGGCACTTCAAGACAAGGCACAACTCATCGAAACCTCTAGAACCTGGCTGCTATATATCGATGGATCGTCAACCGATCAAGGCTCAGGAGTAGGCCTGGTACTACAGTCCCCTGATGGGCTCACTGACAGAAAAAGCAGTCAGCTTAGGATTTAAAGCTTCCAACAATGAAGTAGAATATGAAGCTCTAATCTTAGGTATGAAGCTTGCCTTGGAATGTGAGGCTCAAAACCTCAATGTCTTCTCAGACTCCTAACTGGTAGTAAGCCAAGTCTTGGGAGAATTCGTCATTAAAGATGATAGGATGCTCCGGTACTCCGAACTGGTGAACCATTTGAAGCATTCCTTCCAGACGTTCACTATCCAGAAAATTGAAAGAAGCCAGAACTACAGAGCAGATGCTTTGGCTAACATGGCGTCCTGCTTAAAGTCTGAAGCAAACTCCACAGTAAAAATCTCCTATCAGCCAGGACCTAGCATAGAAGAAGCCCAAGTTGCTCAAATTGCTGAACAGCCCCAGAACTGGATGACTCCAATCCTCTAGTACATGCAATCCGGGCTCCTCTCAGAAGACAAAAACAAAGCCAGAAGAATCCGAATCAGACCGGCTCGATACCTGATCCTGAACAACAAGCTGTATAGAAGGTCGTATTCTCAAGCTCTGTTAAAATGCTTAACTCCAGAAGAATCAAGATATGTCTTGGCTGAAATACACGAAGGAATTTGCGGGAATCATAATGGGGGCAGAACTATAGCTCACCGAGCTCTGTCTCAGGGCTATTACTGGCCTAGCATGCTAAGGCAGGCTAAGGAGTATGTCCAGAAGTGCGATAAGTGCCAAAGGTTTGCCCTATAGCAATACCAACCTCATCATGAGCTCATTCCGATTCCAAGTCCTTGGCCCTTTACTTAGTGGGGAATGGACATCGTGGGTCTATTACCAAAGGCACCACCGAACAGGAAGTACCTCCTGGTAGCCATTGACTACTTCTCTAAATGGGCCGAAGCTGAAGCTCTAACACATATCACAGAAAAGGAAGTTGAGAGCTTCACCTGGAAAAATATTGTTTGCAGGTTCGGCATACCACGTGTGATTATCTCTGACAATGGGACACAGTTCACGGGTAAAGGTTTCAAGAAATTCTGTGAAAACCTCAACATTAGGCAACATTTTGCCTCCCCAGGCCATCCACAAGCGAATGGGCAAGCAGAGGTCACCAACCGAACGATCCTTGACAGGTTAAAGAAAAGGTTGGAAAAGGCCAAAGGAAAGTGGGCAGAAGAACTCCCCGGAGTTCTTTGGTCCTACAGAACAACCAGAAGAACGCCCACCTCTGAAACTCCCTTCTCACTGGCCTATGATACAGAAGCAGTAATTCCGGTTGAAATCGGTATGCCAACCCTGAGGACTGAAGCCTTCGAGCAAGAATCCAATGATCAGCAACTGATGGAAAACTTGGATTTGCTTAAAGAAAAAAGGGATCAAGCCAGCATCAGGATGGAAGCCTATTAACGAAAAATGGTCGACAAATCCAAGGTAGGACTCAAGACGGTCAGCTTTCAAGTCAGAGACCTTGTCTTAAGAAGAGTCTTTCAAAACACCAAGGATCCCACTATGGGAAAGTTGTCACCAAACTGGGAAGGCCCCTACAAAGTAATGAAGGTCTTAGGCCTACCACCTACTGGCTAGAAGACATGATTGGGAAGCCTATTCTGAGGCCATGGAATGTGGAACATTTACGAAAGTACTATCAATAGATATGTTTCTTTCTTTTTAATTGACTCCATAGACTCTTCGTATCTACAATGCACAGGCCTCCAGAGCCTGGTCCATAATGTACAAGTCTCAGTACTTGGTCCATCTTCTAATGCACAGGCCTCTAGAGCCTAGTCCATAATGTACAAGTCTTAATACTTGGTCCACCTTCTAATGCACAGGCCTCCAGAGCCTGGTCCATAATGTATAAGTCTCAGTACTTGGTCCATCTATAATGCACAAGGCCTCCAGAGCCTGGTCCATAATGTACAAGTCTCAGTACTTGGTCCATCTTCTAATGCACAGACCTCTAGAGCCTGGTCCATAATGTACAGGTCTTAAGTACTTGGTCCATCTTTTAATGCACAGGCCTCCAGAGCCTGGTCCACCCTAATGCACAGGCTTTCCAAGCCTGGTCCATCTTCAATAAGTAAACTCTATGATCCAGTCCATCCAAAAGCAGAAGTTCTAAGCATCTTCAACCAAAATTCAATCAAGTCTCCCAGATCTGAACTCCTCAAAGCTGACACTTAGCTTATTTGGCTTATCTACCAACAAGCAACAAACAGTACAAGTGCCGAACAGATTTAAAGAATATTGTTCCAAGACTTCAAGTTTTGTACAAAGTTTCTTTGATCTATTCTTAAGACATACAGAAGAGTTATTTATCAGAAGTGCACAAAAGGGTGTTCTAACTCAAGAAAGCACATTCAAACGGAAAAGAACATCAGAATTGAGGAAAAAGAGATCAATTTTATTGATGATTCATAAAAGTTTACATCAGTACAAAAAAGACTGGAAATAAAACAGAGGCTACAATAAAGACATCATTACATAGGCTACTACAGAAGCTACTACATCACTACGATCTGCAACATCATGGCTTTCTGCCTCGGATGATAAAGGGGCACAGGATCCAAACTTCCATTACCGCCGCCGCCGGCCTCCATTTGAAGGGAAGGGACCCTGAACCCCAATCTGCATCAAGAAGCACCCAGGCCATTTCATCATCACTATCATTGATCTCACGACCAACGGATGATGAGGGCTCTGGGTTTCAGGGGGCCTCCATTCATCTTCCTCGAAGCAGTTGTCACACCCCAGCTGATTTGAGCAAGGGTCTCTGCCAAGACACGAAGAAGAGGAGGCGTCCCACCTTTGTCTTCACCTGCCAACGCTCTAAGCGTCGGTTGAATCAAGGAGGGTCCACCACCAATCGGAAGAATTTCGACCGGATGACAAGATGGACAAGAGGACTTGTGCCTCCTCTAATCCTTCCTTGGAGACTGAATCAAGGGGAAGGTTAACTCTCGGCCACAGTTTAATCATTCCTAACTCAGACGAAGAATCGTCCATCATCTCCAAGTGAATGACAAATTTCCGGCAGCATCTAGAGTCTCTCTTACAAGGGAACAATTTGGGAAGAAGAGGGTTGGGCGCAACCGTATGCCCTCGTTTCCATATATATAGACCCTTGAAGTCCAAAAGCCACCCAACTGAACCGTCGCAACGGTTAAAAAGAGATTGGGCTTGAAATCTCAAACGACAATCGAATAAATAAACGGTGCATTAAATTTGCCTCTTTGATATACCAAGAGACAGGGTACAGAGCTCTTTGAACAAAAAAAAAAAACCACAATCCAGCACTGAAGCTTCTGAATTAGTAAAGAAGGGGGGGCAAAGTCTAAATGTACAAGCCTCCTATCCGGTATACAAACCCTCCAGTCTTATCTATTTTATTATAGGCCATTCATACGACAAAGGCCAACAGCTCTGATATATCCTGATCCTAAGGGCTCGGAAACAGCAACGTCGGTCATCGTAATGATGGGCACAAGCTGCCTAGTTATTTTCATAACTCTTTGGCTCAAAGCAGTCTACTTCAGAACTCTGCAGAATTTACTCCCTCTCTGTGTGATACAAAATCAATATTGGGTTCTATTTATCTGATTATGTTTGCTTTCTTATCTTATTATGATGAGACAGTTGAAGTTAATCTACATTCACTATTCAATTACAAGTACTAAAGCTCAAAAGGCAGCTATCAACTAACGGACAGTTGATCCGACATGCAATGGGCCCAGAACAGCCATACTCACAGCAAATTTCACAAAAGGCAATAACACAAGAAGAATTTGAAGAAAAAGTCAATTTTACTGATCAAGAAGGCATTTCATGACATCAAAAGGACAGGAAAAAACCAAAAAAAAAGCTGATAAAGCCTCAAGCTTTATCCGAAGGGCCAAGGGTCCTCCACCAAAGGAAGGCCGGTAGCGCCAGCCGTCTTATACGAATCAACACCAGACGAGGCAGGTTCAGGAGCAACGATTGACGACACGTCAAAATCTGGGAACTTAGCCAGGAATCTAGTTCGGAAGCTTTCAAAACCAAACCGGATTAGGTCATCACCCATCTGGTCAACTTCCTCTCTCAATTCCGTCTCAGTCTCAGTCTTGGCATGATCAACTGCCTCTTGAACCTTCTGATCAAAGGTACTTCGGAGCTCGACCAACTCCGCCTGAAGTCCTACAACTTGCCGAGCATAGATGTCCCTTTCAGACTCTGCCACGGCAAGATTGGTGCTAGCTTCCTTCAGACCTTCCTCAACAGTCTGACCCTTGGATTGAGCTGTCCCAAGCTCTAACCTCACTTCGTCCAGTTCAGCCTTCAGCTTATTAGCCTCCTCGAGGCTCATGGGAGTCACCATCAGAGAAGCTAAACTGTGTATGCTCTGCACAACGCAAGACAGACAAGTTAGATTGAACGAACAAACAAACAGAAAGGACAAGAAAAGCTTCAGTGGTTACCTTCATCTGGAGATTCATCATCTCATTCATCAACTTTGAGGGGTTATCCCCCCTGTACTGATGAGGGCCCTGGGCCCATATCTGGTCAAAAGCCTTCTTGGCAATTTGGTAGTCCGGCTCATCAGACGGCTCGGACGGTACAGTAGGGGCCTTCTCTTTCCGAGCCTTTCTGTTCGGAACGGAAGGGGCAGAAGGAACGGCCGAGACAGGAATGGCAGGTTCGGCCTCCTTCTCGGCCTCAACAAGAGCTGGCTCGGGAGAGCCAGAAACCAATTTCCTCCTTTTCACTTCTAGAAGAGGCTTAGGCTCAACTCGAGAGGAAGTCTCCCCCACCGCTTGGGCTTCCGCCTCCGTCCCATTTCAACGTCAGCCTTTTCTTGAGCTCAGTACTACGAGCAGCCATCAAGTTCTCCGAAGTAATAATAGCAGTGTGAGCCCGGTTGGGAATCGAAAGCAGCACACGGTACTGATCTCGTAGCATATCGGTAAACTCAGACCTCCTTCAAGCTCTCTTGACTGCACATAAATAAGAAAATGGCGTATCAAATTATCAATTCGGAAGGCACAACGAAGCTAAAACAAACCTAAGGAAATAAGCCTCAACCTTATGACCCGTGGTACGAGGGAATAGCGAGACATCACCATCCTGGAAGTCTTCATGCTCCCATCCTCCTCCAACAAAGAAGTATCACTTCTTCCACGTTTTATTAGAAGTGGGAACGAAGGACAGGGGTTGGAACCCCTTCTCAAAGGACATATGAAAAAGGCCCTCCGCCTTCTTGAGCTTCAGATCCATATTACTACGGATCAGATCCATGGACACATCTACCTCATTTTTATGTCCTAACACTACAAACCCTAGAAGTTGCCACCAACTATTGAGATTCAGGTCGGTAGGGCAGAGCTTATACCAACAGAAGAATTGCCTAACTAAATCCGGCAACAGAAGTCTCAAACCCATTTCAAACCAGGCAAGATAAACACAGATCTTCCCGGCTTCAACATCATGAGGACGATCCATTGGGCCTGGTACTCTACAGGTCACGTTTGGGGGAAAATTATACTTCACCCTCCACTCGTTCAGTAGGCTCTGAGTAACAGCACTCTCACCCTCTTCTCTATGAGAAGACCTACCAGAGGTCTCCCCAGCCCTATCTCGGGGCTCTAAGAAGGCATCAACTATCCTAATTTCAGGACTAGGGGGAGGTTCAACGGGCCTCTCCCCAGCACATTCGGGGGCAAGGTCACCTACATTCTCTTCAGGAGGCGGCACAGCCATTTCAGAGGGATTTCCTACCCCCTCACTCACGTTTGAGGATTCAAGAGGAGCAGACATTACTCCCACATTACTCCCGGACTTAAATAGAAAGAAGCAAAAGAAGAGGAAAGATCGGTCAAACCTGTTCTAACTCAGAAAACCGGTGTTCTTTAAGGTCGCACAAACCAACAATGGCAGAACAAGATCTTCTAGCACAGTGAAAATGATGGGGAAAAGGTCATTTCAAATTTCACCCCATATCTATAAGCGCAGTATCAGAAGGGACCCACCAAGCCCAAACGCCATGACGGTTCGGAACAATGATGACTTCGAGAAACCCAACCATCGGCCCAGTACAATGATGACCTTGAAAAGACCTAATTTCCGGCTGCGCAATAAATGACACCCCAACAGTCGCCTTGGAAGGCGAACAGGCAGGACACATGACTCTCCAAAAAAGGCTTAGCCCTAGTTACTAGTTAGCATCAAACTAGGACTTGGGGGGGAGTAACTGATATACCATAAAAGAGCAGGCCAATCAGCACTTGACACGTATGATTATGAATCCAATTTATGCTCGGCTAACTCAACTCTTGCTCAGCCAATGTCTAAGCGCTCGAGCATCCAGATCAGCATAAAAGGCCAGAAGTGGCCAAGCATATGCCTCTAGAGCACATATATCCGGATAAGGATCTCAGAATTAATTACAGGATCCAGAACAACACTCCAGACCTCGTCACCGTCTTAGCGGATGCCGAGCAGGGAATAAGGAAACAGTCTTCAACAAGGAAACTACCATCTATGATTATGTCTAAGCAATACTCCACAAGGTAACTGCAATCTCCGATGATCAAATCCCTACATTCATGACTCCGAATCCTAATCAACTTAGGAAAGCCACGGCTTATAAATTAAACCCTAAAGGTACACTTTATTTTCATGCTCATTCTTTGGCTTTCAATACAGTCTTTCAATTCCATTTACTTACTTAAGCATCGGAGTGGCTACCGTCGGAGCCAATCCGGTGGTCCTCTGATCATCTTTCTGAGTATTCTACAAGTCATGGAGCCCACACTTATTGCGAGTCAAAAAGTGCAGCATCAACATGTATTATCCATCAACACAGGACTGGAAGTTTGATGTGCCATAGGGATAGAGTTGGTAATTGGGCCATCATTATCCTATGTGAGCAATTGAGTATAAGAACCAGATTCCATCTCTAGCGATTGAGAGACCGCACAAGGATGATGCATATATTCTTTCTCTACATACAAGTCGATGCCATATAAGGCCTGATTTTCTAAAACAACTTCAATCATTGTTTGCACAGTCTCATCGTCAAGTACTTCAAATGGTATGTAATTGTTGTGGTTGATTGAAAATTGGCAAGTCATCTTTAGGCAGACTTGTGTCATATCTACCTTCGTGATAACATGCATCTTTACCAAAAGTTTAGTATAAGTTGTTCCCCTCCTCAACCTAATGCTACGTCGAGCATTCATATCGTAAGATATACTCCCTTCCTCCCCATAACAAATATTCCCTCCTCAATAACACAGAATAGGTACAGATGTGACAAGTACTGATGTTTCGTCCATGTCACGCCCTGAATTTTTCACAACCTAGGGAGTGAGTGAAATGAATCAAGGAAAAGAAATAAAAAGGCGATTAAATAAACTTAATTGATTATTCATTTATTAGAAATAAGGTCTGATACCACGTTGTCACACCCCGAATTTTCATAAACCCGAGAAGTAAGTGAAATGAATTAAGAAAAATAAATAAAAGGCAATTAAATAAATTTAGTTGATTATTGATTTATTTTTCCATGTTTCTCTAAGATTTGAAATGAAAACTTACTATTAGGCTTAACCAAAATGATCTCCTAATGTCCTTCAAACATCCGTCCAAATCAATAGTCAAAATAAGTCTAAGCCATGTTCAAAAATGGCCTCCCAAAATAGCCCCAAAATGTCTCTAAACATGCCTTGAAATAATGGCCCAAATGGGCCCCAATACCCTTAAGACATAGACCAAGAATAGGTCAAAAAACTATACCAAAACTTGTCTAAGGAAGTGGCCAAACATGGCCCATGAGAGTGGCCAAACACAGTCCAATAAGGTGGTCAAACATGGCCCAAAAGAGTAGCCAAACATGGCTCAATAAGGTGGCCAAACATGGCTCAAAAAAGTGACCAAGGGCTGGTGTCAGGGAGTTGTCAGGTTGGTGCGCATAGGCTGTCAAGCAGGCAAGGGCATGGGCGCGTAAAGGTTGGCACGCACGCGCAGAGGCTAGCAGTAGGGCGCGCAACAAGAGCAGGCGCAGCATGCGCACGTGAGTTGGGGCTAGCACGCGGCTGGGGCATGGCTTGGCATGCCTGGGCTATTTTTCCTGCATTTTCACTGTAGCGACTGCGGCTAAATTTCTCTGTCAAGCAGCCAATTTTCTCTGTTTTTAAAATTTTTTTCCACAGTTTTGCAAGCTAATTTTTCTCCATTTTTAGCCTATTTCTTCAAGGTTTTTAACCCTCCTTTTTGAGCACTTTTCTCACCTATATATATGGTGTTTTACACACTTAATTTATTCCTTAATTCCACAAAATTTTTGACATAATTTCCTTTATTTTCTAAGCATTTTTCACCTAATATTTTGCAACCATTCATATACATAATCATTGCACATTCCATCCTCACTCGATGGCCACAAGTTCATTAAAATTAAACGTACATCTAATGTTCTTAACATATACATATGATGCTTATTAAACAAATATATTCTACATGTCATTTGGGTTTAAACTCTTACATTTCAAAATGGCCCAAGGCCTATAGTTCACCGTTCTTCTAAATTAAAACACAAGTCTTTTGGGCTTATGCCCATACATACAAAATATGCCCCAAGGGCCAAATATCCTTCAAAATTCTTTTCCCTCCTTCCTTCAAGACTTTATCAAGTCTCAAGTACTGGGAGCCTCATCTGTAATATGATATCCCATGAGGGGTCAGCTCAACTGTTGGTATGACATAATGCTAATGCAAGGAACAAGATTAAGGCATGGCATGTGCTAAGTGTACATTTATAATCTACATGCCTTCTAATTCATTAATAGAATGCAATGACAATATGCGTGACACACACATGTAAACTCTATGCCACATCTATGTCTCATTTACGGATCGCTCCCGTTGGACCACTAAGTACCAATAATCGTTCACGGATCGCTCCCGTTGGATACTAGGCACCAATGCACCGTCTAATTTTAGGTTTTTCACCACAGGATCTACATCCTCATAATGCATAGCACCGAGTGCTCAACCCACACTATGTTTTCAAGGAATCATCATATGCTAATATGCCTTGATTTTTCTATGCAATTTCAATGAGGCATTTTATCAAATACATGGCATACACCTTAAATCATGCATCATACATAAAGTAAATTCTAACTTTCAAACCACACAACGTCTTCCACATGAACATATGCTATATACAATCAATTTAAACATATACTCAAGTTACATGTTCAGTATATTGCTAATTCTCAAGGAACACATAATTACACAAAGTATCAATGCATTAAACAACCATATCTTCCAAAATACAAGGTCTATTCACATGAACATAAGTCACAATATAATGAATCAAACATATATTTAAGTTACATGTTCATCATTTTGACAAATTCTCAAAGATTACAAAATACATAAAGTACCAACACATTGAATAAATTATAACTTCCTAACTATAAGATTTTGTCTACATGAACATAAGCTAGAATACAATAAATCATACATATAGTCATGGTTCATGTTTGTCACTTTACCAAATTCCCAAAAAATACAAAGAACACACAAGTACATAAACAACCAACTCTAGATTTTCAAAGAAAATACATCCTAAGTGACTTTCTAATAACAACTAAACAGATAAATCAATCAATCAACTTATAAAACACTCCTAAACTTAACCTTATTCCTTACTTAGCAAAATATCATACCTAAAAGGTTTTTCTCAACCCTAGGGAGTTGTGTTCACTGTACAACCGAACCAATCTGTGAGAATGTATCCCTTGATGTGGGGAACAACTTCTTAGAAGGAAGTCTTGTGAAAATCCAAGCCTAAAAGTGTGTTTTGGAAGCTTGAAGACTGGAACACCTAGGTTTTCTCCACTTTTTTCTCCATGCATGAGCTACTGCTGCTTCTCCAGACCATTTTTGTGATTTTTTTACACTAAGTGTTGTATTTATAGTCAAGGGGCTAAGGGGGCAAAAAGACTCTTTTGCCCTTAATGAGTTTAGGACCTCGTTACACTACAACCTATCCCGAAACACCTCAATTCGATATTTTTCTTTAATCAAAGTTCTTAAAATTATTTTAAATAAAAAATTTTAAAAAAATTTATTTTCTCCTGCTGCCGGGTTTGGCCGATTCTACCCGGGATGCCCTTTTGGTCTAATATTTCAAACTATCTCCAATTAAGCTCAAATTCGTACAGGAGGTATATTTTAACATTCTAAGCATGTTTCTCTTCTATGACATACTCAAATTATGTTCCTAAACATGACTTATATCTAAATGATGCATGTATAGCACCCTACCAACAAACAATGCATGAATAAGTGCCCTACCAACAAAAACGAAAAATTTACCTTGCTTTTTCAGATCTCTACAGTCCATTTCTAACCTTCACAAATTAAATATAAAATATCAAATTTGATAAACATATATGTTGGTTGATGGAAAGTAACAACCAATGAGAAAGAAAAATAGCAGCCAAATTAAATTATTTTTATTCAAATTCTTTTATAAATTTTTACAACCTACCAACCAAATTCATAATAATAATTTAATAAACTAAACACAAGCATCTAAACTCATATCTTTAACCTAACCTTATAGATGAGTTAAAAATATAATAGTAAATGATTTTGTAAAGATATCAAAAGAAGAATATAAACAGTAGTCAGTCAAACTAAAGGATTTTGCAATTCAAACTAAAGGCTTTTGAAATTCTTTTTACTATTCTCTTTTGATAGTAGGCATTTTGGATTAACCCTTAAAACATTATGATTGCGGGCCTACATGTCAGTCAACTAGACTTTTGAAAATATTAGGCCAATAAAAATCAAACCTAACTTTTAGGTAGGCCAACAAATCAACAAAAACTATAATAAACTTGAACAAACATCATTGTCTATTAACAAGGACCCTAACTGCAACAAAGATGTAAGAAGGGTGATGATAAAAAAAAATCGTTTGTTATTTGGTGATTAAAATCATTTTAACGATTGGGGCTGAAACAAGAATGAAAAAATAAATTCACAAGGATGTTTATAGTAAATATTTTCTCTTGGAACAAAAATCACAATCCAAGAGAAAACATGTGGACTCGTCTCTTCAGGATAAGAACAAATTCAGAAACCCTTTGCCATCAACATTATGGTTTTGCCTATGCCCCATCCATCATGGATGTCAAACTTATCAAGTAATGGCCATCGGCACTCCTCACTACCATATTTATCATTATTTTTCCTTTTTATAAAATAAATTGTCCCATTAAATTAATTTAATGAGAGAAATAAAAATAATATACCCATGTACATGTCAATATACATATATATATGTGTGTGTGTGTGTACATGTTAATAGTTTGGACAAAAGTCTCACTTAAAATGTTTTGATAAAAAAAAGATACCCCCCCTAATTATTTATTTTTTGGCTCTGACCTTACCTTATTAGTAAACCTTCCATCGAAAATTGGGTTAGTTAGTTGACGGCTTTCTTTTTATATTATTTGTAAAAATTCATTAATTTTAATACAAACTCCAAATTTCTCATGCAAAACTTTTAAATTCTTACGGTGAATATTTTTTTTCAAAAGAATATTACAAGTTCTTAGTAATGTTAGGAAAGTGTGTAGAAGAGGTGGTGGTCCCTCTATCGGATTGGAGGCCAATTGCCAAATGTTGCATTTGGAAAAAGAAGTTGGATTCCAATGTCCTAACCTTTTCCCTAGTTATCATCTTGCACTTCACTCTTTTTTCAAAAATAAAATAAGTTGGGGAGGGACCACGCTCCATTTTACAAAGAATAGAATACACACACACACACACATAGATAGAGTACAAATATGATACTTTGGTAGACAATTGAAAGAGGCTCTCGAGGCCAAGAACATGACCCTTTAGCTAATAAAAGTGTACACACTCGGGCCTCAACTTCGAAAAAATTAGTATGTATTTTTGTACTAATACTTCCCATACTGAGATTGGTAATCACATGAAGAAATAGTACACTTCTACACATAATAATACGGTAGTCCAGATTTACTCAACTACATTTAGCTACCGATAATGTATTTTCTTTTCTTTTCTTTTTTTGTTTTGATTTACACACACAAATTTGATAGGACCTCGATCCTAAAAATGTCTTTTCACTTTCTAAAACATGGTTGGGTGGAATCTTTGTCTTATGAGGTTCAACCAACCTCAGAGTATTATGCATGCACATGATACGTGCACCAAATCAAGTAGTACTTCACAATTGACCTTAGTGTTTTTCATAAATGCAGACTATAAATTATATTTACTAACAACAGAAAACACTAAAAGGGGACAATCCATCTTCTAAGAGTTGAGAACAGAGACAACTGAACATGTGAGTTTTGTTAAGACATGTTTTTCTTGTCCAAACAATGGGGTACTTTTGAAGACATATTGTTTTCAGAAAACTATCAAAGTTTTCATGTCTTTGGTCTTTTACAACTCTAAAAATAATACTAGTATTGTTTTAAAAAAAATAAAAGGGGCCAAAATTGCTATAGTCACTGCCTCTATAATGATCAATTTTTTTTTTTTATGAAGAGAATTTACTTTTACAAACGCTAACATAATTTAAATATAAAATAAAGAATATAAGCCAACATTGTCAGAACAAGGCAGAGGTTTCCTGATTTTGAAAAACAAACAAGTATATGATATTCATCACTAAAACAATGGGTTGATCTATAGCCTTGGGGATCACTACCCATAGATTCTAAACCTTCCATTCCCAACAAGCTATTTACCTAAACAAAAAAATCCTAATCTCTCTACTTTTGCTGAAGCTGGAATAACACAACAATACAAGTGCCTCTATGGTTGGTGTGGTACCTCCAGAGTGCTAGTTAAATCACAAATGAGTCGATCTTAACTTGATTTATACTTTTTGTATTTCATTTTTGCTAGACCATAGAGGTTAAATTTAGATTGAAATTTTTTCTTTGCTAAAAAGATTATACAACACAAGTGATTCTTTTTCCTACACTCAACAATGTCCCATCTTTCAAAATAAACAAAAAAATATAACAATGACAGAAAAGAAAAAGCCCTAATTTTTATGGGAGAGAAAAGCCCTAATTTTTTTTTAGAGAGAAAGGCCCTAATTTCGTTAATCAAGGGATTACTTGATATAATGCAGCTATTACAAAGGTCTTGAGGGAGACGAATGCAAGCCGAGATATACCAGAGAGAGCTTGAGAAAGGCCACCACTGTGAAATCTTGAGAGACCCTTGCACAATTGTGAAATCTTGAGAGCTTGAACTGATTAAGTGCCGTGAAAGAGATTAAGTGTCGTGAAGGAGAGAGAGATCGAGTGCCATGAAAGGTAGAGATTGAGATAAGAGGGATATGGAGAGATGAGAGGGAACGTTGAGAGAGTCTAATGAGAGAACCGAGTTTGAAAAGGAGCTTTTTCTACCTTTTCTATTTGTTTATAACAACATTGAAAATAGACGATTTCTCAAAACTACCTCATTTTAGTGAATAAAATAAAAAGAACCTTATTGTGGTAAAAAAGATTTAAAATAACATAAATTGGTAAAAAATTCCACCCAACCGGTTTTTTGGAATTTAGAGACGCACGTCCCGCATCCATAAAGGGCGTGCACAGCGCGCTCGGTCACCGGTCACTGTCGATGAGGCGCTCTTCTCCTTCCCTCCAATTCCTCGCCGCTGCAGCATCCACGGACGCCTCCATGTTTTCCCGCGCTCCCGTAAGCTCTCGTTAATATATCTTTTTGTATGTGTATACATATATCTATATAGAAACACTATCAGTCTGTTTTTGCTTACTATTACAGTACAGAGGCGGTCGGAATTCATTGCGGAGAGGATTCTCGGAGCAGTCTTCCGGCGACGGCACAGACCAGTTCGTGACCGGAGACTCTCACTTCCGGTCGGTTAGAGACGCCAACAGAGCATTCCGGCCCGCGGAAAGAGGAAATTTTGCTAAAAATAGTAATTTTCGCCCTCAACCTCGACCTCCTTATAGTCAAAGACCGCATTTCAATCCTCCACCTCCTTTAGATCATCCACTGCCTTTCAATCAAAATCAAACTTACCGTCCGCAGCAACAGTTCCGCCCGCCATTCGGTCCTCCACCAGTTTTCAATCAAAACCAACAGTTCCGTTCGCCGCAACAGTTTCGTCCACGACCTCCAAAGCCTTTGGATTACCGGAATTGGGAGTTTGCGAGACCTGGGCCTCCTCCTCACTGCGGTATTATTGTTTTGCTTATGTTGATTTGGTTTTTGAATGTTGCGGTTTATTTGTCTTCACTGATCGATCACTGGATTCAAAAATTCGAGCCGTTGAGCTCCCTGATCTCACTGAAAAAGATTCAGATAGTTTACTTGGGCATTATTTTAATAGCATTTCAGAAATAGTTATTTTGCTTTTGCGAGATTACCTTTGGCCCTGGCAAGTAGGATAAGTACTTCCAAAATGCTAACGGAAGACCAACTTCTGTCCTTGTTGTGAAGCACCAAAACATAATTAATTTGATGGCAAAATAGTTAATCTTGTGTAGGAAGTATATAATGTAGAACAAGTAGCGGATCCTTGATGACTAGATATGACCTAAGGCAAATTTTTTTTGACCAGATTTTGGATTTATTTCTTTTTTGGTATTTTGGTTTCTTAATTTTATTGGGATTAGTATTAGTAGTTTCTTAATTGGATTAGTAGAACTTATTAGTAGCTTTGTATTCAAGCAGTAGTTTTCTAACTTATAAATATGATGTAATAAGTTTTTATTATACAACTGATCAATAATACATAAAGTTTCAAATTTAGAGAGTTTTCTATATTTGGGTGAGTAATTCTCATATTACTTCGTTTTTAAGGAATTCGACGTGTTCGATTCCTTTCACATTTTCGTGCTGTGTTAGTATACAAATTTAGCAATAATTTGTTGAATTAATGGGGAACACTGATTGATTTATTGTTGGCACCAACAAAGATTTGTACATATTTGCATGTATTTTGTATGCGTTGGTCAAGTGAAGCAATGGCGAAAGACTACATAGAATGGAGGAGTGACTTGGTTCATGTAAAGGTGCTATATGGGTTGGTGTTGAGTAGAGTCGTAGAGACATAATGCCATATGATTCAGCAGAAAAGACATGGTCTTAAATGGAGACAAATAGCGAAAAAGTATTCATGTTGAGAGTGACGGTGGTAATGCATGATGAGATGGAATGGATTTTGTAATAGAACAAATTGGAGGTGAATGTTTGTATGCTATTAGGAGTCTTTTCTCAACATTTGTCATTTAATGCCGGTAAGTCAACAGTGTAGCTGAAAATTAAGCCATTGATGCCTATAAACAATGGTGGATCCAGAACTTATGTGGGGGGGGTGGGGGGGGGGGTTGGGGGGGGACTCCAAACTTTTAGAAATTTTTAACTAAAATAGTTAGTTTTTCTAAAATCTCACACCTTCCCTAAAGAAGAAATAGGAAGTACCACCTAAATTAACATATAAAAAGGAACAACCACAGAATGAAGGAGAAAGTTGGGAGATTTGCACAATTGGAGTGGGGTGGGGGATAAAACCTTTGAAGTGGAGTTGATTGGGACAAGAAGTTGATACAAATTATATAAAGAGGAAGAGGAGTCGTGCGACGATTAAGGTGAAGCATGAGGGCTTTTGGTTGGATTTGTGAGCAGTTGGAGGATATGGTGGAACAATGGGATGGTTAGAGCTTTGTTACGGTTCTCTATGGCCATGGAAAAAGTTTGAGAGTAACACGGAGGACAAATGAGGTTAGATGAATTTGTGAAGATCAATGAGTCCAAAGGTGGGGTGCGTTACAATATATATGTGCCAGAGTACAATTGAGGGGGAGGATGAATGGTGATGGTGCTTAGGAAGTTAGCCTCTGAATTTAACAGAAAGGAGACAAAGGTGCTTCAACCAGTTCAAGGATGTTGCACAGGTGGAGAAGTGGCTGGAGCAAGAATTGAGAATTGAAATGGGTCATAGAGGGACTTGAGGGGATTTAAAGGTTGATATCAAATCATAAGGAGAAGCTAACGTACATTAGAAGATGTTTGGTGGGGAGAGTGGGAAATTTGGGATCTCCCATGCCGGAGAGGAAGAAACTCCAAAGATGAGGGGTTTCTGGTGGGGTTTAATGTTGTGGAGATGTATGGTGGAATATTTTTATTTTAGTTTCCATCCAAGGAAAAGGCAACTAGAATTTTCGGTAGACATATTGGATGTTTGAGGGAATTGACTTGTTTCTGGACTAGTGGGCGACTATAGGGGTTGCTCTGGGAAAGGTCTCGAACCAGATGAAGTGGATCATATTTGTGGGTTTGCTGGTCTTCTTGTGGAGTTAGGGGTTTTTTAAGAGACTAGGGGATTTTTGACTTATCAAAAGGTAAAAAAAAGGAGAGACTAGGGGACTTCTACGGAGGTTTAAGGATGATTGATGAGGAGATGAGGTTGAGGTTGCATTTCCAATGGGCTGGGATAAAGGTTGGAGTATCAGGAAAGCCTCTCCTAGCAACAATTAAGGTGGAGGTGGGTTCATGGTGCTAGTTTGGGCCGAAAAAGGACCTCAATTTTCAGTTGTAGATAGCTTCAGAGATCAGAATCAAAACCCTAGATAAGTGCCGGAGAAGACAAAGTTCAAGGGGTGAGGGAGCGTTGCGTGCGAGGTGCATATGAATTTTAGCTTAGATGTTTGAGACGTGTTCTTTACTTTGAGGTAGTGTTGGGGTTGAGGATTAACTTGAATAAAAGTAAACTCATTCTAGTGGGTGAAATGGCGGAGATAGAGAGCCTTGCATGTAATTTGGGTTGTAAGGTTTGGGACTTTTCCTACTGTGTACTTGCGTTTGCCTTTGGGTGTAGCAACAAAGACTAAAGCTATATGGGATCCAATTATAGATCAGTTTCAAAGGAGATTGGCAAGGTGAAAGAAGAAATACTTTTGAAAAGGGGAAGTTAACTTTGATTAAAAGTACATTAGCGAGTTTACCAATTTACTATATGCCATTTTATTCGACCTCAACTTCAGTAGAGAGAAAAATGGATAAAATCCATAGGAATTTTTTGTGGGATGATAAGGAGGGGGAGAGGAAATTACATCTTGTTAGTTGGGATAGATTTCGGAAACCTTTAAAAGAAGGGGGTTTAGGCATAAAGGAGTTGAGTGTTTAATAAAGCTCTATTGGGGAAATGGCTTTGGCATTTTGCGGTGGAGCAAGAGTGTTGTGGAGGAGAATCACTGATTTCAAATTTGGGTATGATGCGGGTGGATGGGTATCTAGAGGAGGGGAGGGGTCTTTGGGGTGGAGCTTTTGGAGAATCATTAGTAGGGGGAAAGAGGATTTGTTTTCCTAAAAATTGGTTTTGCTATTGGGAATGGGGCACGGGTTGGTTCTTTTTGGATTTGGGATCCTCAATATTGCAAGAATATGAATGATGATGTGTGCTTTTGGGATATTCTTCACCAACCTAGGCTTATAAAGGATGCTTTGGATTTGATTGTATGAAGGATAACTACAAAAAATTTACATTTAGGTCCTACTACAAGGATCTAGCTGGAAGGGGCTGAGTAATTTTCCTTGCGTAGGGGGATTAGTCAGGCTACCTCATTTGCTTGGCAAAAAAAATAAAAATAAAAATAAATTTCCCTTGGAGGATAGTTTGGTTCTCAAAAGTTCCTCTTAATGTTCCTTCTTTTGTATGGTGTGTAGCTTGGGGAACGGTATTAACAGTGCAGAATCTTCAAAAGAGGGGCTTTTTATCTTGCTGGAAGATTTAGTATGTGGTTAAGAGAGTGGGAATCAGTTGATCACTTATTTGTTTATTTCTCTTTTGCAAGGGAGGTGTGGTATCTGTTAGGCAATGTGGATCCTGATAAGTATTGAACACTAGTCCCTACTTCGCGATAAGTTGGCCGGGGGGCGGGAGCCCCTTTGCCCAAAGGTGGGGGTTTGGGGGAGTGTCCTTGAGGCGAATTTTTCTGAGGGTATTTTTGGTACTTTACATTATTTCCCTGTTACCCTAATTCTATGTATTTATAGTTGAGGAGCCGCATCTCATTGTACTTGTAACTCTTTCAAATCATAGTGAAACTGCAGCAGCCGTGGATGTAGCCCTATTCTGAGATGAACCACGTAAATCTTTGTGTTCTTGTGCGTGCGTGTGATTTTAGATTCATTTGCTTGTTTGCTTTTGTGTCTCACCGATCCTGGTTAGGTGATTATATTCCTAACAATATCTTGTGTTGCGCTTTTTGTATGTAGTTGGGTCATGCCTCTTTTGGTTTTTAGATTTTTTGATACCGGCTTGGGGTTAGTGGGAGGAAGAGGGGAAAGGAATGTGTGGAGGATGGTGCCTTCTTGCTTCTTTTGGTGCATTTGGAGGGAAATAAACCGTTGTATCTTTGAAGGATAATCGATGGACATTTGTAGATTCAAAGATAGTTTTTTGAAAACTTTATTTTTTTGGTATATAGAATCACGCCCCTTGTATGCTCATAGTTTTGTAGATTTTTTTTGACAACTTGAAACTTTAATCAATTCTGCCATTGTAAATGGGTTTGCCCCCCTTGGGTGTTTTTAATACAATACTCTTACTTACATCACCTTGCTTGCCCCTCCATATTCCACGAGTGCCTATAGATATACAAAAAGGGCAGTTCTAGTGCAGTTGTCATTGTGCGGTAAGGGGAGGGTTAGATATACGCAACCTTACCCGCGAAAGCAGAGAGGATATTTTCGCAACTCGAACTCATGACCTCTAAGTCACAATGGAGCAAAATTACCATTGCGGCAAGGGTCCGCACTCTGCCCATAGATATACAGTTAAATTAATTTTGAGTGCAGTTTCATTTGTTTATTCCAGCTACAAAAAGTAGGGAAATCAAATTACTTGTTGGACTAGTAGAGGTCATATCCACTGCACTTATCATTAAATAACTGTATTTAGAGGTTAGTTTGGCCCTATATATATATTTTACTGAAATATGATTCTATGGGTTAATCTTATTTTGGGTTGCTGGTATTTGTTTGCAGAGCGGTTTACAGTCCTCTCCTATAATATACTTGCTGACTACCTGGCTATTAATCATCGGAGCAAACTTTACTTTCACATACCTCGCCATGTATTGGATTGGGAGTGGCGGAAGAAAAATATTATTTTTGAGCTTGGATTATGGTCAGCTGACATATTATGCTTACAGGTTATCAGTCTGATACGTTTATAACATAATGTTCAGTCCTTTGTACGTTACAAGTTCAGGGTGTTGGTTGACTTGCAAGTTGATATAGATGACATGTAATTTGAGAAGTAATTATACCTTCATTAGAAGTACTTTTGGATAAAAACCCACTCTCTGCTTGAAACATTTGATTCTGTGTTGGCTTCTGACCTGCCTGCTTCAGCACTTGGCTACTTCAGCACTTTAATCCCAAGCGTCGTCAGGGGGATATCCCAATGTGATATTTTTCTGGAAGCATTTTTTCTTTCTTTCTTTTTTTTTTTCCTTCTTTTCTCCCACCTTTTGAGAAGAACTTTGGTAAAATTTGGAGATAACACCTTCTCCATTGCCATCTCACGTGTCAATATGTTTGGTGCTTTCCATATCCTTTCATTTTGTGTATTTCCTTTGTTTTTACTACATTGTTTTCCTTTTTTGTTTTCAATACAAGCGAACTAAAAGCTTACACGCACCCAATTCATGAAACTGTATTTGTTTTAATTTTCTTTTTTTGTATAAATTGTGATATAGTGGTCAAACTATCTTAAATTATCCGCATCTCATATCTGCTATTTGTGTTTTTGAAAACAATTGTACCTCAATGTCATTTTATTCCATTTTCAGGAAGTTGATAGATTTCAGGACTTAGAGGAGTTGTTGAAGCTTCGGGGATACAATGGCATTTGGAAGGTGCGTTTGGAAGGACACTAAATTGTTTTGAGCATGTGTGACGTGGATGTATATAATTTACCCTTTTCCCCCTCAATCTTTGTTTTATGCCTATACATGCTTGTGTGTTGGATGCTAGTTCTAGTGGCAGTAGCCTTAGATTTAGCTCTAGAAACTACAATTGAGGTTTCAAGCTTTGCTTTTGGTTTCATTTGGCTGTAAGTCTGTAACTGATTGGATTGAAAGCCTGTAGCAGCTTGGAGCACACTCAATTGAACTCACACAAGGAGCAATCTTACCCAACAATGGTGATACAAGACATTGACATTGGCCAGTGATTTCATTTGCTTTTGGTTTAATATGTTAGCGATAACAATAGCTTTTTTCCTGTTTGTCAGACCCTTATTATAAGTTCTTGTTGACCACAGCCTATAGGAACCAGGCTATCTGATGCTTTTAACCCTTTTTGCATGGCTCGTGCACAGATCACATCCAATAATCCCAGGGGCTTTCACTTCAGTGCATCTTCGCTCATAATTACTTAGTCCCTATCTTCCATCAATAGATACTTCCAACACATCACCCACGTGCACTACCATAGTCTTTCCAGGAGGGACATTCACAATAGATCCAACATGCTTGACAAATTCTTTAATAGTGGTATCACTACTTAAGTCAAATAATCCCTATGTTCTGTTCAACGTCATTCCTTTCACACTGGTGGCAAATTCAACCTGTGAGAACTTGATGTACATTGTTGGCATATTCTTTGGTAACTTAAACTTTTGGGGCAAGCGGTGTTCTAACATGGTATCAAAGCATTCGTTCTAAGAGGTCTTGGTCCTGTTGGGTTCAAGTCTTTCTGTACCCCATTTTGTTTGTTACTGTCTCTATCTGTTATTGCCTCTGTTCAGTTTGTCTGTATCTATTCACCTCTCCACGTGCGGAAGGATGCGAGAATTTGATATACATTTTAGAACAATTGTCCAATAACGTAATAACAATCATTTCCCCAATTTGAATCTCCTTCAATCCATGGATACGTGCACTCCTATCTTCAATTGAAACCACTCAATAGGTCTCATACATTCGAAAATATGTGTGACAAAACAATTTGTTTTATCCAGCTAATTGTACCTAGCGAGGAAGGACACGTGCACTCCCATCTTCAATTGAAACCACTCAACAGATCTCATACACTCGAAAATATGTGACAAAACAATTTGTTTTATCCAGTCAATAGTACTTTGTTGGATTTCAACACTTTGACTTGAAAGGTTAGAATCAAAGCTCGAAGGCTTGGATAGTGGGAGTTAGATTAGAACTTTATATTAGCTAATAGGTTAGCTGAAAGGGAAGAAGGCTACAAAAAAAATAATGCCCAAGTTCTCCCAAAAAAAAATCTATAAAAGTATCTAAATACATGGAATTTTCTTCTCTAATCCAAAAAAATAACAAACGTAAAAAGTGGTCTATGAACCTCCAAGAGGGAAGCTCAATTCCATCAAAATCCTCCTGTTCCTCTCCTTTCATAAGCGCCAAGAGAGACAGAGAAGGGTATATTCTCACGGAATATTCTCACTACTCCAGCCCATCCTCCTCCCTTGTCGAACTCAGGGATTTAAATGCTGTATCGGGCTTCCCCATTTGATTCGTCCACCTTAACAAAGGTTCCAGTACTCATTTGACCTCTTCATCACTCTTAGACTCCTTTTCCGGCCATGGGGAACTCGCTCCGAGATTCGCCCAACCCTCCTTTTCTCCATCTCCTCCAGTTGGCCACATTTCCATCAAAGTCCGTCACATTCCACCCGTAGTCTGTGAACACCTCCTTTGCTCATTCCGTGATCTGCAATAGACTTGTTTTTCCAGTTGCTGAATTCTTTGATGTCATATGTTTTCCCTTCCCATTGGGCATATCGAGCATTCACCCCCATGTCTTTTGAAATTTGGAGAATTGTTACTGAACAAACGTTGACATGTTATTCTACATCAAAACATGCAGAGCATTAGAACAAAAAAGAAGCAGAAAACAAAACCATATGCCCAAAGGAAAAGGAAAAAGGAGCCACAAACTACAAACTATGCAGGCCAGGCACACAGTTTTTGATGAACCACTTTATGGAATGGGTGCACCTCCTTGATAATGTATTCAAATGCTTAAAATTTACAGATTAACTATGCTGTTTCTATAATTCCACCTCTTTGATAATGTAATCATATGTTTCAATTTGAACATTGACTATGCTATTTCTATCATTCCATGACAAATATTCGCAGGATTATTATAATTTCATTTCTATCTTGATGATAAATGGGTATGCTTATGCTTAACCTAATTAGAACATTGAAGAGTTAATATGTCACAATTTGTGAATGTGTCTCTCTCTCTGTTTCTGTGATAAATAGAAAGATATGGCCAAGTTCTAAACTTGATAAAGAAACAAGCTTCTCTCTTTGAATGGGGGAAGAATTATAGCTTGATTGCCTTGCACCAATCCACTGATTCCACTTAAGTTCCTTCCGGGAATTCAGTCTGATTCAAAGTTTGGGTAATTTGACATATTCATTAGAATGGCTGAGTCACTTTCGAGTGATGGTATCTAGTTTCCTGCAAATATTTTTGATAAATAAAATTTCTTGCAAATTTGAAACATGTTTCATGGTAGACGAGGTTTTTCATACATAGCAAAAGCCTAATTATTTATTTAATTATTTTTGGTGAATTTGTAGATGCGTACTGGTGATCCTGTTGATGGTTGTGCCATATTTTGGCGTGTCTCAAGGTAAAACATTTACGTTTCTTCTATGCCCTTGCGTTGTAAATATAAATGGTTAGATTCACTTTGTTACTTGTGACATGATAATTATATTGATTCCTGCGCAATGGTATGTGTAGTTGGCTGTCTGCTTTGTCATATATCATTACCACTCTGCAGGTCCTATTCTACCAGTCCTCTGTTTGGACTATACATTCTATGACTATTGTTGGATAACCTTTTCCACTATTTTCTTCTATGTTTCTTCCAGTCATAATGTTGTTTCTATAGTTTTATTTCAAGGACACTATCACATTATAATTCCATTCTCTACACTCATTTATACCCTATCAGATAAAACAAAAAACTCATTTCTTCTCTTTCTTCATGGACTTGCTGTGATGAATAATTTGTTTCAACTTGTAACACATTCATCTTAAGATCACTTCATGTTTGGGTGTATTCATCTCGAATCTCCAGAACTTTTCTCCATAGATAGGATGTCCAAGTGATCTAGTCCTTGCCTTATATAATTTTCATTCTAACATGATTACTATATCCACCTATCTCAGAAGTATTGTCCGCCTTTGTTAATTTATAACTTAACCTTGTCTGGACAACATCTTTATACCGCCCCCCTGCTTTGTCAAGCCAGTGCAGTAGGATTGCTCTCTTTGAGATATCTTTGAGTCATCCTTTTGAACTAGCAGTATATATTTCTGGACGTTCTTTCACAGTCGTTATTTATTTTCTCTATCTTGGTTTAGCTTATGTTGGAACTTTGTGTTCATTAGTCGCCACCTCCTTCCTGTAGTTCTGTGAACCAGCATCACTATATTTGCAAACAACACCAATTGGAACATAGGGTTGTTACTCTCTTGACCAATGTTTGAGTGTTCTTCTGCTTGTTGTATTGTCATGTGAGGCTGGGCCATATTTTAGGCTTAACGTTAAGGCAGGCATAGACTTGAAGTTCAAGCCAGGCTTGGTGAGATTATTCTCAGTCAATGTTATTCTTTATTACTCTTGATTTTGGTAATTCTATATAATTTATCTGCTTGACATTAGGCTCAGGTTGGGCTCAACAATTATACTTCAGGACCAGGCTTGAGCTTCAGGACTGATGTTGGACCACCAACACAAATCCACAATTTCAAGGATTGATCTGGCTTGGGGCAGCTACAGCTTTCTTTCCCATTGGGCTTAGTTCTAGCCAGCCAAATACCACCTACTTTCACGGGTTGCCTTGTTTAAGCCACCTTGGTAGAGAAGTCCATATTATGTTTAAGTAGTTAGTGCATAGGCATTGAAATATGGGCACACAATACTGACCGAAAAAAATTATATGATACAACGCCCCTTGATGCAAGTCCACTTATTATAACCGGGAACATATCTGCACATTCATTGAATCTATACATGCGTAATGAAGTATGAAGGGCCACCTAGTACTTCTCATGAAGTAAGCTTCTTTATCGAGATATTTATATGGGAAGTTGATAACCCTATTAAATGCTGAAAACTTAAAATTTTTAGTGGTTTCTCCATCAATTATATTTGGAATGCATAATTAGTTACATTAAAATATAGTTTTTGTGTAAAATTGGTCCAAATTTCTGCTGATGAGACTTCACTTTTAACTTATTCACTAAACAAGCTTAGTCGATTTTTTTTTTTAAATTAAACTCGTACCAACAAATTTGCCCTTAATTATTTTCTCATCAACTTAAAAAATCTTGGTGCCTACTAATTCAGCACCACAATTTCGGTGCTATTTTTTTGTTTTTATTTTTTTAATCAAAAAGCTCCATAGTCTTAAGTTCTTAACTCTTAACTCTTAAGCCCTCCTCATGGCTTCCTTAGGACACTTAAAAATTTGGATTGGCCTTACAAGAAGTTAGTAGTGACAATCAACACACACTCACAATTATCTGCATTTGCTGTCCTTCCCCCCTTCCCTTACCTCCAAATTAGAAACCACAATGAAGAACTGAAAAGTCAAGGTTTGAAGGTCTTTAGGCGCATCAAAAGTTCTAGTATGCGAAAAGGAGAATGTTATAGGCCATGAGTAGCAAAAGCCTCTATATGCTTGTGTGACTTTAATTGAGTTTTTTTTTTTCAAGCTGGGGCAATTATTGGAGGTTATCCACTTCAAATGCATCTTTCATTGTGATTTTTTTTGACTGCCACCACTAAGTTTGCTTTCTCCATTTAAATTACTTTTTTTTTTTTTGTTTGTTAAGTAAATTCTCCAATTTTGTGGGGACACATTTCTATTTGATTCATGGGTGTGGAACTTTTCATATTTCACTTTTTTTTCACTCAAAATGTTGAATGTCTTTGGTAAATTTAGGGTTTGACGTCCTTTGAAGTCCATTTGAGCTCTTTCAGAATACATAAATGAATTCTGGAAGTCATGGACAATGGAAGGTTCTTTACAATTTCCTATACACTGAAATAGCTTCACACAGAATCAGATCATAGTCAGGATTAGATTGGAGCATATCTAACTATTGCTTGTCTTAAATATGGGTCTACATTTGGTTCATCATGGTTACTACCTTTGTTTCATCATGTCTCTGTGCACATATAGTTCTATATGCATACTACTACAATCAAATGGAGTTTGAATAGTAAATACTTGTACTGCAGGCAGCGTTGCAATTGAGTATTTTGAACTGTTAAGTGTGTTATTTTTGTCCTTGAGGGTATTCTTGTACTTTCTGTCTTTTATCTCTCGTATTGATGTATATAATTTTTTTTGAAACTGTAGTTGTTCTGGCATTTTTGTTTTTAATAAATGCTTGTGATTGGGGACACAAGTGTTTTATTGACACCATAGAGCTGTTTAGTTCTGTGTTTCTCGGTTTTTAGCATCTTCAGATATGAAGCACTTACATCCTGATGCTATTAGATATTTCCCTCACAAAAGTTTTTTTTTTTTAATTTTTTTTTTGTCCAGTTAGAATTAATTTTTAATATTTATATTAGATTCAAGTTGCTGCATGAGGAATGCATTGAATTCAATAAGCTCGGACTTCGTGATAATGTTGCTCAGATATGTGTTTTGGAGGTACATCGGAGTTTCAAATCCTTTGTTGAAAGCGCGACACGGTTTCACCAATATTTAATTTATATTCTTGATCATTATCATCTTGACTTCGTTTTGGTTGATCTACATTATTATTCTTTTGTCAAACAGTTAGTGCATCAGAATGATGATAAATATACATCAGCGCTCCCAACGAGGTAATTCCAGAATTTTCTTCAAACTCTCTTTCTCCCTGTACTGTAGAGTATCTCTGTTATAATACAAAATGATATTATGAAATTTTTACTTGTATACCAAATTTGCAACTTCTTGTCTAGAATCATCTTGAATTTTGATGAACGTTAGCAGTTTTTGTAGTGAACTTGTCTGCCAAATGAATTCACACGAGACAACTTGTTCGATATATGCAACAAATTATAACCTGGCATATTTTTGTGTTTCACATTTACCATCCATCCATTAATCTTTGCTAAAAGATTTCTGTATATAATTTCACTCCTTTAAATTAAAATATATCCTCAACACCAAAGATCTGAATTACTTTAGATCAACTGTACGATCCTACTTTACTCAGATTCGAAAGTGAAATTTGTAGACCTCAGGGTAACAAGGGCCATTATTTGAACAAAATATTGAACCCTGTGTTCTTCAATACACATGGTTAACAAGATGGTGGCAAAAGCTGACAGAATAGTAGATTAATTTACCTTGTGCATCACAGTTACAGGACCCGCAAAATTGTTGTGTTTAGAATATATGCTACCTTTTTTTAAAAAATATAATATAATACCTTATCAAATAATTCAATAGAACTTGCTTCACACTAGTTGAAAGATGTCATGCACCAACTTGGTAAGATTTAATGAATAACGAAGAAGCACAGACTATCACTGCGACCCAAAATCTGAACACACCTGAGGAGGACAACAATGTCATGTTTTTATTTGCACTTAAGTAAATCAAGATTCAAGAAGAAGTAGGCTCAATCATAAAACTTGCACCTCAGTATTCTAGGAAGCTTGTTCTTTCGAGCAATATCGATTACAAGTGTGCCTGGGAATTAATTTCTTCTGAAGACATAAAAATTCCAGTTGACCTCCTTCAGTTTTCAACCCCAAAGCTTTCCATATCTCGATCATATAACGTCCAACAGTTTGGATTTTCTTCAAATCACCTCCCATTTTGTTGTTTAATTGTGCAAACCAATCTTCAATCCAAATCTTTACTATGCTTCAGCTTGTTCACATTTATTATCTTCATAACTCCCTGTTTGGAGTAAAATGAAAGGAACTCGTTCAGGAATGAGAATACACAAGTGTAAACACATCCAATCTTTTATACGGATACTTTTTTTTTTTTGTTGATAAGTAACAATCGGATGCACTACTATTCAAAACATTAAAAAAATAAAAAGATTACAGTTCAATGTGTCCCATACACCCAATCCAACCCATTCTAAATGTTAAATAGTAGAGGAGAAAGAGGGTCCCCCTGGCCCCTGCCCTAACCTCTCGAACTAGGGAAAAAGGCTCTAGCTGAACCATTTACAAAAATTGAAAATCTAACTATAGAAATGCTAGTCTTCATCCAATGCCTCCATTTTGCATTGAACCCCATATGTTCCAATACATACTAAAGAAAACCCCAATGCACATAATTGTATGCTTTCTCCATATCCAACTTAGCTTACACACAACTGGCTCCCCATTTTTGATTTGGGCATTCATACACTCATTAGCCACAAGAATTGCCTCCAAGATCTGTCGACCCCCTACAAATGAATTTTGTGTCTCTGATATAACTTCTCCCATCAGCCTCTTTAGTCTTATCCCGTGAACTTTGGCCATAATTTTTAAACATTCCCCACCAAACTAATTGGTCTAACATCCCTAATATCCATGACACCCTCACTTTCTCAAGAACAAGCGCTCTCTCTAACCATTCCTTGTCCACCTCACTAATCACATTGCACTCCAAATCCCCCACCCCCAATAACAAAAAGGGTCTCCTATACATTGTCTCAGAATACATATTCTGATAGATGATAGAATTGAACAACTCCCCTCATTTAACCTTTTTGGGATAATTACATCGTTCTTCTTTGAGATATTCGACAATTACAGGGACCTTTCCTTTGATCTTTGATATTGCACTGACCTTCCATGTTAGAATTTTTGGGAGATGTATAATTACACTGACATCTCTTGTCATATTTGATAATTATAGAGACCTCCCTTGTGATTTTTGAAAAAGATAGGGGACAAGGGTATTATAGTTGTATAAAGAAATTTAGTTGAAACCCTAGTACCTTCAATGACAGATTTTGTATGGTGGGGGGAATTTGTATATTGTCAGTATAACAAATGGGAGATCAGTGTAATTTTGGAGAACACAGGGGAGGTCCCTGCAATTGTTAGGTAACTTGAGGGACGTCAGTTTAATTATCCCAATCTTTTTCATTACTCAATTTTTCCCCTCAATTGTCCTGTTAATGGTCTTAATGAATTTGGATCACTTTTCTCTTTTCCTCCAAAATTTTGCTTCCTAGAGTGCTTAAGCGATTTATCTACCATCAGTAGTTCTCTACTCTTTTGCTTCCCTTTCTTCCTATCCTTTCTATCTCCCTTAAGAGTCAATAATTCTGGGCAAGGTATACATGGCCACATTCTCTTCCCTGTAGGTCAAAGCAGTCAAATAATCCCATGAACCTAGAAGACCATTTAAAGGATAGTGGTCAATATTAGAGAGATATTTTATAACGAGTCCTATGATGGTGACGTGGTCAACTATATCGCCCTCGGACAAATGCAACTCGTTATTGTACTAGATTAATATGATTAACTATAATATGGTTCCACACTCTGGTCCTGAGTTCATACAGCTTTGGCAGTTTATTCAACATATAGAGGCATGCTTTTATTTTTTTTTGCTGATGAGAATGGCGGTTCATGCTAATGCATCCTCCTTGCACTTTTCCTTATCATTTCAAAGTGGCAATAAAAATGACGTCTTTTTCCTAGGGTTTATGTTGTAAAGGTAGTGACTTCACTTTGGATAATAACTTACAGACACACACCATCAAGCTGATTGGCCTAAAATCTCTAATATTCTCTGCCTCTTCTTTCTTTGAAATTAGAGCTATAAAGGAGGCTTAAGGGCTCTGCTTGAAAGTCCCAAACTCAAAAAAAGAAAGAAGAAAAAAGTGGAAGACCAGTATTACATCCTCTCTAATAATTGATCTGTCAGTTCACATGTTCATAAACCTTCTCTATATCCAATTTGCAAACTTGCCCTTGTCATTGCCTTTCTTTCTTGAACCAATGCCCTTATTAGCAATCAGAACCACATCAAAGATTGCTTTGGCTGATAACTTATAGAAACACCCCATCAAGCTGATTGGCCTAAAATCACTAATATTCCTTGCCCCCTATTTCTTCGAAATTAGAGCTATAAAGGAAGCATTGAGGCCTTGCTTGAAAGTCCCAAACTCTAAAAAAATAATGGAAGACTGGCATAACATCCTCTCTAACAACTAACCATAACTGCTTGAAAAAATCCATCATGAAACCGTCTGGCCTTGGAGCTTTGTCCCCGTTACAAGAGTTGGGAGATATAACAACTTACGCTTCTTCAAATGGCCTCTCCAAATTAGATATTTTCTCCTTCGCCAATTCATTGAAATCTAAGTACTCCAAATGAGGTCTCCATGGATCAGTCTCCAAATAAAGCTGCTCATAGAACTAGGAAATGCCTTACATCACCTACTCTTCTTGCTCTAAAGTTCTCCCATTTATGACCACCCCACTAATGTTATTAAACCGTCTATGCGCATTTGCTACTTGATAAAAAAATCGAGTATTCCTATTACTTTCCTTCAACCACAAGGCTTTAGACTTGTCTCCAACTAATTTCTTGAGCTTTCCAAGGCCTTGCAGCTCATCACACTTTTTCCTCTCTTCCTCTCAAAGAATAACAAATTGCTCCTCGTCATCCAATTCCTTAATAACTTGAAGCAGTCTAGCCTTCCTCATTCGGAAATTCTCGCACACTTCTTTGTTCTATTTCTTGAGGACTTTCTTTAACAACTTAAGCTTTCTTGCCAACACATATCTCGACAAGCCACAAATCTGGTAGCCCCTCCATTAACTGACTTCTTAAAGCCTGGTTCCTAAGAATCACAGATACGGACATGAGACACATATACGACATGACATGGACACGCGGATACGACATTTCTTAAAAAAGTAGGACACGGATATGTCGGAGACACATGACCATATAATAAAAACCTAATGTTATTTCAATTAAAATTGACATAAAAACACATAAATCACAAAAATATTATCAAGATATTAAAATAACAAAGTCATAAAATAAAAATTTAAGCACTTCTTCATTAAATCATCAACATTCACGATTCAAGTTTCAAAACAAATTTACTTACTATTACATAGAACATATATATTTTTATATATAACCAAAAAAAAAATAAAATAAGGAGAAGAGGAGAAAAGGAGTGGGAAAATAAGAAAAAGAAAATGTGTACTAATGTGTACTAACGTGTTCGGAAAGTGTCAGAAATTCATAAAAAATAGAAAATTTGGACACTCCTTTTTCGAATGTCTGAGAGTGTCGTCCGACATGTGTCCAACATGGACACGTGAGCCAAAATAGAGTGTCCGTGCTTCATAGCGTGGTTCTTTCAACCTAGTGTTCTAAAAATGAAAAGACCTCTTCCTCTCTTCATCCCCCACAGTCCAATAGACCTGGGGAATGATCCAACCTGGGACATTGCTGAAATTTCCCTCCCACTAGACCAAGTGAACCTTCCACCCTCCAGCTGGAGTCCATGAACTCCATATCATTAATAAAATGTGTGAAATCCTTCATGACCCTTGTCATTCCACCTTCCCCCAATTTTTCAGAGGGGGATCGAACCACATTAAAATCCCTGCCACAGCACACAGGAAATTCCAACCATCCATAACTTGCTGTAGCTCCTCCCAAAGAACCAAACTGTCATCATCAGAAACTGGCCTATAGACACTCGAAAAGGCCCATTTAAAATCCTCATTCAGCATGATCAGGAAACAGGAGACTAGACAAGAGACAAGAGACTGAGAAATTTCCCACCTTCGGATCTCTGCCGGAGTAGAGTGTTGGACATGCATGAGCCTTTATTCTTGTTCGAGTTTCCTTCTCAGGAGGAAGCATCAAGAATTTGGAGAAGAGACTGGAGCTTTGAGGGAGCCCATGTCATCCTTGACTGGTGGGATGCAGGGGGTTGTCTTCACAGGGAACAGAATGAGCCCAAAGAGGTATGGGTTTGGTTCCTGGGATTGCCAATATTCCTGTTGAGCAATGAGATTTTTAAGAGTTCAGGGGATCGATGTGGAGGCTTCATCAGAGAACACGAAGAAACGAGTAAAGCTCACCTTTGGTGGGCTAGTGTAAATGCCTCGAAAAAGGAGATGCTGGCTACGGTGAAGATAAGGGTGGGTGTGTGGCAGTTCAAAGTTCCTGTTTGGGTTGAATCTGGGCCACATTTTAAGGTCAGCAATGACAAAAGCTCCGTCAATAGCAGAGTAGGCACCGGAGTTGACAAGGATGAGATGGTGGTAGAATACAAGCGAGGCAAAGAGAGCTCCTGAATCTTCTAGAAGAGGGCATGATGAGAATAGAAGGGGCCACGTGGGTGGGAGAAGAGGGTGTCAGCTTTCAAATTTCATAAATTGGACTGGGGGATATGTATTGGGTGGGAGAATGGGCTTCAGTGCTTCAGCTAAGGAGATGGGCTGGGTTCAGAATGGGCCTAATTGGCAAGACAAGAAATTTAGATCTACTACGGCTGATGGGCTGGTCCAAGGGTTGAATAGGGGTATGCTGGGTGACTGGCAAAGGCCCAAGAAAGTTTTGACAAGACCTTCAAGGGAGTGGTTCATATTTAATGGTGCAAGGGGTTTATAGGTGTTGGCTAATTTATATCAAGAAGGCCAGAGCGCAGGAGGGGACCTCAAGCAAGATGGGTTTTTTAGAAGAAGCACAAGATGTCAAAAGAGGAGGTCCTGATCTGTTTATTACGGGCAAAGGGATTATGGTGGTTCAGGAGGACAGCGCTAATGCGTAGAGGTTCATTGGAGGAAATGGGGGATGGGAGAAAGGTGAATCCAGCAGGGTGCATCAAGTCCAGCAAGAATTCAAGGGAAGCTCACTGAAGCTGTCGACCAAGTATTCTATGGGCAACTCGTGGAGGGACCATCTTCAGTACCAAAGTTCTCTAGCAATAGGGCAATGAAGGAACCAATGACCAACGGACTCCATAAAACACATATAAAAACAATTCACCAATTTGAAACCTCTTTTCTTCAAATTATCCATCGTCAACACTGCATTCCAAAAAACTGCCCATGTGACAAAAGCCACCTTCGAAGAGGCTAGGGTATGCCAAACAGGGATCAAAATTTCGTTTCGTTTCCATCGAAACAGGCGAAATGTTTCTGTTTCCTAGTGAACCGAAACGAAACACTAGTGGAATATCGAAATTCACATGTTTCCATAGAAACAAAGTTATTTTCGTAGAAGCATACCGAAACTAGTGGAAACATACCGAAATAATGGAAACATTTCTTTGATATCAGCAATACTTCTAGAAGTTGGTAAAAAATAATATCTATTGTTTTTTAAATGGAGATGATTGAAATATTAAAACCTAAAATTATAAAAAGATATTTCTATTTTTCTCAAAACAGTAGACAATGAAAGTAAAAATAGTGGAAATAAAATGTAAATAAATAATTTATTTTAATACTTAGTTATTAATTATAATAGGCTTAAATTACTTTATTTTTACTTATCATATTATATGTAACTTATGTCAAATTGTCTAATCCGTGAATATTACACAATATATATTTATTATTTTATAGTTTATAATAATTTTGTATAATTTATAAAAAAAATGTATAATAAATTCATATTACAAAAAGAAACTAGTTTTAAATCTTTTATACTAGTTTTTAATAAGTAAAGAGATATTTAATATTAATGACTAATTAACATTTATGTTTTTTTTTTTTTTTTAATTTCACCCTAGTATGTTCTTGTATGGATGGACATGTACCCTAAAACATTTTCAATTAATTATAATATTTATCTTCACATATTCATATATTTTACTTTTTGTTTCCAAATATTTCTATATATTTTAATTTTTTTTCATCATTTCCACTATGTTTCCGAAACGTTTCCATTTTCTAGGTGACCGAAACACAACACTACGAAATGAAATTTTGATCCTTGATGCCAAATTTCCCTCCAAGGAAAAATCCCTGTCACCTCTTTTAATCAATTCTAAGTTTAAAGGCAGGACAATAAACTTGCCCCTACGATCCACCAGCCATCTCATGGAATCCTCTTTGTCTGCAACTGGAACAAAATGATTAAGAATACCCATCAATTCCATTACCTCTCCATCTCCCAATCATGGAAGTTTCTCCTAAAGCAAGGAGACCAAACCACCCCCCTATCCCCATAAGACACTAAATCCGCCACCCATGCATCCTGATTAGAAGAAAGCTGAAAAAGATGTGGAAATCCCACTCTCAAAGCATTTCCCCACTCCATGAAGGACCAAACTGGAACAGATCGGCATGTGCTCCACACCTTAAATTCCCGGGCCGAAATGGAATAGACTGGCCCGTTGTAAACCAGAGTAAACTGGATTGAAATGGTTGGAACAGTGGCAAACTCAACCAGCCTGGCCCATTTTTTGGTTGGCTACCCTCAGCTTGGCCGGTGCATTTGGCTCAGGTGGCTTGGCTGTGTAAATAATATATATATTTAAAAAAAAAATCCGAATGACCCTAAACGACGCTGTACAACATCATCTTCCTCTTGCTTTGTTCCAGTGGTCACTGGTTAAACCAGTGACATTCTGGAACATCATTCGACACTGGTGAAGTAATGGTAATGATTCCCATGCATTTGTACGGCCATGGGATGGTCCTGAAACATGAGGAAAAATTTGCTAAAGATTATGTTTTGAAGGTTGTGAAACCGAATTTTGCGAGTTATGTACCTTCAAAATTCTTTCTAACGTTTGGAGTCCTCAGCTAACTGCTTCAATAATGCGATTGTCATTTCCCCAAATTATAACCTCAACCTATCTATTTGCAAATTCATGAGGTGTTGATGATAATTAGAGTACCAGTACACGGATCAATTGCAGAACATTGGTGATTCAAAATCCTTGGGATAAACAACTGTTTTGAGAATTTGTTATCCATACTCTCTTTCAATGTGAATGATTTTAGAATCTGGTTTTGATACCACTGATGGTCCTAGACATGTTAAACACAAACAATGGTGGTGAGTTATCATTGTTAGACTGGGTATCACACACCATATGGGAGAGAGAAAATAATTCTGCTCCCGTGTTGATGGAATAAATGAACAAAGATAGGGAAGAGGAAAGATATGCTGGGTTTTCTATCATATAAAATGAAGGCTCTTGGGTAATTTATAATGCAGCAATGGATGCAATGCAACCACCCAAGTGACCAATCATGAAAAATCGTAACTCTTTCCTCCATCAATCTCTCTCACACACACCCACCCACCCACCCATCCACCTACAGATACACATTTCTCTTGCCTATGTGTGAAAATGTACACAGAGTTAAATGTGATCACTCACTAATATACCAACATTCTAAACACTCACTAATTGGTACGTTGGTATACACATTTAGTGAGTTTGTGTTGGTAGATTTGCGGTGTACACAGTGAAATGTGATCACTCACTAATATACCAACATTCTAAACACTACTTGAAGAGATCTGTGCAAACCTGTTACACAAATTGACCCACGTAAACTCAATCCAAAACAACCTCTTAGAAAGGCATGCCCTTAAAATTTCAAAGTGGGATTCAGCTCATCATACACAATTGTGGGGAAATGCTAATATAGGGTTGAAAATGTGCACATGGACTTTGGATGTGTGGATTTGTCATTGAGTGGAAACCACCCGTCATGTCATGACAGCATATGGGCAAATACTTGATTACATAAAATCGAATCATCAAATCATGGAGTTTGGAGCACAATTTGTTTTGGTGCTATATCTCCACTGGGAAATTGAGTGTTGACTTCCCCTCAGAGCTTGTACACCTCTAAATACTCAAGCATTGCATGGTATGGGGTAGAAAACCAGGTATCAATCCCCTAATCTTTTTCCCCAACAAAGCCAAAAAAGAGAGTAAAAAATAGAGAAAGAAAAGAAGGAACTGAAAGTTTGGACATCAAAATTTTTGCCAAAAAATAAACAATTTAAGATAAATATTGATGAAGATTCTATAAAAACATTGAATAGTGAACGACAATGGAAATGTTTTATTCCCATGGGACACCCCAATGCCTCTTTATAAAATGAATGTCTTTGCATGGTGATGTGTGCACAAGCAAATTTCACAAAAGATAGTAAGAATATTGTAGTACGTAGTGGCTTCACCGATAAAAAAAAAAAAAAAAATTTGTGGGCAAAGAAAAAATTGTAGTAGTGGCTTTATCGTGCATTCATCCCTATATCTGTTCAAAAGGTAGCAGGTTTGCAGCCTTTCTTTTCATTGCATAAGATATTATCTGGAGCATTGTTGTTAACTTCTCTTATGTACATCTTTCTTGTTAGTTGAAGTTCTTGATAAACCTTTATGGTTTCATTCATTTTCTTTGAATGAAGATCAAATATTTTGTATCTGCAGCTCATCAGGATCTAATAAAGTTGTCATATGTAACATTCATGTGCTTTACAACCCTAAAAGGGGAGAGATTAAGCTTGGCCAGGTATTTACTGTCTGTGACTAGGCTATAACATTCTTTTGTCATATGATTGTGTGGTTGATCGTGTGCTTTCCAACCCTAAAAGGGATTTTTTTTTTGTTGGGGGGGGGGGCGGGGGGTATTTACTGTCCGTGACTAGGCTGTAGCCTTCTATTCTCTTATGATCGTGTGGTTGATAAAATTATATTGATTTCCATATTGCTCTGATTGGTAATGCTATAATTTGGTGATATTGTTAGCTCACGTTTGATAGGTGGAGTGACTGATAAATTAGAATCACTAAACACTTATGAAGCATGGACGAGATACAACGTACGGATTTGACATTATATGGATATACTCTAATAAGCATGGATATAGATACAGGACACGGATATGCCAACACGAGATTTTCAAAAAGTAAGACACAAACACGTTAAATAATATGCATATATATATATATATATATGATGTAATTAGATTTTAACATTATTTTAATCAATTTCAAGATTACCTATCAAAAATTAATATTAATAATAAAACATTTTTTACGATAGGTTTCATTTAATCAATTTACAAAAAATTAATATAAATTATTTTTAACTAATTCAGTGATATAAAATAAGTATATTGGTTATAGAAAAAAAAAATTAAATATATAAATTATTATTGTTTTTATATAATTCATCAAAGTGTACCAAGTAAGAAAGGGATTTGTTATTTTAGACATTTTAATAATGAAAGTTAAAAAAGTAATTACAAATTAAAGCAATTTAATTTTTTTAATAAGTTAGACCAATTTAAAATTTAATAATACTTATAAATAATTAATGCCTATTAAAAAAATTAGTATAAGGGAGGGGGAGACATAAAGAGAAGAGCTTTTGGGGGGGGGGGGGGGGGAGGGTGGAACATTTTAAAAGAAAAGAGGGATGGGGCTTCAACGATGATTGAGAGAAGGAGAGGCCTTCGACGACGTCGACAATGATTGAGAGAGATTGAGATTTAGAGAGAGAGAGAGAGAGAGAGAGAGAGAGATCACAAAGTGAAGAAGAGGGCTTCGATGAACATGAGATCGGAAAGAACGATCGATGTCGTAGAAGGAGGAGAAGAAGGAAAAGAAGAAGGTACTTGGGTTGTTGATCTCGCACAAGGACAAGTGACTGTCCATCTCATCCTCTTTGCTTCTCAATCATTTTTTTGATACATATCTTCCTCTTTCCTTCACCATATCATGTTTGGATGTGTCCTAACGTGTCAAGAACGTGTCTGAAATTTTGAAAAATAAAAAGAATTCGGACACTCAATTTTCACGTGTCGAGCACATGTCCGAGCGTGTCTGGATCGTGTTCGTGTCCTAGACATGTCTGACACTGACAATGTGGCATTCTGAACATGTTGGTACTTAGGTCATATACCTACTTGACAACTTTTAAGAAAATTAGGATATGAATATGTCAAGGATACAATAATATATACATATATATGTATGTATGTATGCAGGAATGAATATATAAATTAAAAAATGTTTATGTATGTATGTATGAATGTATAAAATAAAAAAATAGTTGTTTGTTATGCTATATATACATTATGAATTCATTTGATATTTTAATTTTTTTTAAATTTATAATATTAAAATTGATATTAGAAAAATAAGGTCATGTTGCATTAAATACACTTGGAACCAATTTCAAAATGATTAACCATCTTTATATCTCAATTATTTTTCTCTAAGAAATAATCTCGATATTTGAAACTCATTATATTTTCCATTACATTCATATGCGATACTAGAAATAGCACATCTTAGTGTTCAATACGATGTCATAGATGGAGGATCTCAAGTGGTAGTATCGTCACAGTCAAGTCATTTTTATGAGGATTGGAAGGTCTCCAGGGATTTCCTTTTCATTGGATAAGTATTTGGAAGTCTAAAGTCTTTATTAAAGTGGTGTTTTTTAGGTGGTCCACGGCTTGGGAGGCCATCCTTATGAAGGATTATTTGAAAAAGTGGGGTTTCAAGATGCTCAATAGGTGCTATACGTGAAAGATAGTAGAGGAACCTCCCATCACATCTATTTTGTTTGGTGGCTTGGGATGTTTGGGCTTCTCTTTCTGTGCCTTTTGGAATCAAGTGGGTCATGCTGGCTTCTACTATGGATCTTTTTGATACTGGTGGGGGAATGCAGATGAAAAGGGCACAGACCATCTGCATGATGGTGCTGTTATGTGTTACGTGGTGCATGGTTTTAAATTGCGATATCAAGATACATAATGGTTGCGGTTGTCGTGTAAATGTATTGGGAGCATTAGTTGATATGTAATAGGAATCATAAACTGTTTTTTTTTTTTCAATCATGGGAAAAACCTCTTAAAATTCATTAATACACGGTTTTACTCCAAGACACCACATTTTAGCATTTTAAATGTTTATTTTAAATTTTTTGACGCCTGAAAATATTTTTACTAATTATTTTAGATTTTATATTATGTTTTAAGTCAAATTAATAAGAAAATATCATCTATTATATATAACATTGCACTAAGCCACTAACTAATATCATGATAACTAGAAACACAATTATAAGTCAATAACTAATAATTCATATTAATTGTAATTTTCAATGTTATTTTTGAAGTGCTTACATACATTTGTAAGAATACCAAGTCAAGTTTTATAGTGATAATTAAAAAAATTTAAGAAATAATTTTTTTGATAAAAATAAAAATACTTATTTGTATATAAAAAATGCATCATGCCCTTAAAATCTTCACCAAGATTGTTAATAATAATATATTAATTACTTTTTTTGGGACTCCAAGATAATTAATTAAATTTTTTGATAGATAAATCTCTCACACACACACGACAACAACCTTTTAAGGGAAATTGAACTCTCAACTTTATTTTAAATAGCATTGTAGTTATAAAATAAAAAAAAATAAGTTTATAAAAATAAGTTGTATCCTTATTAATTTTTGAAATTGTTTCTACTAGATTATGTTAGAGGCTCAACACCAAATGTTGAACCCTTTAATAGTATCACCGAACAAACCAAAAATAAACGACTAGGAATTTTATAAAATTGTAAATTATTAGTTTTTTTTGTTAAGAATATTCACATAAAGTGAATTTTTTAAAAAGAGAAAACTCTTAAAATAGACAAAATAAACTTATAAATGAATTGTAACATGTGGACATAGAAATTGTGATACTTGAATATGCCATAAAAAATAGAAAAGACTTTACGTGTTATTTAATTATATTTGATTTGATTACGATATATATTTCTATTGATATCAATTATGTTAATTTATATTTTTTAATTATTGTAATAATTTAGACATAATTCTAAAATTAATACTTTTTTTTTAATTAATTATTTCCTAAAATTTTAAATTAATAGTAAATATATCACATATTAGCAAAATTAGAGAAAATCTAGAGTTATAATTTTTATTATAATTACATATTATTATTTATTATTAATGATAAAAGCTTTAAAATGAAAAAAATTAAAAAGGGATGCCCTTCAAGTTGGACACTTAAAAACTATATGATTACATGAAAAAAAAACACACCAAATCATGTTTATACATATGATATGAGCATGCTAACATTCACTTGATATTCTCATTTTACATTATATTTGATATATAAATTTTTATTATTTTATTTATTTAATTAATCACTTTAGATAAAAATACATCCCTACATATTAATTTTAAAACAAGAAAAATAAATTAAATATCATTTTTTATTATTGATAAAAAAAACTTAAACATAGAAGGGAAAAAAAGGCCCTCCAATTTGACTCTTAGAAAATGGATGACTAAATGGAGAAAAATGGGGGCTATTTGCACTCACAACTAAAAAATTGCATTCCAACTTTTAATGAAATTACAATACTGTCCTTACATTCAAAACAAGCTAACTATTCATTAAGGTCTACTTTGAAATTTTGCTTGTAATTGTGGAGTGCAAGACTAAGTGTACAGTGCCAGTAGAGCTCCCAAAAAAAATAAAAATAAATCATGTTTATACATATAATCATGATAACAATTATAACATCCACTTAATAGTATTATTTTACAATATATCTGATCTATAAATTTATATTATTTTATAAGATTTAAATATTATTTTATATAATGTATTTCTTGCAATTGTTATAACAATTAATTTATAGAATAATTAATTAAATTATGTTGATTAGAAAATAAATTTTAAAATTAAACAATAAATAACAGAGTATACGTCCATTAATTGTAATTTAATAATCTTAATTACTTATGTGTGTGTGTGTGTGTATATATATGCATGCACATTTAAGAATACTAGGTTTTTTATAGTTATAATTAATATTTTTTTATTAAAATAAAAATACATATATGTGTATAATAAAAGCAACCTCAAATATTAAACTGAAATGATCAAAATTTTCAAGAAAAAGAAAATCATTGTTGAAAAAAAAATAGATTTTTATTCTACTATTTCAATTTTTTATTGTTTATCTCTACTATTTTAGCTTATTTTTATTTATTTATTTATTTGTTTATCACTATAATTAAACATAAAACTATACTTCATTTAAATTTACTTAATTTTGCTTTCATCTTCAATATTCCATTTAATTTTGTAGTAAATAATTTTCTTCTATTTCTTAGGTTGTTCTATTAATTTATTTACATTATTAAATAATTACAAGTAATATAATAATTAATTTGATATTCTATACATTCTTATAATTGGATAAACTTTTCACATGCAACGCACGTGCTACATGACTAGTGTGTGTGTGTATATATATATATATATATATATATATATATATTAGAATTTTCTTTTACAACTACAGGTAGAGGCCGGGATATCATGGGGACGATAAGATGATCCTAAAAGTAAAAAATATTTTTCTCAAACAAATTCCATGGAGAGATATCGTCTTGGACATCCCATGTTTATATATCAGTTTTTTGTCCTTATAAAAAATAAACTTAATATTATAAGTTTATTTTTTTTATGTAAATAGGTGAAAATAGAATAGGTAAGGATCACTGTAAATACATGTCACCGCAGAAATAATGCCATTAACTGGTTTACCGTTAACAGAGAATATATAGACTCCATTAAAACCACGTTGGCTCAAAGCGAAACAATGAACCAATTTATTAATTGTTAGACTTAAAATAGTCCTTCACAATGCTCTTGCTGTCTTGCATACCTTGAAATATTAATAATACTCAAAGCTCACTAATGTGCATCCTTTTGAACGGAGATTCCTATTAAACATATCATGTTACGGCCTGTTTACTTCAGTCACAAATTATCTTCATTCCACTAATCATATATATATATACATCCTATTATGATAACTATCACAATTTCAATTTTAATTAGGAGACTACTACATATTCTTTGACTCCTATCAAAAAATTATTAATGCAAAATAAGAAACTTCTCAAAAATCTAGATTTAATGAATAAAAATATAGATTCAATTTACTGGGCAGGTTCGGGATAGATGGTATTTTTTGTAGGCTGCAAGTCTTCACCCCCTTCGTTTTTTAGAGTGAAACTTGAAATAAATGAAATAAATAACATATTAATATTTACCCAATCAACGAAATGAAAATAGCAGCACTATTTTTCAATCAGCCCTTTAAAGGGAAATTTTCTCTTAAGCATACATGAATAAAAGATCAAATAAAATATCACAGATCATACATTGATTATATTAGGTAAGATTGGAAATGAGGCAAGTTGCAATGTGAACGAACATTGTATTTAAAAGCTATTTTGAGCAGTTCATTTTTTTTAACAGGTCATAACATGAAATTCTCAAGATCAAGACCATGATACATCATTTTAGATTGATTCAGTTCATCCAAAACCTTTACACATTTGTAACTAGTAAAAAATTATTATCTAATTATAGTCCAATCTATGGTGTAGGGAGAAATTATCAATTACTATATGGGTCCACTGTGATCAAGGCTAAGTTTCACAATGAAGGGTTTCGCCATCCATATTTTATCTTTAGCTCGATCAAGTTTGGGTCGAGGTAAAGGTATATTCTATTATGAAGGATCCAACTGAATCTTTATATAGAAGTTTATGCTTACGTAATGATTCCTTTTGACGAGATTTAAGACTCTTTTTCTTTGCCCAATTCATGTGATCATAACAAAATCTTTCACCCCATTCCTTTTTTTTTTTTTTTTTTATGAGTTCAGGCCAAAGACTTTCAGGCCGTAATCTTTTCTCTTAAACTATTGCCCGCTCTCAACTCAAGGAATGTTTGCATATCTATGAACCATTCGTTTGGTTCCATCTTTCATCTTAGTCAATTTGGCTCTTTCTTATTTTTTGATGATATTAGGGGACTGGCCTTTGAAAGATTCTATGTCACTTGCGAAACCTTTCGCTTGTTTCATTTGCCTCAAACTCTTATGCTTCCCTAGACCAGGCTGGAAGTGTTGGAATTGATTGTTTCATAAAGAAAATAAGCCCACTTCGGATAACGCAGATTTAGAAGTGATTTCTATGCCTATAGTTTCTCTTCATTCCATGCTTATCTTCTTTCTATTCAAGATAGAGTTGAGATTATAACTTTTTAAAATCTCTCGAATTTATTAGGTACGATTTAAATACTTTTGTGATATTTTTATGGCACCATCCTAGAGCATATTTTGGTGAGATGGAGGACTAATCATGCACAGTACAATTACGGCACCATCCTAGAGCATATTTTGGTGAGATGGAGGACTAATCACGCACAGTACAATGATGGGGTTGAAAATCTAATTTTGCCTCGAGGGATGCAACCAACTATACATGGGATTGCCCCCTTTTTTTTTTCACTCCCGCACACAAACAAATAATTGTATGGCAGTAATATCCTAAGGGTCTTTCATACTGAGTACGCTTTTTTTTTTTCATCTTTGGGCCGTGTTGGCATGTTTTTGTCAAACTAAATCAAAATTCATCATTTGACTACTCTCATTTAATTGATATTTGATGGTAAAGTTTCAGATGTGTTTCTTTCCTTTGGATATATTGTGTGGGAAAAAGCCATTGGAAGAGCTAAACCAAAATACCAAGCTCAACCCTTTTTTTCTTTCTAACAACGTTGATGTGGGGATTGGGCCGAAAAAGAATCTAAGTTGAACTTGTATGAATGGACTTTAAAATTCCTATTTTACATAGGGTTCACATCTATAAGTGATAAATGAATAACCACTTGGCAATACTAGTAGTAACTAACAGGTTCAACACATCCATGGACACAGTAAATATATCTATATACCAACAGTGGCTTCGTATATTTGTTGCCACTTGCCACAACATCTGGGAAAAAAGAGTTGATGCAAACAACAATCTGCAACTACTAAAAATTATTGTGGCAAGTAAATGACATGCAGAAATTGAGGCAACATCAAATATTAATATATGCTTGCAAAATAGAGAGTGATACGGAAAGAGTATAACCGGTCCAATATTAATCATATTGAGATCAACTTTGAAGCAGCAGATTTGAGGAACCGTTGCGTCAGTAATTTAGCACTCATTTATTGAGCCAATCCTTTTTAGCTCGAGAGTATATAGGACATAAGGCTACATCAATCTTCTTCAATTCGAGAGTAAGCCATAAATCATAATTTGAGTGTGAGGTTTCCCAAACAAAACGATAAAAGTAAAATACCATTTTGGTTGGTAACCTCCCCAGTGGAGTAGCCAAATTGTAGGTATAGGGTTCAGGTGGGAATATAAGAGTGGGAGCTACATGTTAGAAAGGATATCAGAGCGGTGTCTAGGAAGAAGGTGAAACAATCCAAACAGCGAAATCCATAGGGAAGGCTTCTCTCAGTTATTTCTTCTCTAAGTACGCATCTTTGTGGAGGCCCTATTTATATAGGATGATCACGTGCTATCCTCATGCATCATGACGGTTTCATTGGGGTCAAGGATCGGTCTCCACTTGTATTTCTAGAAAGTAATAGAAGCTCATAGAAGAACCAAGAAGATTCTCTCATAGTTTGGAAGGGCTAGTTTGCCTCTACCCCTAATCATTAGAGCCGAACTATTAGAGCTGAACTACTAGAGCCAAACTATCAGAGCCAAACTAGTGGACCAATCACCTTGGCCACCAATCTACACGACCTAGAGTATCCCGTATTACAGATCTTAGGCCTCCTTCCCCTTCGGTCCAAGAATTTTAAATCTATTTTTAGCTCGACATAGTTTAAGTCGAGGTCATAAGTTCATAATGGATCATACTTGAAGTAGCACTTTGTTCTTTATCATTGGCTTGACATGTTCGAGCCTGTGTTCACGGTAATCTTTCAATATTTCACGTATGGACTTCATGTTCACAAATCCCATATCCACACCCTTCAATTTACTTGGGTCTGCCTTTGGGTGCTTCTCCCAAATCTAAAGGCATTTGGGACTGTACTGGATAGATTCCAAAGGAGATTGGCAGGGTGGAAGAAGCAATACCTATCTAAAGGGGGAAAGCTTACCTTATTAAAAAAGCACTCTTGGGAGTCTTCCTACATATTATTTGTCCCTTTTCCATATCTCGACTTTTGTAACTGAGAGGTAGGAAAAATTGCAAAGGAGATTTCTTGTGGGAAGGAAAAGATGAGGAAAAGAAAATGCACTTATTAGGATGGGAGAGGAACGAGTTGCCGATTAAAGAGGGAGGGTTGGGGCTAATTGGGTAAAGTATTTATGGGCTTTCAATAGGGCCTTAATTGGAAAGTGGATTTGAAAATGTGTGGGGGGGAATCCAACGCCAATTGGAGGAGGGTTTTAGAAAATGAATTTGGGAATGAGGAGGGTGGGTGGATTACCAATATGGTAAATGTTCCTTATGGGGTGGGGTGTGGAAGTCTATAAGGAATGGGCTGGCTGAATTTCTTTGTCGTATCTCCTTGGAGGTTGGTAATGGTGCTCGAATTAAGTTTTGGTATTAGAAGGATTCATGGAGTGGGGAAATGCTTTGAGAGAGAGATTTCCACATCTTTTTCAGCTTTCTTCTAATCAGGATGCATGGCTGGCAGATTTAGTGTCTTATGGGGAGAGGGGGGTGGTTTGGTCTCATTGCTTTAGGAGAAACTTTCATGATTGGGAGATGGAGGAGGTAACGGAATTGATGGGTATTCTTAATCATTTTGCTCCAGTTGCATACAAAGAGGATTCCATGAGATGGCAGGTGGATCATGGGGGCAAGTTAGTGTCCGGCCTTTAAACTTGGAATTGATTAAAAGAGGTGACAGGGATTTTCCTTGGAGGGAAATTTGGCGTACGCTAGCCCCTTCAAAGGTAGTTTTTGTCTCGTGGGCGGTTTCTTGGAATGCAGTGCTGATGATGGATAATTTGAAGGAAAGAGGTTCCAAATTGGCGGATCGTTGTTATATGTGTTATTCGGAGGAGTCCGTTGGTCATTTGTTCCTTCATTGCTCTATTGCTAGAGAGCTTTGGTACTGTATTTTTTCAATTTTTGGGTGTTATTATATCATGCCGAGATCAGTTATGGAACTTTTCAAGGTTGGCAAGGAAGTTGTGTAAAGAGTAGTGTTAGGACAGTTTGGGATTTTGTGCCATTGTGTCTTTTTTGGTGCCTATGGCGAGAAAGGAATGGACGAGTTTTTGATGGGGATGAAACCCCCATAGTTAGGTTAAAAGATATATATTTGAAATACTTGTACTTTTGGGCAATTAGAGTGTATCCTCATTGTACAGATTCTTTTGTAGAATTTTTCGACAGTTGTAAGCTCTAACTTAGAGTTTTTTTTTTTTTTTTAAAGGGCTCTCCTCCCTCAGGCGCTCTTCAATGAAAAGTTACTTGTCAAAAAAAAAATACTATCACTATAATATTTTTTTCTCTGCACTTCTTGTGTCTTTCCAGTCTGTTTAACATTCTGCAAGAAACTAGTGTTTAAGATTTTGCTGGATGGTTTACGTTAGGATTCTTAGTAGAGGGATTGTGTCTTATTAAAGGTTTTGACATGAATATCACGTCAAGTTCTTTCATTCCATGTTAAATTGGTACACAAATTTAGGATATATTTATTGCAAATATCCATCTGCTCAGTGCATGTTAGATATGTTAAGTCAGCACTCCCTTTTTCTGTGCATTCCATATTGAGCTTGTTCATTCTATATCTAGTTGGTATCATTGCTCATATAAAGATTTATATAAGCTGGTCTTTTGTCCATGCTCAACTTAACGGAGCTTTATGCCAACTATTTGGGATGGTTAAATGAATCAGGACTAGAAGCTCCCTCAGTTAAACTACACATTGCCATATCTTTTTTTTAACTCTCTCAATCCAAGTTAATTTTTGTGTTCACTCCATCTTTGTTTTTTGGATAAGTAATTGAAATATTATAAATGGCACCAGGGGTGTGCAGTGCACCCATTTACAAAAGAAATGATACAACTAAACTTTTGTATTACACACAAAATAAGAAAATCGAAAATATCTCCAGACCAAGTCAAGTCCCCTGAAAATAAAAAATAAAGGGTGATCAGAAAGACAACCTTGACGATTTAAATTATCTCTGTTTCCTTTCTCTCCATAAGATCCACCAAAGGCACATGGGTGTTGCACACCCCACCTATCTAGCCCCTTTCTTGACTCAACATCCTCTCCAACTAGAAAGAACATCTATAAGTTGATCTAGGCATCACCCAGTGGACTCCAATAAGGTCAAGCACAAGTGTCAACATATCCCCAACAACCACACAATAATCAAGAGATAGTTAACTGTTTCTTCCTCTTTTTGCATAAGACACCAATTGACAGTAATTTGCCACCTCTTTCACAGATTGTCAATGTTCAGTCCATCTTAAGTTTTAGATCTTTGGCAATGCAGAATCATTTCAACCACACAATAATCAAGAGATAGTTAACTGTTTCTTCCTCTTTTTGCATACGACACTAATTGACAATAATTTGCCACCTCTTTCACAGATTGTCAATGTTCAGTCCATCTTAAGTTTTAGATCTTTGGTAATGCAGAATCATGTCGCTAGTTCTTTTATCTGCTCTTAGCTCTCTCTCTTCCCCCCTTCCCCCCCCCCCTCCCCCCCCCCCCCCCCCCCCGGCGCTCTCAATTGTCCAGTTGACTTGGTCAGAGACTCAGAGGTGCTTCATTTTTTACACTTTCATAAAATGCTGTTGAAACTTTCCTGAATTGGTTTGTTAGTGTAGGGATATAGTTTGCTGTGGTTATTGGTGTGTAAAAAATTTGTGGATTGGGGGGGGGGGGGGGGGTAGTTGAAGCGTTATTTATTCTGCACGACTACTGATAGTATGAAATTTGTTTCGGTGGCGTGCCCCCGGGGGTGGGGGGGGGGGGGGATTTGCAAATTATTATTATTTTTTTGGCGTCAACTGGAAGTGGTGTGTTTTTCATTCTCAGGTTAAGCTTTTAAACTAAACTATACCTTATTTTTTTAATGCACTTTAACTATTGAAAACGCTTCTGCCTACGAACAGATTAGGGTGCTTCTGGAAAGATCTCATGCTGTTTCTAAGCTTTGGGATGATGCTCCTGTTGTTCTGTGTGGGGATTTTAACTGTACCCCCAAGGTAGATCCATTTTATCTGTTATTTCATTACTTCAGCATTGGTTGTGTTACTTCCATTACATATATTCTGTTGTTCTGTTCGGGGATTTTAACTGTTTCCCCAAGGTATATCCATTTTATCAGTTATTTCCTTACTTGAGCATCAGTTGTGTAACGTCCATTACATATATCTACCATCAGATACATCTTTGTGTTTGGTTTGGTTTTCATGTTTTATGCCAATAACATACTTCCTTGCTTTTGTATCAGAGTCCATTGTACAATTATATATCAGAACAGAAGGTAAAATACTGTTCTAGATTTGCTTCCATGTTTGATCGTTGTGCATTCTGCAAGGTAAAATGTTCAAAAAATCACTGTTCTTCCATTGCAGTTAATTTTGTCTGAACTGCCTAGAGATGAAGGTATCTGGACAAACGTCTGCTGCAATTCGTGCACCAATTCAGTTTAGCCCTTCTTTCAGGTATAATGTTTACTGGTTAAAATGTTTATCTATTGAGCTCACAGCCTCAGAGTCAGGCTTTTGTTGCATGCCCATGAATTCTGAAAAACTCATAAAATGTTGTAGGGATCATTCTTCTCACAATTCAGTTCAATCTCCACAGCTGGTTGATCAAAGGCAAGGCGGGCAGAGTGATTCCCTCTCAGATGCACAGAAGCAGAATGGTCCAGATAGCAATTTGGGAAATGATTCTTTCATGAAGAGTTTGTCTCACCTTCAATGTAATAACACTGTTTTGAATGTGTCTGATAGTTCTTTCATCAATGGGAAATATGGAAATAAGAACAGTGCGTTGACTAAAGAAACTCATCAGGATGTGGTGGATGGTTCTAAGGATGAAATTGAATCAACCATCTGTGTTCCAGCTGGTGGCTTAAAGGAAAGTCCAAGTAGTTCTGACAATGAAGGTGGGTTTTCTGTTGATCAAATGAAGGGTGGGACTCATGAATTTATTCATGTAGATTCTTGTCACAAAGATGTCTACTCTAATGTGATTGAAACTGGACATGGAGAAAAGGTATATGCCACCTTTAATGCAGAATGTGGTTCATCTAGTGAAAAATCTGAATCAAATTCATATGCAGAAAATAAAAGTGGGAACTGCAATAAGGGGAACCTCTCCTTTACCGGTGACGTTTATTCTTCAGATTCCATTACTAATCCTGAGCCTGCAAGTGTTTCCAACCTGGATATTGCTTCATCTGAGAGTTTCCACAGGACTTCCTTTCTCAATGCTGTAGAAGACTCTTCTGGAAGCGCAGGTTATTTATCATCACTTTCAGTTGCCAATGACAAAGGTAACCCTTCAACCTCATTTGAAGTTGACATCTCATCTGACTCTACAAACATTGACTTTGTGGGTGATGGAAAAATGGAGAATTTATCACCTAATGAGTTATTTGAAGCCACAAAGGAAGATGAGAGTTTAGGTGAAGATTGTACCACCTTTTTATCTGAGTTGCACAATATCAGTGGTCGCTTTCCATCTGTCAGTAAATTCATAAGATCTGATTTTGTAAAATCGGACGAGTCCTCTAAGGAATATGTTACTATTCCACACAGCGAACAATTGCATACTTCTAGTGATGAGGTTCTGGATGATGATTCTCTTGGAGTGGAATCTATGCTTGCTGATGTGATGAGAACTACTTATGATCCATCAGCGTGGACTCCAATGGAACTAGAAACTGCAACAGGTACCGCAGATTGCACAAATATGGAACATCCTCTAAAGTTGAGAAGCACATATGCAGAAGTTGAGGTGGGTCGTGTTCCTAGTCTCTCTCTTCCTTCTCTGACATCTGCTCTTCCCTTTTGATATACTAACAATAAAACTGGCATTGCTTAAGTGTAGTATGGAGGTTTACGTATTTGTGCATTTGCAGGATTATTCAGGGACTAGAGACTCAAATGGAGAACCCCTAGTGACCAGTTACAATAGGTGTTTTTTAGGCACAGTTGATTACATTTGGTAAGTAATCTTCAAGGTTCTTACTTCCTTTTGGTCCTCTACCAACTGCTTCTGCTTATTAGAATTGAAACCACATGTATGATATCGTGCAGGCGCTCCGAAGGTCTCCAAACTGTCAGGGTGCTTGCTCCAATTTCGAAACATGCCATGCAGTGGACTCCAGGATTCCCCACGAAGGTACATTATTGTTTTAATTATGAATATGTCCTGCATATTTCAGAACACCACCACATCGAGGCCTTAAGTGGTAGTAATATGATATTAAAGCATTTATGGCCCATCAATGCGGTGATATCATCAGAGACCTCAAATTTTATAGCCTGTTCTATTTTTTTTTTTTTTTTTTATAGGTAAATGTAAATATGTATTATAAACAAGGTACCTGAGGGGGGCAAACCCATGTGCAAAAAAAGGGACTAGGCTACAACAAAATAAAGGCCTTAGTTCCCCCAAAAAGGAAACAAAAATATCTAAATACATAGGGTATTCCTCTTTACTCCAAAAATACCATAATTGCAAAAAAGAATCCTTAAGAACCCAAACAGAGAGCTTCTTGTCTTTAAAAATTCGTCGGTTTCTCTCTTTCCAAAAGGACCACACAAGACGTAGCGGCGCCATTCTCCATACACCTTTCAATTGCTTCTTCATCCGACTTCCTCTCCAACTCAATTTTTTTTTTTTTTAACAGAGTGGCCGGCGTTACCCATCCAAAATCAAAAAGCGACATCGCCAAATTCCACATATCTTGGGCCACACAACAATCAATGAGAAGATGATCTACCGTCTCCTCCTCCTCCACCTCCTTACACATGTAACACCGACTAGGAAGATGAAAACTCCTTTTCTTCAAATTTTCCACGAAAAAAGAATAGCTTTCCATTCCGCTACCCAACAAAAGAATGCCTCTTTCTTTGGAATGCGAGGAGTTCAAATCAAGTGCCTGGTGAACTGCTCTCCCTTCCTCCCAATCAAGGAGAGATAGAATGACTTCACCGTAAAACCCTTACTCCTATTACCCGCACAAACCATAGCATCCTCTCTACCATCCCTAATAGTGTATCTATTCAATAAATCCATCAGCTCCGCCACCTTCCCCATTTCCCTTATGCTTGGAAGAGGTTAATTATTGTGGCAAAGTATGGTTGCTTGAAAGGGAGATGGATGTACAAGGATATGGAGGGTTTTTTTAGGGTGGGCTTGTGAAAGAGCATTAAAAGGGGTGGGGATTTCTTGAAATACATATCTTTTGAGGTGGGCTCGAGGGAGAAAGATAAGTTTTGGAGTGATGTTTGGTAGGGAAGTTTGGCTTTTAAGGTGAGGTTCCCCCAACTATTTTGAATCACCTCTCACAAAGAAGCTAGGGTGGCAGGTTTTGTGCATCAGTCTGGAGGTGAGGTAGTTTGGACCCCTCAATTTATAAGAGACTTCCAAGTTTGGGAGATAGAGGAACTTGCAAGGATGATGTAAGTCTTGCACAACGCTAGAGTCAGACTTGATCAAGATGATGTGGTTAGATGGCTGCTGAAAACTTTGGCCATACAGTTGAGAAGAAGAAGAAAAGAAAGGATAGAAGAAGAGAAGTTCTTATTATTGCTGTAATCGTAAAAGATTGCCAATATAAATAATAAAATAACCCTTCTAGGGCCAATCAAGAGAAAAAGGACTAAACTATACATATTACTAGTTATTCTAATACCTTCCTACAAACTCATGTTGTTGTAGTTAAGAGCATCAAGAGTTTGCCAAGTAGATAGTGAAATTGTGAAAGTGCGGAACATTGTGAGACTTTATAAAGAATAAAGAAGTTAGCCAGTTATAGTGTAAAGGGAAGAAATTAGAGAGAAATTGCCAAGCTGAAGATGATGATGCACAAAATAATAATCAATCTCAATGTATTCCGTATGCACATGAAAGACAGAGTTGTGGATAATTTGAATGGCATTTTGTTATTACGGTGCATAAGACTAGGAGCTGATAGTGAAATGCGCGAAGCTTGAAAGAAGATGAAGAAGGAAATAATAAACTATTTTTTTTATAAGTAAAGATAATATCATGGAAAAAACACCAAGGGGTGCACCCATATACAAAAAAAAGGAATATATGCCCATTACTTAAAAAAAAGAAAAACCCATACTCAAAGAGACCAAAAAAGCTACAAAAGAGTCTATAGACAAAAAGTAGCTCCTCGTAAGCCAAAAATAGAGAGATCTCACGACTAAATGTTTCACTATCCAAATGAGAGCCTCAACACCTTCGAAAGGTCTATTGTTCCTTTCCCTCCAAATGATCCACCATACATATATATATATATATATAATGGGGTCATATGCCACGCTCTTCCTAATCTCCTACCAAAAAATCTACCCTTCCAAGACGCTAAAACATCCACTATAGAACGCGACATCATCCAACAAATCCCGAACAAACCAAGCAAGAGAGAACAGATAAACCAAGAGAAAGGGCAATGAATTAGGAGATAATCTACTTTCTCCTCATCACATTTACATAGGCAGCACAAATTCACCATCACCTGACCTCTTTTCCTAAGGTTATGCATTGTGAGAATATTCCCCAAAACTGCAGTCCAAGCAAAGAAATCCACCTTGCAAGGAGCTTTAGTTTTCCAAACAAGCTTCCAAGGAAATTGATGACCCCCGGTCCCAAATAAGAAGCAAATAGAGGGATCGCACCGAGAAAACTCCCTCTCTGTGTAACCAGTCAAATGAGTCCTCCACTGATGAAGAAATATCATGTTTGTACAAAAAATTGAAAGAAATTTAACATTTTGTCCAATTCCTAATCCTAAATATCTCTACAAAACTGTACATCCTAAGTGGAAACTCTCGTGTTACTGCTAAGATAGTCAGCCACCCTCGCATCTTTATTTGATGTGATTCAAAACAAACGAGGATAGGCAAAACAAAGCTGCCCCCTGTCACTCCACACATGAAATCAAAATCTTTTTCTCATTCCATTTCCCACTTGCCATCTGATATGTTTAGAAAATTCATTCCATTGATGTTCTTCAATACACCAACCCCATACAAAAGACGCACCTCCCTTGAACACCACTCCCCGTCCTCAATCTCATACCTTTTCCGCACTATTTTTCTCCATAAACTCTCCTTTTCCATTCTAAACCTTCGTAACCATTTCCCTAATAGAGCTTCATTATACACCCTGAAGCCTTCTAATACCCAAGCCCTAATAAGAAATAGACTTGTGATCCTTAGAGTTTCCCGCCCAGTCAATGTCTGAACAGGCGCAAAGCTTTAAAGAAGATGAAAAGGAAATAATAAACTCTGGTGTAAGGTTTCTAGAAGATAAGATAACACAAGATGTAGATAATAGTGGCTGGCGTAGTGAACTGAAGTAGGGGAAGAAACAAATTAGCTAACAACATGAACAACCAAAGTAGTATTAGGCCGTGTAATAGTGAGCTACACCAAACTACCAACAATAAAACGAGACTGTTAAGCAACCAATTACTCTAAAAGCTTAAGTTGTTAGAGAATGAGTCAACAATATATATCAAGTTCTCAACACTTTCCCTCACGTGCAACCCAGGACTTGCATATGGAGAGGCTAAGAAATCAGAGACAAATGTGAAGTAAAAGATAATGCAAATGCAAACCGGGAATAAATGCAAATCGAGAGACATGAACTTAAGACCTCTCACAACCAAGGCTTTGATACCATGTTAACCAACCAATTACTCTAAAAGCTTAAACTACTAAAGAATATGCCAACAATGTATATCAAACTCTCAACATATACAATGCTGGATCAAACAATTGAACACCATCAGAAGAAGCATATCGAACATTGAGCTCTAAAGTCAGAGAGAGACAGGCAAGGATATCATAAGCATACTTAGACCGAGAGAGAGGATAGATTTTTGGAGAATAGGCAACCTCGATACCTAAGAAATACTGTAGATGGCCTAGATCCTTCATTACAGACTAATGTTGCAACTGAGAGATCAACAACAAAATCCCACCGGTGTCATCTCCAATAATGATCATATCATTAATATATAGAAATTGAATAGTATGTCTTGCAAAAGTAGAACGAAGGAAAAGAGTAGAATCATCATCACTAGCCCAGCAACCTGTCATAAATGACAGTAGAGAATTTGTCAAACCAAGCCTTAGAAGCTTCTTTGAGTCTATATAAGGCTCATTTGAGTTGGCACACCTTGCCAGGACTATGAGGGAGTCCAGGAGGAGAAATCATAAAAAACTATTCAGCCAAGCCCCATTAAGAAAAGCATTCTTCACATTCGTCTATGAGAGACTCCATTGACGAAGCTGCCATAAGTATTAATGTTCTAACTGTAGTAATCTTGGCAATGAGAGCAAATGTCTTCTGATAGTCAATGCCATACTCTTAACTAAATCCCTTGGCTACCAATCGAGGCTTGTATCTCTCCACTGAACCATTAGAGATGGTTTTGATCTTATACTCCCACTTATAACTAATTGCACATTTACCAGGTAAGGGCACCAACTCCCATGTGCCTGTCTTATGCAATACTGAAAGCTCTTTGTTTCTAACTTGTCGTCAAAGAAGATTAAGAATAGCCTCTTTATAAGAAGTGGGTTTAGATAGTGCATGAATATAAGCTAAGAATGAACTAAAGGTAGTGGAGTTACGAAGGTAGAAAAACTAAATGAGAATCTAATTGAGAGTTAAAAAAAAAGAGGCAAAGGATCCATACCTGCAAAAGAAAGAGTTGTGTTCCTACGAGTGTAAATATGGATAACAAGAGGATGAACAATAGATGAATCAAAAGAGACAGGAACATCAAAAACAATTATGTTACTAACAAATGATTATGAAGGAATTGCATCAAGAAAATGATCAAGATAGATGTCAAATTTATGCAAAGTGCTAGAACTAGAGGGAAATAGAAAATATTGAATATGTACCAAAAAACTAAATGAACGATATCCGTTTTGCCCGCTCACCATAATCAAGAAACACACATCATTGAACGAACATAAGATTTTGTACGAGCAGCACCACGAAGTGAAACAAAATAAATACAACTAAATACATGCGAAGAGAAGTTGTCAAGAGGCCTACCATATGGACACTCAAATAAAGAAACTCCAAACGTAACAATAGAGGGGGTGCTATTAATCAAATAAATTGATGTAAGAATGGCTGCCTCTTAAAAAGAACTGGAACATTTTAAAAAGAGAATGTGCAATCTCTAATCTCTATCTTATGTTGATGCTTGACACCATTCTACTCAAAAGTTTTTAGCATGGGAAGATTGTTGAATGGTGGCATTAGAATTTAATAAGTCGATAAATCATGAGATGAGTATTTCTTTCCTAAATGACATCTAGAGAATTTAATAATAGAGAAATACTGAGTGTGAATCATAGCACTAAAAGCAATAAAAACGAAAAAGAGCTGAGATTGACACTTCATAAGATAAATCAAGCGGTAGCTAATGCAGTCATCAATAAAAGAAACATAATATGTGGACCCTCCTTTAATAGGAATAGGAGCAAGTCCCCATAGAATGTACAAGATTTAAAGGTGGAACTTTTATTAAAAGATAAGGCGGTAAACATTGCTAATTTGCATCTACTATAACTAGAAATGTCATGACAATTCAAATTACCAAAACTAATAGTTGAAACAAAAAATTGTAAGCGAGTACTAGAAATATGTTCAAGAGGAAGATGCCATAAATAAAAACTAGACGACTTGAGAATTGAATAGAAGACAAATCTATTGAGGAAGCAACAATAGCTGGAACATGCAATTCCTTCAGCACACACAGTCATCCCTTTCTATGGCCTGTCTCAATCATCTTCTTAGAACAAGAATCCTACACAACACATCCAGATGAAGAAAAATGAACTAAAAATCCAGAGTCAAACATATGATTAACAAAAATCAAATTTAAAATAAGTTGAGGGATATAATAGAAATCAAAAAGAGACAAGTGAGGAGAAACAATAGATCCAATGCCAGCCAAAGACATAGGGAGTGCCATTGATTGCAAGAACGAAGACAGAAGGACAAAAGTAGATATAAATAGAGAAGAATCACTAATCATATGATTGGCGGCACCTAAGTCAAAATTGAGAGGGCACATATCTAGTCATATATTTAGTGGTGTGAGACTTGAAGGCCCTGAGGAGAAATAACCTACAGAGGAAGAAACTGAAAGGGAATTGGGTAGATGAGTAGAAAGAAGCCTTTGCAACTGATCAACTATCAAGGACAATTAGGAGCTGATGAACATGACTCATCCATTGGTGGCACAACTAATGCAGTGTGGCGATTTCTACTTCTAGAAGTCTAATGTTGTGACCCACGTACTGTCTTATTCACCAATTTAGACATTGTTCCTTCTAGTGACCCTTTTCACGACAAAAGTTACATTCATCAATTCCAACCCTAGATTGCTACCTATACTGTGTGCCAGTCTGTGGTTTAGGAGGATTAACCGGTACTATCTGAGGAGGTAAAGGAAGAAGGTCCTTTTTAGGAGGAGCCTTAGGCACACCTCTTCAACTAGGAGCTCATTAACAATGAAATCAACAGATGGAAGTGAACTTTGTAAAGAATGGAACCACAAAATCCCTTAAAATCATCTCTAAGGGCCATTAAAAATTGAACCAACTTATGCTCCTCTATGTACAATATAGCTCATTTGTGTTTAAACTTGCAGGCTCAATATTTCAAAACCCAGTCATAACTGAGTAGAATTCCTAAATTCTTTTATCACATGGTAAGCAATCTGAAATCATACTCTAACTACTACCGGTTTGCAAAGTTGGGTTACACAAACAACCTAGATAAATACTTTCAAATCTCCTTGGTTGATTAAAATTAGCCAAATGAATTCCAAGTGACTGACCAATTGAATTATTAATCTAGGTATTAATTTTTGTGTTGTTAACCTCCCAATTTGAAAATAGTTCAATATAATTTTCGGCCTTTGTATTCAAAGGAATTTTCACAACCCCAGTGATGTATCCCCATATGTTCTTACCCAACAAAAAATTTCTCATAACATATGCCCAAATAGGCATTGTTATCCACAATTAATCTCACACTAATAGCCTTAAGGGAATCATTGTTGTTGCTTGCTATAGCCAACTAAAGTAGAGTATGAAAACATGAAAGAGCTCTACAAAAGATGATAAGAGGCTAAAATAGAACATTGATGTATAGAGAACCAAACAGAGGCTAGTAGATGCATCCAAAACTCTATTATCAACCAATACACCATTGGTATAGAACAAATGCAACCAAATAGACCCTTTGTAATTGAAAAATACTCAGTAACGAACCCAGAATTACTTGTCGAACTGCTTTAGTCCATTTTTGGCATAAAAAATCTGAATGATCAAGCGCTTACTGCTGCACCAAAAGCTTAAGCTGTTAGTGAGGGCGCAACTTTATTTCCTTAACCTTTTCAGCGGTTAGCATCACGTGTCGACTGCACCGCAATGCGACAAGATGTTGGCTGCAAGCCTAACAATCCCTCCCCCAGCACCTGCCCTCAAGCAGCAGGCTTTCCCGGGGAGTCAAACCCATGACCAGGCTCTGATACCAATTGTAGGTTACCGCTACACCAAAAGCTTAAGTTATTAGTGAGGGCACAACTTTATTTTTTTAACCCTTTCAGCGGCTAGCACCACGTGTCGACTGCACCGCAACACAACAGGATGCTGGCGCATAAGCCCAACAAAATCCATGCAAACAACAATAGGCTGCTCAATCAAAGACTTCTTTACTCTAGACACACCCCTTTGAGTAGATTAGAAGCAACAAAAACTTAAAAATAAGGCAAATTCTACAGATTGCAAAAATTCAGTCATTTTTTGCGAAAACATTTGAAAATTAGAAATTCCAATAAAAAAATCTGCAAAAATTCCAAAAAAAAGAAGAAAGAATACAGCTTATGAAGAGATGATCAAAACCTTAGAATTTGATGCTCAAAGGGTGCTAACATCAGCAGTCCGTGTGCTGACATCTCATCACCTCAAATGTCCCCTTTTACTTTCCAACAAGTTTTGCAGTGTAGTTACTCTAGTTTGGATCTTGTTTGGTCAAACAGTTGAGAAGAAGAAAAGAAAGAACAGAGGAAGAAAAGAAGTTCTTGTTTATTGCTGCAATCGTAAAAGACTACCAAAATACGAGAAGACTGAATAATAAAATAACCCTTCTAGGGCTGATCAAGAGAAAAGGACTAAACTTCCCCTATTGCTAATAATACTAATTATTCTATTAGTTGTAGGATGGGTAGGAGCTTCAGTGTCAAGTCCTTTTATAAGGTGCTTTCTAGAAGACGGGTTAAAGATTTTCCCAAAAAAGCTATTTGGAGACCCAAAGTACCAATGAAGGTGGTTTTTTTTTTTTTTTGGATGGACAGCTGCATGGGGAGAAATTTTAACGAGAGATAATGTAAAAAATAAAATGGGGCTTTAACTTGGCTAATCTGTGTAATGTGCAAAGGGGAGGAGGTAACAGTGGAACACTTGCTTCTTCATTGTGAGGTGGTGTGCGAGGTGTGACAACTCTTGTTTTTTATCTTTTTGGTTGCTTTGGATCATGTCACAAACAGTGATAGAGTTTCTTAGAGGTTGGAGTGACAGTTCTAAAAAGTGTCGTGTTCGTAAGATTTGGGATGTGGCCCTACTTTGTCTTTTTTGGTATCTATGAAACGAAGATTTTTGAAGGGGAAGAAAGTTTCCCTTGTAGAGTCAAAGCGATTTTTTATGTATGGATTGTTGGGTCTTTTATTCCATAGGTGGATGTTTTTGTAGAGTTTTTGGGTGATATGAAACTCTAATTTTTGTGCGGCTTTCCTTTTTTTTATAAATAGATGCACCCGTTTGGGACACACTTTTATACTAAGCTACACTTTTCAAAAAAAGAAAAAGAAAAAAGGAAGTTACTCCAGTGTTGATCCTGTTTACAATGGGTGTTGGGAAGGGAAGACTAGAGACAGACTTAACGTCTAGCATTATTTTTTTACAAAGTAACTGCTCTCAAACCCGAACCCGAATTCTCAAGTTTGACAGCCCAAACATTATACCAGTGCATCAAATGACTTCTTATTGTGGGGGCAAGGATGTACGGAAAAAAAGGGAATCATCTGTGTTTTTTTTTTCTTTTTTTTTTGGGGAACAATTTAGGTGAGTTTCCTAATTAAATTTGCAATCTTATATCAAGTCAGGTTGCTTTCTGTGGATGGCAAGTGCAGGAATGGGATCATTCAGCTCCCGGAACAATTCAACATTAGAAAACTTAGGAAGGCTGTGGTAACAAGGAACAATTCAACATTAGAAAACTTAGGAAGGCTGTGGTAACAAGAAGACGTGACAAGGATTTTGGATATCATATTGATATTAATTTGAAAATCAAATTATATTCAATCTTTTAATTTTTATTAACTTTTTCTTTCTTCAAAGCTCTCTACCTTCTTTAGAAGTATTGCAGTATTGCTTTTCTTATATGCTAATATCGAATTAAATGCAAAAGAAAAATTATTTTAAATAAAACATAAAGCAATTTTATTTTATAAAAGAAATCAACTCAACTCAACAAAACTTTATCCCAACTATTTGGAGAGTGCTACATGAATCTTGTTTTGTCATTTTACTCGTTTTAAGGCCATTCCCTCAGTTAGACTGCATAATATTATATCTTCTTTTTGATAGTTTTACCAAAATTAATTTTGGTTGTCCTTGGTCCCTACCCTTATGGCAACCCCTGATACGAACGATGTTACTCTTCCTTAGTGGTGCATTTATCTCCTATAGGTGCTACTTCTATCATCTCATGAATGTGTTTATTTTTAAATTAAGTGAAAATTTTGATACTCAAGAAGTAGGATTTTTAGTTCAAAATTTTGTAGCCCTATTTTCATCCTTGGCGATATGCCATTTGTAGTAGGAATATTATAAGACCTGTCAGAAAATTATAGTTGATATGGAATTCACTGCCTTGCTGCTGTCATCTGTTGTAAAATTTGTTGGCTATGGTTTTCAGAAATGGGGAAGTGATCACATTGCGCTGGTCTCCGAGCTGGCGTTCACAAAAGTTTAGAACTCAGAATCTAGGTTTCTGGTTAGTTGTTTACAATTGGAAAAATGGCTTGGAGGTCTCCACCAGCTTTGTCAGCGCCTGGTTTTAATCCTTAACCAAGTTTAGGTTGTGGGCACATAAATTATTACAGGTTTCTTCCTACAGCTTTGGCCTAGTCTTTGTTTCTTGTAGTGTTTCTTTTTTTATTTTATTTTTTTTGTGTATATATGTTTGTTTTCAATTCTGAAGTAGTTTATTTATGATTCTATTTTTTTGTTTCCTTGTATTATTACATGATTTTAATTGAGAGAAATGCAGGTATCCGGTCATTTTGAGTTAGCACGAATTAATTTTTATAGGAACGGATTATATCGTTTTGACAAGTAGAAAATGCTATGCATTCCAAAATTTGAAGTAGCAAATTTTGAATATTAAATGATGTAGCAGTACATCAAACATGTTATTTGATGAAGCGCGACATCATTTAAATTTAAAATTTGGGACACAGGTAGGCATTATTGAAGTATGAGACTATTTTCCTCGTTATTAGTTAATGCACTTGGCTAAGATGTAGGAAATCTCCTTTGAGATGATAATCCAAACCAGTGTATAAATTCATGGCGAAATATCAGCTCAAGTGTTTGATATCGATTTTGTCTCTTGGCTAGCTAGCTTTGGGTTGGACCCAAATCTGCTTTCTAAGCCAAAGTTTTATTAAGGAGTGAAATGCTACATTATCCAATTTTTGTATTTTATTGTCTCCTCCAAAGACCAGGTGGACCTAGTGCCCAGTTCATCTGACATGTATTGATCTGTTAACAGCCTATCAAAATCAAAGAAAGGGGAGGAGTCAATTCAAAACGCCACCCACTTATTTTATATCATTCAATTTCGCACTTTTCTTTTCCTCACAACAGAAGAATAGCTGGAGCCCCATTCTTTATTATTATTATTATTATTATTATAAAAAGTAATCATTAAATATTAAAATTAATTCATTTAAACTGTACTGAATCAGGTTAATCTTAGCTCACCAGACCAGCCCCCCAGCTAGTTGAGAGAAAATTAGCTGTCCTCAAGTCAGTAGTCGTGTTAGTGCACGTGTGTAACATGATTCAATGGGTCATAGCATTCGTAATTTGATATTTTTGAGATGAGGGCACTCTGACACTGTAACATTACCAATCCATCCCATTAAATAAATTCCGAGATTAACTTGGTTAAAATTGTTAGAATGTGAGTCAATGAAACAAGTGGTGGTGCCACGTGGCAGTTGTAACTTATAAATTTATTCTTATCATTGTTATATTCTTTGCATCGGGTAATAATTATAATTTTACAAAAATGTATTAAGCATTTTGTATGTAAATGCAGTCTTTTTGTACAGTGTATGGGCAGAACTAGAGGATGGCAAGGGCCATGGCACCACCTCCCCAAACTTCAAACATTCCTTATATTGATAATATTGATTTGTTTCTATTATAGTCCATTGCCCTCGCCTATACTTTTAATCCCTAAATAATCAAAGCTTTCTTTTATTATAAAATAAAATAAAAAAAAAAACTGGATAATCCTAAATTTTTGGCAAAAATCTTGTAGCCCATAAATCCATCCAAGAGGGGGGGGGGGGGGGGGTGGGGGGTGTGAACTGGATAGTTGGCAAATTTTTAGAATTAAAAGGGAATTTTGGTGAAAGGTCTTGAAGAAGATCAGGTTTATGCCTTTTTCTTTTTTAGAAACCCTAGAATTCCATCAATTATGTTTTGACCAAGAAGTCCCTCCATGTATTTTAGTCTTTCTCTACACAAATCTTCATAATCGTTTCCGTGAATTGCTGAGAATGTAAGGCTTGGTTTCTTATTGGAGGTAGATTTGGGGCCATTGTTGATTGTTAGTCCTAAAGGTTTTTAATTAAGAGTATCTCAATAATTTTGATGATAACAATATATTGTCTATGTAGATTAATGTTTTAGTATCTAGTGACAATACAAATAGGTCATCTAGGTCAAAGAAGATTGTTGATTACGAAAATGACAAAGTCTATCGAGCTTAAAGACTCCATTATAGTACAAATTTCAAGACCAAAATCCAAGCAAGTAGAATGCTCTAATCATGAGCCGAGAAAACTGACACACTTAAATTCAAGGAATCAAGAAAAGTCAAGAGAAGACTTTTTATTTTTCTTATTTTGGGTTTTGAATGATTTAGGATTATATTGATCATTAGTTGTAAGCTCTTACTATTTAAAATGATCAACTAGAACCAATCTTAAAATGATTTTCAAAATAACACATTGCTACATTTCAAGTTTTGAAAGATCAAAAGATTTTAAAAATAGTACATTATGAAAAATAAGTAAGGAGGCCATTTCTTTCAAAACTAATCGACTAGTTCCAAGAACCAGTTGACTGATTCTTAAGGTTAATTTTTACATTGATCAAACCAGTCAACCAGTCGACCAGTTCCTAGGAACCAGTCAATTAAGTGACCTTTCCAAATATACAACTTGAACACGTTCAAACCAGTCGACCTAAATAAAGATTCAATCCCTAACTTTTAAAGGCTAATATAGTGTACATTAAAACCAGTTGACTCACTCTAAGAACCAGTTGACTGATTATTTTTGAACACATGAATTTCAAACCCTCTAGACAAATCAGTTAAGCTGATTAGTCAACTGGATCTTGATCCAGTCGATTGATTTTTTTTTTTTGATATAAGAATCGAAAATTCAAGTTTTGAACAGATGAAAAAGAGAAGAACGACTCTATTTTGAAATACAACAGTCATATCTTTTTAAGGGCTATAAATAGAGGTTCTCTAATATTTATTGTTATCTCTTTACAAGCTTACACTTTTAGATTTCTATTATTGACTTTAGATTTGACCATTGAAAACTTAGATCTAAAAGTTCTACTCATTTTAAATACTCTGAGCTTACAGTTGATCAATTTATAGAGAGTGAACATCTATTACACCAATCTATTTTTAAAGAGAGTGCTTGTTGGTAAACAAACTTTGTATCTTCTCATTGTGGTGAGATTTTTGGGTAGGTGTTATCATTGTGAGGCAAAAGAGATATTTTGTTGGGTAAAAAGCTAGGAGCTCTAGTTGTAATGGTTTGACCTCCACTTGCAAGGAGAACAAGATAGTGGAAAAAACTTAAGTAGGGATGCTTGAGTCGAGACGTAGGAAGGTTTTTCGAAGCTCATAAAAATCGTTGTGTTTTCTCTCTTTTTACTCTTTTATATAATTGTAGATTTTTTGCATTTATTATTAAAGTTTGTAAAAGTTGTCAATATTTGTCAAATATCCTATTCACCCTCCCCTAGGGTAAATATTTGGGTGACAAGTGGTATTAGAGCCTTGTCTTTTGCAAAATAGAGTTGAACACTTTAAAAAAAAGATATAAAAAATATTGTATGAACCTTTTTTGCCGAAGGACAATTGACAAATAAACCTCCATTATTTAGTGGCCAAAACTACACTTATTGGAGGGCTAGAATGAAGATCTATTTCATGCCTTAGATTATGAAATATGGATGGTCATTATAAATTGGCCTCACATTCCTATGAAGGTCGAAAGTTTTACTCGCATTACCAAGGTAGCTAAGGGAGAACAAGACCACCAAGGTAGAGAGAACAAGAATGGGATGAGAAAGCATATTTTTGTTATAACCCTTATTTGTGTTTTGTGCAATGTATACTTATTCATAATATTTAAATGGGCAAACCAAGCATGAATTGTGACATAACTCTCTAATCCTAACTTGCAATGACTACACAATGATAGGTGAAAATATAGAAAATAATGCCTAATTATTTAATCTATTCATACTGAGGCATGAATTTAAATTTACAATTTGATAAAGGGGGAAATATGTGTGAAATCATAATTTTCTACCAAATTTCTTTTTCTTGCATTGCTATTTGCATTAAAAAGAAACAATGTTTTGTCATCATAAAAAAATTGCAGATTGTTAACCCTAAAAATTTTGGACTAATGGCATCTCAATAATTTTGATAATAACAAGGCATTGTTCATGTGGACTAATGTTTTATCTAGTGACAATACAAATAAGCCATCTAGGTCAAAGAAGATCGTTGACCAAGAAATGACAAAGTCCTTCAAGCTTAAGGACTTCACTTAAGTACAAGCTTCAAAGCCAAAACCTAATCAAGTGTAATGCTCTAATGACAATCTAAGCAAATGGACTCACTTAAGCTCAAGAAATTAAGAAAATTCAGGAGAAGACTTTTTATTTTTTATTTTTTTTATTTTGAGTTTTGAATGATTTGAGATTAGATTGATCATTAGTCGTAAGTTCTTACTATTTAAAATGATCAACTAGAGTCAATCTTAAAATAATTTTTTAAAAAATAACACATTGCCACACTTCAAGTTTTAAAAGATCAAAAGATTTTAAAAATGAAACACTGTGAAAAATAAGGAAGGAGACCATTTTTGTCAAAACTAATCGACTAGTTCTAAGAACTGCGCAACTGATTTTTAAGGTTTATTTTTACACTGATCAAACCAGTTGACCAGTTCCTAGAACCAGACGATTGAGTGATCTTTTCAAATACACAGTCTGAACACAAAGTCCAAAATAGTCGACCTAAATAAAGATTCAGTCTACTAACTTTTAAAGGCTGAAAAATAGTGTACACCAGAATTCGTCGACTGACTTTAAAAACCAGTTGACTAATTTTTCTTAAACACATGTACCTCAAGCTCTCTAGACAAATCAATTAAGCTAGTCAGTCAACTAGACCTTAATCCAATCGACTGATTTTATCGATCTAACAATCAAAAACTCAAATTTTGAATAGATGAAAAAATGAGGAATGACTCTATTTTGAAATACAATGGTCATATTCTTTTGAGGGCTATAAATAGAGGTTCTCTAAAGTATTTATTGTTATTTCTTTACAAGCTTACACTTTTACACATCTATTTTTGATATTAGATTTAATCATTGAAAACTTAGATCTAAAAGTTCTACTCATCTTAAATATTATGCGCTTACACTTGATCAATCTATAGATAATGAGCATTTATTATACCAATCTACTCTTGAAGAGAGTGTTTATTAGTAAACAAACTTTGTATCTTCTTTTTGCAGGTAGGTGATATCTTGTGAGTTAAAATGGAATATTTTGTTGAGCAAAGAGTTAGGAGCTCTAGTTGTAAAAGTTTGACCTTCACCTGCAAGGAAATCAAGATAGTGGAAAAACTCAAGTGAGGATGCTTGAATTGAGGACATAGAAAATTTACAAACCTTGTAAAAATTGTTATGTTTGCTCTCTCATTCTCTCTTTACTCTTTTATATACTAATGCATTTCTTGCATTAATTTTTAAAGTTGGAAAAGTTGTCAATATTTGTAAAATATCCTATTCACCCCCATATAAGGTAAATATCTGGGCAACAAGCTGACACTTTTACTTGTATAAAGAATTCAGTAAATGACTAATTCAAGTAGACGAAGCCAAACTATTGTGGTAAAAAAGGTTTGGGACAAGTCAATGGTTAAGATTGCCCTGAGGAATTCTTGCAAAACAATAAAAGGTAAAAGATAATTGGAGTGGCCTCGGTGATGGCCACTCTAACAATCAAGTCGGAGGAGAATTGAATAAGAAAAGGTTGCTTAGGATTTAACAAAGATTCGACTTTAGGGTTTAAGTGCATATATTTTCCCAATTATATAATAGATTGGTTGTCGTTTTTGGAGAAATCTCTTGAGGAGTAAATAAAAAAAAAAATTCATTTTAAGCATGAAAATGGTTGTTTTCTTATTGAAGTATGTAAGAAATCCAGATCTATAGATATGGCTACACCAATAGGATTTTTTGGCATACATGGAGCCTTGAGACAATTTGAACTGGTCTCAATGATAGCATTATGGACAAGGGTCTGAGACAAACCCAAATTCATGATTTCAATGGACCGTCCAAATTGATTTTTATTTTATTTTATGACTTTTTGTCAAATGAAGTTTTAAATTTCATGAATATGAGTTTGAAACAAACCCAATTCATATTTGTATTTTTTTAATGAAGTTAAGGGACTCCAAATGTGATTTTAATTAATTAATTAATTTTTCATTTATTGGACTTTGAATTTCATGGGTCCTCCATCTTTGTATTAAATCACAATTGGTTGGTTTCATTGCATGTCACACCATAGAATGGTCTCAACAATAAAGAATTTAGTTGAATCATGCCTCCTTATAAAGTGAATTTATTCACTTGTTAATGAATTGTTCCCATATTTCCTAATTGGTCCATTAAGTAATTTAGTTTGTATTCAAAAAACAATGTATCAATATTGACACGTCAACGAATTTACGGCAAAAAGGAAGAAAAGCCAAGAATTTATCTATATAAGAGTGGGCCCATAAATATATAATACATATTATTATTATTATCTATATATTTTCTATTATATATATAATATTATAGATTTTAATTTCTTTTAGTTATATTAACAATATTTTGTTTTAATCATTAATTTATATATAATAAATTTACATTTCCTCAATTATTTGATTATAATAAATAAATACTAAATTTTATATATAATAATTACTATTTATTTTATATATATAATAAATATTATTTGTTTTATTTATTTAATATCATTTGTGTATTTGAATTTTTAAAATTATTTATTTTAATATTTTTTCAGGTTATTAAATTCTACAGGAAAAAAAAAAACAACCAACACTACCTAGTAAATTATTAAAGGCAAAATAGACTTTCATACACTATAGTTACTTTTAAATAATTTTAACAAAACACTTAATAAACTATTTGGTCATCATAGCTTATTCTCGTCCAAACACCCATAAACCATTTTGCAAAAGCTATTTTACATAATCTAAAGCTCCCTAAAGAGACTCTAAGATAAGTGTGAGGAGAAGGAGAAGAGAGGATAACACTAATTATGAGAGAAAGGAAAAGAGAGAAAAGTAGTGTGATCTCACCTTCATGCTTGGATGGCTAATGAAAGAAAATAAATAAAAAGATTGTGTAATCATCTTATCTTGCTTGGAAAAGATAGATGAGAGAAATGAATTTAAAAAGAAGAGGTGTTTTATTACATGAATGATATACCATAAAATGAGAAATATATTCAAAGTATGACATGTGTATGTACAAAGCTCTTCAGGGTACAGATCAAGAATGATTGTTTTATCTAGATCAAACAGGCACGGGGGGTTCAGAGGTATATAGTTCAGAACAAAGCACTGCTTTCCATATCCTACCAACCTCAGAATAAGGAAATATAGTTAAATATGAGAATTACTATCTCCGGATATCTTAAAATCCCTCTTTTTATGGCTCCTAGTCATACTCAACTTAAGAGATCTACAATTTATAAATAAGACTATAAGGTACGCTTTCAATTTATGTTCAATTCTTCTTTTTGAATACAGTCTTTGTATTTATTGACTTTATCATCGGAGTAGCTACCAACGGAGCCTTTTTGGTGACCCTCTAATCTTAATTTCTTGATAGATAGTGAAGGACGTGAGACCCTTTCGATAAAAAAAGAGCAACATTAGTTTTTCACCGTCTATGGGAATGACAATAGTTCTTATTATCTTTTCTTCAAAATAATAAATTTGTTGTCTTTTTCTTCCAAAAGACAATGGCTTCCAGCCTTCGTCTTAGAAAGAATTCTCAAAACCCTCAGAATCAGCCTCTTGTTGGAAAATGAAGGGGACAAACACCCATTCGTTTGCAACAATAGCTTGATCGGATTCAACTATAGTCTGATTAGATGCAGGAATAATTCATTGCCATGTCACAAGCTTTGGCTTCACTGGCTCAGAACCAACGGAGTAACCCTCCTCCCCCACCTCCTACTAACGCTGTTCACCGAGGACTTCAGCCTTTCGCCACCTCCACAAGCGGAGGATCCCCCAACGAAGAGTTGCCTAACATACAATTGGTACACCCCTGTGGTACTTCTCATATGGGGGCTAATCTACAGACGTCAACAGCCTTGGGGAGTGGAATGCCCACATTTCATCTTGTAGTCTATTATCAGAGATAAACGAGGATACCAACTCCAATGGCCTCTAGAGCCAATCCAACGCCGCAGGAATTCCAACCTCCCGAGACTCCACTCACTCTAGTCTTGGGAGAGCAGCATCCTCTTGCTAATGCCGGACAAATTCCTCCCCTAAGTCGAGGATCTGGAGGAGCAGGACAAGATCAACGCAGGTACCGATCGTGCAACAAGTCTTACCCAAAGCCCCTCAAAGGGTAGAGGAGATAGCAGATTCCCAAGATCAGACGATCTCAACCAGAGGGTTTCGTGCCCCTCTAGATCAAGACAAGCTAAGTAAATTGCTCGATAGGTTCTCCACGCTATTTACCTCTGACATAATGACAGAAAAGTGACCCAAGAAGTTTGTTATCCCAAAATTCACCCATTACGATGGGTCTGAGGACCTTGGGGACCACCTATCTCACTATTAACACACAATGGATCTCCATAGAGCTACCGATGCCTTCATGTGTCGAACTTTCATGATGAGCCTCAAGGGTACCACCCTTAAGTGGTTCCACAACCTCTCCCAAAAATTGATCAGCAATTTTTATGAGCTCAGCAGGCTATTTCTTGACCGATTCTTAACAAGCAAGAAGTTGAGAAAAGGACCAGAATTCTTGTTAATTGTAAAGCAAGCAAAGAGAGAGTCACTTCGGGAATACATAGCTCGTTTTAACACGCAAGCTCATGGAGATAACAGATTGCAGTCCAAGTTTCCTAGTGGCCACCCTCACTTCAAGCCTTGGGCCTGGATGTTTCTAGGATTCATTGACCAAGAATCCTTCCATTGATATGACAACGCTCATGGAAAGGGCATAGAAGTATATTAATCTTGAAGATACAAAAACCTCATTCTGAAAAGCAAATGAACAAACTCAAAAGGATGAGCAAGTTCAGAAGAAGGATAACAACACTAATAAGAAGAGGATCCGGAGTCCCGACAAGAGAACAATGCCTAAAGCCCAGAACAACTCTAACTTTGGGAGGTATGGGACTTACACCCTTCTGAATGCTTCTCTTACCCATATACTTTAACAGATCCAGACTCGTGAAAACTTGAGGTGGCTAGAGCCACTAAAAAGCCACCCCAACTCAAGAAATCAGAACAAATATTGTGATTTCCATAAAGAGCAGGGACACATATCTGAGGACTACAGGGATCTCAAGTAAGAAATAGAGCATCTCATCAAGAGAGGACGACTGAGAGAGTTTGTCCACCATGACGGGAGGTAGAACCTTTGTGATGAAAGACCACCTCAAAGAAGGCAAGAGCAAAGGCCTAAACAGAGGGAAATTCAGAATGATCAGCAACGGTAAAATAATCAGTTCATTTTTGTGCTTCACGCTGGCAATACGATGACAAGAATGTCTAACCGAGTCAGGAAAAGATACGCTCAAAAAGCAAGGGCAGAACCTAGTATCATCCTCGGCCATTGAGAAAAAGGTGAAGTCAGAACTTCGGATCCAGTTCTCTGAATTAGACCTTATTGGGATACATTGTCCCCACAACGATGCTTTTGTTATCTCACTCAAAAATGCTAATTTTGAGATCAGAAGGATTCTTATGGATACTAGAATTTCTAGCAACGTATTATTCTACGAACCCTTCAAACATATGAAGCTCAACTCAATGACATCAGGGCTACCGTTGCCGCCATAGTAGGATTCGACGGGAATCTCAACATCCCAATAGGTAGAATCGATCTACCGACCACGATAAGAGAAGGGGACGGACAGTGGACACTGATCTTTGAATACATGGTCCTAGACACTAAGGTTGTAATACCCCGACCCGAGTTAGCCGGTACCCGACCCGGTAAACCCGGGCCATGGCATAAAAACCCGAACTATAATAAATTAAAAATAATAATAATAATTAAAAATATATAAATATGTATATATATATATGTATATAGGAAACTATCAGTGTGTGCATCACTATGTGTGTGTGTGTGTGTTTGGGAAACAACACCAAGGCAACCGACCTTGGTGTAAAAATATATATATATATATATATATATATATATATATATATATATAAGCAAGCATGGTACGTGGATGGAGGAGGATAAATGGACGGTTCTCTGCAGTCAAGGATGACTGCAAGAGAGAGAGAGAAAGAGAGAAAGAGAGAGAGAGATAAGGTAGAGAGAGAAGTGGGTCGGTTGAATATATATATATATATATGTGTGTGTGTGTGTGTGTGTGTGTGTCTTGTAAGATGATAAGAAGAAGAGAAAAGAAAACCGAGAAGATTGTAGGGATTTGGAGAGGCTCAGAAGTAGAAAACAGAAAGAAAGAAGGAGAAACAAGAAGAAAGAAGGAGAAACAAGAAGAAAGAGGTAAGAAAATTTACTGTAAATTTTCATATAATTTGTTTCTGGGTTTTTCATAAACTTTCTTAAAGTTTAGAACAAATTACATAATTAAATTCTATGAAGAAAATGGAACATGTAGGAAGAAACCGTATGAAAAATGGTTGAGAAATGAAGAAGATATTTGGATTTATCGGAAAGTTGAGGTTTAAGAAATTAGAGATTCGAAGGTGTTTTTGATATGTAAAATGCTATCTAAATGTTTTAAAACATGTTTTAGGATGATTAGAAATGATTTTTGGCTTCAAAATCATGAAAAAAATGAAGAAAAAATGAAGAGAAAACATAACAGTCCGGTCACCGTCGCCGGAGAAGGTGACCGGAATCTTTGCCGGAGAAGATGACGAAAAAACGGGGGGGGGGCTGTCGGGTCAAAAACGGAACCGGGTCTGGGTTTGGATCCGGGTTCGGGTCCTGACCGTTTGAAAACGGGTCCTGTGAACTGATGACGTCAGCATGATGTCATGCTGATGCAAGCATGATGTCATGCTGATGCAAGCAACCAAACTGAACCCCTTGGTTTCTAACCGAACCGAACTGGCCCAATTGAATTGGGACTGAACCGGACGGTTCACTAAAAAGTTTCCGAAAATCCTATTTTGACCCCTCAAACTTTCGGTTAATTACACAATTGCCCATAAAATTTAATAACAATTAATTTAAAACCCTTTTTAAATTTAGAAAATTATTAAAAATACCCTAAGTCAAAAAGTAGTCAAACGGACTCCGATTAAAATAAATGAATAGTGAATTTTTACTATTTCGAGTATTCCGGACTCATCCGTAGGGTCTATTTTACTAGACGGGACCCCAAAAAATAAAGACACGTAAAGGGGTAAAATGACCAAAATACCCTTGTTCAAAATAAACAAATTATTAGTGTATTCTTACTATCTCGGACTTTCTGAACCCAATGGTGGGGTCCGTTTCACGAGACAGAACTCCAAAAAAATAAGACACGCTAGAGTGTAAATTACCAAATTACCCTTAGTATTCCTAAAACCAAATAGAAATCAGAGAGAGTCTAAATTGACTTCCTTCAACGTTCCGGACTCAATAGTAGAGTCCAAACTACGAAACGAAGTACGAAAAAATATGATACGTAAATAGGTAAAATGACCATTTTGCCCTTTTCTTACAAAAGTCCGAATTAAATTTTAGGAAAGCTTAAACTGACTTTCTTTGACGTTCCGGACTCAATGGTGAGGTCCGTATTATGGAATAAGGTACAGAAAAATATGACACGTAAATATGTAAGGTAATATAATCAAACTTTAAAACTTAAAAGAAGCTACCCAAGAAATGTAACTAAAATAAGACCAAGAATTTAATGATAATTAAATCAGAGTGATATTATGAAATATGACCGGACTTTGAAATGTGATTTTAGGGAATTTCAAAGGACGGATTTTTGGAGTTAAGCTGTTGGAATTCAGGTGAGTATTTCATACCATATTGAGGTGGACATTTTCAGTATAGATATAAATATTGAACTCTGTTATGATATATCGACCTATGAAATTGTTTTCCTTTATAGTCTTTGTTTAACAAGTTATACTGTATACGTTTTGAATGACCTATTGACAACTATATTGTCTTCTTTGACTTAAGAAAATGTGTTCGTGAGATACTCAAATGTTTTATGACATTCTTACAAATGTTTGAACTGTTTTAACTAAATATCAAATAAAGAACTTTGATATGAATAATTGAACTGTTATTGATGATTATTGATTTTGGGCATGATTTGGATATGATTTTGATGCTTTGAATAGAACACTCTTCTATGATTAATCACTATCGAATAGGTTGTGATTTATCGAACCCATCCCACAGGGTATATTGTGGTGAGCCGGTGTTGATACGGCATATCGAACTAGCTAGCCTATGATCTCAGTTAGCGAGGGTTAATTTGCTGACCATAGAAGTGGAATATATGATTTGAATATGAATATTGAAAATCGAACCATGAATCTGAATTATTGAACTATGAACTATTGGACTATGAATTTGGGTTATTGAACCATGAATCTGAATTATTGAACTATGAACTATTGGACTATGAATTTGGGAATCGAACCATGATTTTGACTATTGAACTATGATTTATCGAACCATGATATTGAACTGTGATTTTGATTTATTGAACTATGTTATTGATTATCGATTTATGATTTTCGTTAAATTGAGATTTATTGGAAGCGAATTTGATACCGTTATCTTGTACTATAGATTAAGATAACATATGATATCTGATCATCGATATTTCTACATTGAATTATATAGTAGTTTTGAAACCCCTGGGATGTTATGGAATGCTTACGAGCTGGGATACTCACGAGCTGTTGAGCTCATAGGATATTTTTATCCTATTTCAGGTGATGATATCGGAACAGAAATAGCAGGTTCAGTCAGACTAGTTGGAAGCTTGTAAAGCTATGAACTCTTTTGTAATAGAATTTTTCGCTAGTCATGATGTAGTTGCTTTTGGAAATTTTTGGACTGTATATCGAATATGACATCAGCAGGCTTGGAAAAAATTACATCATGTACTTTTTGTAATTACTATGGAATGTATCAATAGATGACTGATGTTGACTTGTGTATTGATTAGTGCTTCCGTAATAGAAAAAGAAAAATTTATTCCGCTGCATTTGATTAAAGGGAATTATGATCATTGGCAAAAAGGCCTCGGTGGCCGATCACGAACCCTCGATCCGCATGGACCGAATTTGGGGTCGTGACAAAGGCTGTGTTTGAATAGTGATTCAGATATGATTTTTTAAAAAATATTTCTGAAATGTGTTTCAGAATTTTGTAATTGATTTTTTGAAAATTGCAAAAATACGTTTGATTATGCTAATCAGAATTCAGTTTCTGAGTTAAAAACTGTGAAAATGCGTTTGGATATAAATTTTTTGAATTTATATACACCAAAAACAAGAAGTAACTTTTTAAAATACTACTTTAATTTAAAGAATAAATTATACTGATCTCTTTTAAATTTTTTATAATTATAAAAAATTTTAGGTTATTTTTTTTTTAATTTTCAACATATGATATATTAATTTATATGAGTCAATATTAAATAAATCCAACATATTTCAAGTTATTTTAAAATAAACTAACATGAATAGGCAAAATTTGTATATGTTAACCAAATTACAATTACACCTAATATAAATATAGATACTGCTCCTTAATTATTCCTTACATAATTCAACCACATTTGCATGGCTATTTCATGCATAAGCACGTCATAGCATTCATTTATTCTTGTGACATGTCAACACTTTTGCTTTTCTTTCTATTGAGCATTTTTGCAAAAATTTTTCTCCGCCTTGACCCGTATTTAAAGTCTAATTTAGTCTTAACTCTTAAGGTTGTATAACTAATCCAGACAACCAAATTGGTTGGAATTTGTAATAAAGGAAATGAAAAAAAAAAAAAACTCTCAACAAAAATGTGCTGAAAGAAATTAAAAAGGTTGTAGCAACTTGAAGTTAGAATCTATTATGACAAGAAACAGCCCACAGACAACTTTCAAGATGCTACTAGCACCGGAAGAAATAGGGGCTCGTCGGTGTAGCTGTGCTCGGTATCGGCTATAGTTTCTTCTTGCTTTCTCTTTTTCCCTCTTATTAGCATCTGTCGAGGATGAATACATGGGCTTTCCAAGCAATTTGATCTTAAATGAAGAAGAAACCTTCCTCAATACCTCCACTGTTGGTCAAGATCGATAGATGAGATGGGGGCTGCGAAAATAGAGCGCATCAGAGAGGTGAAGAAAAAAAAAAGGTGAGATCTTGTTTTGAGATTGAGATTCAGTGAAACTGAGAGAGAGAGAGAGAGAGAGAGAGATGTAAGGGCTTGCTCGTGTCAAATCTGTAATAGAGAGAGCGAGATGTATGGGGGCTGCGTAAACTCCACGCATCAGAGAGGTGAAGATCTTTGAGGTGAGATCATGGAACGAGATTGAGATCAGTGAAACTAAGAGAGAGAGAGAGAGAGAGAGAGAGAGAGATGTAAGGGCGTACGAACAGAGAAAGAAAGGGTGATAGAGAGAGTAAGATGTAAGGGCTTTTGCCGAACAGTGTCGGTAGGTGAGAGAGAGACAGATTACAATGACATGATGGTTTGGGATTTTTTACAGAGATACGTTTTGAAAAAGTAGGAAAACAGGAAATGGGTTTTATCTCCAAAATCTATGTATCCAACCAACTTTTTGAAAAAGTATCCAATTTGAATTATGTTTGAAAATGTATCCAAACAAGGCCTAAATCTCTCTATAATGTCATTATTGGGAGGCCTTGGATCCATTAGATAGGAGCAATTACTTCAACCCTTCATCAATGCTTGAAATATGTCCACAATAACAAAGTTCTCACCATCAAGGGTTGTCAGCCCACTGCCCGAAAATGTCATGCCTTCGCACTAAAGGAAAATCACTCCCAATATAAATTACAGTACCCTCGTGAAAAAGAAAGTTCCTCGTCTTCTAACCTTCATGAGGTAGAATAATGTCCTTCTAAGATTGACAAGCCACTGAGTCCCAAAGGAAGGGACAACACAGTCAAACCAATGGAGGAGTCTATCAAAGTACTCATCAACACTGAAGGAGAGAGAAAATACGTACAAATTGGATCAGCCATGTCCCCTTCCGAACAAGAGGATATTGTTAAATTCCTAAAGGCCAACCTTTCGGTATTTACTTGGGAAACTAAGAATGTGGAAGGAATAGATCCTAATTTCATCCCTCATAAGTTGATGACGGATTCAGGCCATCCCCCAGTAAGACAAAAAAAGGAGAACGTTTGCCCCTGAACGCCACAAAATCATCAATGAAGAGGTCCAGAGGTTGCTAAATGCTAGAATGATAAGAGAAGTGTTCTACTTAGAATGGCTTGCCAATACAATTCTTGTAAAAAAAAAAAAGAACAAAAAGTGGAGGGTCTGCGTTGATTATACCGACGTTAACAAAGCTTGTCCTAAAGACAACTTTTCTCTTCCCATAATTGAACAGCTTGTTGATGCCACGACAAGTCACGAACTCATGAGTTTCATGGATGCTTACTCTGGGTACAATCAAATTCAAATGTATCCTCCAGACCAGGAAAAGACAACCTTCATATCAAGACGAGGTCTCTATTGTTATAGAGTGATGTCGTTTAATTTAAAAAATGCAGGAGCTAGGTACCAGAGGCTCGTACACAGAATGTTTGGCTCCCAAATTAGGAATATAATGGAAGTTTGCATCGATGATATGCTTGTCAAAAGTGTTTAGAAGGGTGACAACATCTAGCACTTGAGCCAGACGTTCGATATCCTAAGGAAACACAAAATAAAGCTTAACCCTTTAAAATCTACCTTCGGGATCACAGAAAGAAAATTCTTGGGTTTTTTTAGTTTTTCAAATAGGAATTGAGGCAGATCTCTCACATATCAAAGCTCTGATTGAACTATAATCACCTAAAACTAAGAAAGATATTCAAAGGCTGAATGAAAGGATAGCAGCACTGAATATGTTTATCTCTAAATTTACGGATCGGTGCCTCCCATTCTCTAAAGCCTTAAGGGGGAGTAAGGCCCTAAAATGAACCTCTGAATGCGAAGAGGTCTTCCAACAACTCAAACGATATTTAGCCTCCCCCAAACACTTTTCAAAATCAATGCTAGGGGAAAAACTACTCATGTACTTAGCTGTATCAGAAAGTGCCATCAGTTTTACGTTAGTTAGGGAAGACAAAGGAACTCAAAGGCCTATCTTTTACATCAACAAGGCACTTCTAGACACCGAGACGAGGTACTCCAAAATTGAAAAACTGGCCTTAACCTTGGTGATAGTTGCTTGGAAGCTCAGACCATACTTTCAAGCCCATCCTATCATAATCCCCACATCCTATCTTTTAAAATCAGTCCTACATAAACTCAAAGTTTTGGGATGATTGGTCAAATGATCAATAGAACTGGGAGAATTTGAAATATCTTATGTGTTGTGGATTTCTATCAAAGGCCAAGTATTAGCAGACTTTATAGCAGAGTTTACTGGAACACAACATTCGAAAGCTCAAACCACTACAGACACTTAGGTATGGCTACTTTACACCGATGGTTCGTCTGCCGATAAAGGCTCTGGAATAGTTATAATACTTCAGTTCCCTGATGGGATCTTAACCGAAAAAGTCACCAGCTTGGGATTCAGAGCCTCTAACAATGAAGCCGAATATGAAGCACTTATCCTTGGGATGAAATTGGCTCTAGAATGTGCATCTCTGAATCTTGACGCATTCTCTAACTCTTAGCTTATGGTGAGTCAAGTTCTGGGAGAATTTTCCACCAAGGATAACAGAATGACCAGATATTTAGAGCTAGTGGAATCACTAAAGCAGTCTTTCCGCAAATTCACTATTTAGAAAATTGAAAGAAACCAAAACTCCAGGGCCAACGCTTTAACAAAAATGGTGTAATAACCCAACCCAAAATGTAACTGAGAAAATACTATAAACCTGAACTGATAGGGTTCGTTTCCCAAGAATAGATAAATAGTCCAATTTTGAATACAAACAGTCCCGAGTGTCCAGATTACACCAACTATAGTGACAGGTACGCATATACATACATATATGGGTATGTATATATATATACATACAAATATATGTATTAGTATGTATATATATATGTGTGTGGGTGTGTGCAAGTATGTGTGTGTATGTATTATATATATACATGTACATATATATATATATATGTAAAGAAAGGAAAGTGCAACAACAGAAATGTGTATGCAGAAAAATGTGTAGTGTAGTGTTATATATATATATATATATATATATATCAAAAGGTGCAGAAGTGTGTGTATATGTGAAAGTGTCGGCAAGTGTGTGCATTTTGTGTGTGTGGCAGTGGAATGTGAAGTGTATTATATAATATAATACAAAAATATCTTAGGATAAAACAAGAAGAAGAAAAAACCGAGAGAGAGAAGGCGATGGGAGAAAGAGAGAAAGAGAAGTCTATAAAAAGTGCATGCTTCCATGCCTTAAACGGAAAAGGGAAAACAAGAAAGAAGGGAAGGCTAACTGCTGCATAAGGTAAGAAACTTCTGTAATTTTTATTTTTCTGAATTTCTGGGTTTTTAAAAAACTTGTATAAAGCTTGTAAATAATTATTGGGTTTTAATCTATGAGAAAAATGGAACATTTAGGAAGAAACCGTGTGTGAAATGGTGAAAAAATGAGGGTGGAGAAAAATGAGATGATCGGAAAGTGGAAGTTTTGATTTTCTAGCATTTCAATAGGATTTAAAGGTTAAAAATGTTGTCTAAATATTTTAAAAATGATTTGGGATGGATTGGGATAAAAAAGGGCTTCAAAAACCATGAACGAAATGAAGTTTAAAACTCTAAAAATTTTTAGATTCCAACCACTGGTGTCGAAGAAGGTGACCGGAGGGTCATTGGAAAAACTGTAGGACTGAACCGGGTTATTATAAAAAATAAGTACCTGTTACTGAGGATAGATGACTTGTTTGATCAGTTTAGGGGTTCGAGATGTTTCTCAAAATTGATTTTCGATCGGAGTATCATCAGTTGAGAGTAAGGGAGGAGGATGTGGCGAAGACAACTTTCCGCACTCGTTATAGCCATTATGAGTTTGTAGTTATGCCACTCGGTGTGACGAATGCCCGACGGCATTTATGGACTTGATGCATCGCATCTTTAGTCCTTATTTAGATTAGTTTGTAGTGGTCTTTGTAGATGATATTCTAATTTATTCACCTTCTGAGGATGAGCATACTTTTCACTTACGGATTGTATTACAGATTTTGAGGGAGTATCGTTTGTTTGCTTAGTTCTCAAAGTGTGAGTTTTGGATTCAGGAGGCACAATTTCTAGGCCATGTTGTATCAGGTAATAGGGTGTCCGTGGATCCTTCTAGGATTGACTCTGTCATGAGTTAGGAGAGGTTAGGCCTCAAGTTAATTGGGCTGGTTTGTATTACATGATTATGTGTATGCTTGTTACTTTAGTATGTATAATTGTACAATGTGCTTATTTTCTTGATTTGTTGGGGGTATGTGGTATGCTTGATTATTGATCAACTGTGGATAGATGACTTATGAGATAGGCTATGTGCTTAGTTATCTATAAGATAGGCTATAAACCTGGATATCCATAGGATTGGATGTGTGTCTAGTTAACTATATGATAAGTCGTATACTTATTTATGTATATATATATATATATATATATATTTTTAGGATGGATCCTATACCTAAGTGTTTATGTGGTAGGCTATGTGTTAGTTGTTAACAGTTGCTTGTGATTTATGTATGTATGATAGGTTACTACCCGATAATCATAAGGTTACAGTACTACGACTATGGTATCTATATGTTCAAAAACCCAAAACATTAGACTGTATTGGTATTAATGCCTGTATAAGGGTATGTTTAACCATGTTTGTATGTATGTGTGTTTTGATACATGTGTGTACAGATTTATATATTTATAGTTAAATTAGTAAAGAGTTTCACTAAGAATCTTAATTGTTTTGAGACTTTATTTAATATATTGACTAGAATGATGATGAGTTAGAATAACCTTAGATGAAATTGAGATTTTTTTTTTTTTTTTTTTACTTTCTCTAATGTTTTATTTTATTTTTTTTAAACCTTGATATATTGCCTTAAGTTTCATATTTGGAATGCATAGACTATATTGTCTACGTTCGAATATCTAATTGATATATATATGATTGAAATTAATAGGCTAATCTTTATTAATGCTTGATGTTTAGTCTCGATTATATATATAGACTAAGGTAGATGATGATGAATTTACTTTGAGATTATGTTGTTGATGTCTTGTGGATCATTATAGTACTTGAAAAATATTGGATTATTAAATTACATTGAGGTGTAGGTGATGTATTGATGACATCGTGATGGATTACTTAGATGATCGCATAGCTTAGTTTGTGGTTAGTTAGATAGCCATCACATATGTTGAGAGACTTTGAGGTATCCTTATGGGCATTGAGAATTTTATATTTTAATTATGTTACATTATTGAGGTGGGTCATGATGCTTGGATGGATTTGGAAAATTGGCATTGATAGGCCATCATGTTTGAGGATCTCATTATGCATTGTGCCATGTGGAGTGGGTCGTTATAGATGGTATCGGAACCGGACCCTAGCAGAAGCGTGGGGATGTTTGCACTCCGCTGCACGCCCGCCTGAGAGGATGAGGTTCCTTTGGGGGGAGAGGGTAATGCATCCCACATCGCTTGGGAAAGGGAAAGGTGAAGGATCTATAGGTAAGGCTGCGTATCTCTATGTTATAAGGCGTTTTGTATTGCTTTTTCTAAATTTTGTCGAAGAGGTACATTTCTAAATTTGGGATGAAATTTCTTTAAGGGAGGAAGGATGTAAAGGCCTGAAAAATCAGGGTAAATATTTCGTTTTGCCGGTAGGACACTATTCATGCACTATTTGCCGATAGGGCACTACACATGCATCATCTAGGCATAAGTCATATTTAGAAGCATAATTTGAGTATTCCATAGAAGATAAATATACTTAGAATGATAAAATACACCTCTTGTAAAAATTTTAGCCTAATCGGAGATAGTTTGAAAAATTAGACCAAAAGGGCATCCCAAGTGGCCCCGGTGGAATCGGCCAAACTCGCCCGCAAACGAAAACAAATTTTTTGGAAAATTTTCACTTAAAATAATTTTAAGAACTTTGGCTAAAGCAAAATATCGAATTGAGGCGTTTCGAAATAGGCTGTAGTGTAACGGGGTCCCGAACTCATAAAGGGCAAAAGGGTCTTTTTACCCCTTGGCCCCTTTTACTATAAATAGGATCCCTTAGTGTATTTTTCTTAGAATTTGGTCTGAGAAGAAGCAGTAACTCGTGCATAGAGAGAAAAGTGAAGAAAACCTAGGATTTTCCAAGTTTCAAGCCACCAAAACTCATCTTTAGGCTAGGATTCTCACAAGGCTTCCTTCTAGGAAGTTGTTCCCCACGTCAAGGGCTACATTCTCACTGATTGGTTCGACTGCACAGTGAACACAACTCCCTAGGGTTGAAAAAAACCATTTTAAGTATGATATTTTGCTAAGTAAAGAATAGAGTTAAGTTTAGGAGTGTTTTTATAAATTGATTGTATGACTTACATACTTATTTGTTACTAGAGAACTACCTAGCTTATAGTTAATTTGAAAACCTAGGGTTTGTATAGTTACTTTGAAAACTTAGGGTTGGTACCTTATGTACTTATGTATTCTTTGAGAATTTGGTAAAGTGATAAACGTGAGCCATGACTATATGTATAATTCATTGTATTCTAGTTTATGTTCATGTAGACAACATCTTGTAATTGGAAAGTTATGATTTATTCAATGTATTGGTACTTTATGTATTTTGTAATCTTTGAGAATTTGGTAAGGTTATTGTAATATGTTTATATGTGTAATTGATTGGATTACATGCTAGGTTCATGTAGACAAAGTTTTATAGTTAAAATGTTATTGTTGCTTTAAGTATAATGCATTATTTAAAGCACACTCTATGTGTTTGATGAAATGTTCCATTGGAATTGCATTGAGAAAAATTAAGGCATCTTGGCATACTTGAATCTTTGGAAACATGGCATGGGTTGAGTACTTTGGTGCTATGCATTATGAGGATGTAGATCCTGTGGTGAAAAATTCAAAATCTAGCCAATGACAGTACTCGCGAGCTGATGGGGACGGACAGTGAAGCAAGACATACGACAGTACTTGCGGGTTGATGGGGAAAGACCATGAAGCGAGATATGAGTGTGACATAGAGTTGCATGTGTGTGTCATACATATTGCCATTGCATAACATTGAGGAATTGGAGGGTTATAGCTTATAAATGTACACTTGCACATGCCACGTCTTAACTTTGTTCCTTGCATTAGCACTATATCATACCAGTAGTTAGGCTGACCCTTTATAGGATATCATATTACAGATGAGGCTTCTGGTACTTGAGACTTGATAAAGTCTTGAAGGATGGAGGGGAAGTGGACTATGAAGGACATTTGGCCCTTGGGGCATATTTTTGTATGTATGAGGGCATAAGCCCTAAGACATGTGTATCTACTTGTAGAAATCTTGTATATTATGAAAACAATGGGCAAGACCCTAAAATTGTAATGAGTATGAGGTTGTGATGTTTCAAATTTAAAGTATATGTGTATGTATAGAGGATTGTATATTTTAAATAAAGTAAAGATGTTTAGTTGAATTAAAGGATGTATTTTGGTTGCTAGGTTGAGAAATGATGGGTTGTGTTGTGGAATATTAGGTGGAAAAGGCTTAAAAAACAAAGGAAACCATGCTAAAATTTTGTGAAATTAAAAGGTTACTTAGGTGTGTGAAACACCCTAAGCATAGGTGAAAAAAGTGCCAAAAAGGGATGGGGTTAAAAATCTTGAGGAAATAGGCTAAAAATAGGAAAAAGTAGCTTGAAACACTTTGGAAAAAAATTAAGAAAATAGAGAAAATCTGCTGCAAAAACAGAGAAATTCAGCCGTAGTAGCTACAATAAACCTGCAGGAAAAACAGCCCAAGCCATGCCTAGCCGTAGCCCAGCCCCCTGTCGCTCCTCAATGCGCGCGCGCCCATGCCGTGCGCCCAGCTACCTTGCCCCCTATGTGCACCATCCTTGACAGCATCCTAACACCAGCCCTTGGCCACCCTTTTGAGCCATGTTTGGTCATCCTTTTGAGCCATGTTTGGCCATGGCCACCCTTTTGGGCCGTGTTTGGCCACTCTTTTGGGCCATGTTTGGCTACCTCATTGGGCCATGTTTGGTCAATCTCATGGGCCATGTTTGGCCACTTCCTTAGACAAACTTTGATAGATTTTTTGACTTATTCTTGGCCCATGTCTTAGGGCATTTGGGGTCTCTTTGCGCCATTGTTCCAAGGTATATTTAGAGACATTTTGGGGCTATTTTGGCAGCCATTTTTTTTTTTTGAACATGACTTAAACTAATTTTGAATATTGGTTGGAGGAGATATTTTATTGACATTAGAAAACCATTTTGGTTAAGTCTAGTAACAATTTTTTATCTTTAATTTTGAGGAAACATGGAAAATAAATGAATAATCAACTAAATCTATTTAATTACCTTTTTTATCTTCTTTAATTCATTTCACTCATTCCTCGGGTTTATGAAAATTCTAAGCGTGACAAAAACGATAGAGATGATGGATTGTGTGGGTTAGGCCAAGTCGGGTCAAAAGTGGGGTCGGGTCAGAACCTGCCCAAGCGCACCTAAGGTTAGGGATACTGCGTCGTTTTGGTCTAGGTTCTTTTTAAATAAAGGAACAATTAGAAAATAAGGAAGGATGGTGTGGCCAAGGTTCGAACCCTCGACCTTGGGCATGTGGGCACTTATCCACCACACGTATACCATCGTGCCACTGAGGCATGTGTGGTTATATGTTGACTGAAATAATATATAATATAATATAAATAAATTAATGAAATTAATTAAGTTAAATATTAAAATAAATCTCGAAGCCCAAATAAGTTAAGTTTATAGTGTAACCCTATTATTTTAGGCATTCTAAATCCAATGGAAGGGTCCGTTTCATGAGACGGGGTCCCAAAAAATTAAGACTCGTAAAAGTGCCAAATTACCATATTGCCCCTAGGGCTGCCCAAGGCCAAATTGAAGTCCATAAAAAGCCTTAAACCTATTCTATTCGATATTCTGGACTCAACGGTAGAGTCCATTTACCAAAATAAGATACTTATAATATCAATGTGTATATAATTGATTAATTTTAGGGCAATAGGCCATATGTAGTATTGACTTAAAGACATGTCTAATGATTTATAGGAACGTTAAAGAGAAAGGAGAAAGTTCACTGAATACTGAGATAGAACAGACTATTTAAAGGTAAGTAAATCCTGACACTTTGATATGCAGTATTTCTTAGCCATGTCAATATAATTCTTGATATTGCCCAATTTTGCTCTTATACCTATTTAACCTTGTTGATCCCACAACTTGATGATTGTTCTACCTTATGAGAATTATTGAGAATAGAATTGCTATGTGGACTTAATGTTTACAATTGAATACTTGTTCTATGATGTGAGAATTATTGAGGATTAAATTACTATATGGACTTGATGTTTACGATTGGATACTTGTTCTATATTGAGGGAATTATTGATAATTGAATTGATATGTCTAGACTATGGACTTGATGTTTACAATTGATTACTTGTTCTATATTATGGGAATTATTGAGGATTGAATTGCTATACCTAGGTCATGATTGTTAGTACACCTTGTATCATGTCTTGAAAGATAAATTGTTATGTTTTTACTGTAAGTAAAGTCTTGAAAGATAGATTGCTATGTTCTTATTGTAAGTAAAGTCTTAAAGGATAGATTGTGATATTATTACTATAAGTAAAACCCAATCTCTTACATGTGGTATTCTTAACCATGGTTATTCCTTCTACTACCAAAGTTGTACTCCTATACGTACTCGATGCTTATTGTTTCCACAATTTGATACTTGTTCTATCTTATGGACATTGTTGACTGTTATATCTTGATCATGTACCATGCCTTGAAAGGCCTACTGATATGTTCTCATTCTGAAGAAAGATGATATTCCACATATATGTATACTCTTCATGGAATTTATGATGATTATGATATATTATGAGTGTTGGAGTTGTGCTTAGTCACAATGTCCATCTGATGCTTTTACCAAACCTATAGATCAAAGTCCATGGAACTATCCAAATGATTAGGTGTGGGAGTGAATCCAGATAAAGGATTCAGTATGGGAGTGAATCCAACTGAGGGGTTTAGTGTGGTAGTGAACCGGGAAGGATACTTTTACTAAGGAAGGTTACTTTTACCGAGGATATGCCAGGCCCTAAATTGAAAATGCATCAAAATGTTTATTGATATCATATCTTTTATTAAAATAATTAAATGATCATATTTTCCTTATGAATGATCAAATGTTTTGAAAGCGTATCCATTAACTTACGATTGGTTACCTTATGATTATGATAGTATGACTATTGTTTGACCAGATCCCTATTGATGACCTCATGTGCCCTGTATCATTGATATTCATTGATTCTTGATTTACTATTATGACCTTCTATTGTTTTGATGGGCTGTTGTGACCCTTCATTATAGTGGCTATTGTGATATTCTATTGGCTATTGTGAAATTTCATTTTATTGGCTATGGTGACATTCTATTCTATTGGCTATTATGGCATTCTACTGGCTATTGTGATATTCATTCTAGTGGCTATTATGGCATTCTACTAGCTATTGTGATATCCATTCTATTGGTTATTGAGATATTTCTTTTCATTGGCTATAGTAGCATCCTATTTCATGACTGGCTATCATGTTATCATATCCTTGTTATCTTGGATTATGTTATTTCTATATTGACCCTGACCCATGGCAGAGTGGAGATAATTTACTTACTGAGCTAAGTTGACTCATTCAGACTTACTTATTTGTTTCAGAAAGCGACGCTGTGAAATAGCAGTGAGAGCTTAAAATCATAGGAGAGCATTCTGAAAATGTATTAGAAATGATATTACAGTTCTCCCATGTATTCACCACCTAAGGGTGATGTAATGTTAGGTTCCTATTTTGATATCTGTAGAACCTTGTTATGACTATTTAAAACTTTCGCTGTATAACTGTTTAAGTAATTTGTATATTACACATTGTTATCACTGATACAAGGAAAGAAAAAGTAGGGACGGCCATAAGGTCGGCCCCGCAATCCCCAATCCACATAGGGTGGTTTTCGGGTTGTGACATATGGCCTCTCATCTCAAGCCGGAAAGGGACTCAGTGGTAAAAATCTCCTACCAGTCAAAACCTAGTACTGAGGTAATACAATCCCTTCAAATTTCAAAACAATTTCAGAATTGGATGACTCCGATCATCCAATATTTGAAGGAAGGGTTTCTTCTAGAGGACAAGAATCATGCCAAGAGAATTCGAATTAGGGTAATTCAGTAATTAATTTTTAGAGAAAAGCTTTACCAAAGGTCCTACACACAACCCCTCATACAGTGCTTAACTCCAGAAAAGGCCCACTACGTCCTAGCCAAGATACATGAGGGGATCTGTGGCAACCATAATGGTGATAGGACCATAGCCCACCGAGCATTAAGTCAGGGCTATTATTGGCCAGTATGCTAAAACAAGCTAAGGAATATGTTCAGAAGTATGACAAATGTCAATGTTTCACCTCATACCAACATCAACCTTATCATGAACTTGTCCCTATCGCGAGTCCCTGGCCTTTCACCCAATGAAAAATGGACATTGTAGGGCCATTGCCAAAAGCCCCTCAGAGCAGGAGATTTTTGTTAGTCGCCATTGACTATTTTTCTAAATGGGCATAGGTTGAACCACTGACCCACATAACAGAGGTAGAAGTAAAGAATTTCACTTGAAAAAATGTAGTATTCAGGTTCGGTATACCCCGCATTATTATTTCAAACAATGAGACACAGTTTGCTGGAAAGGTATTAGGGAAGTTTTGTAAAGACCTGCACATCAGTCACCACTTTTCCTCTCTAAGGCATCCTTAAGCTAATGAGTAAGCCGAAGTTACTAACCGTACTATTCTCGAGTCAATTAAGAGAAGGTTGGAGGAAGCCAAAGAAAGATGAGTTGAAGAACTCCCCGGAGTACTCTAGGTCTACCGAATTACTAAAGAACCCCAACTATGGAAACACCATTTTCGCTCGCCTATGGCACCGAGACAATCATTCTTGTCAAAATTGGCATGCCAACTCTTAAGACAGACTGCTTTGACCAAAGGGCCAATAACCAATTGCTTGCAGAGAATCTGGACTTACTGGAAGAAAGACGTGAGCAAGCTCAGATTAGGATTGAAGCCTACCAACAAAGAATGGCTAAATGTTTCAACCAGGGGTTAAACCCTATCAATTTCCAACTCGGAGATCTCGTCCTAAGAAGGGTGTTTCCAAATACTAAAGATCCCACCATGGAAAAACTCTTCCTAAATTGGGAAGGACCTTACAAAATAATCAAGATCATCAGACCTATGACTTATTAGTTGGAAGATTTAACTGGGAAGTCTGTACCCAGACCTTGGAACATCGAACATTTATGTAAGTATTATCAGCAAAAAACTACTTTTGATTCTCTTCAGAGTTTTTTTTTTTTTATCAATGCACATACCCCTAAAAGCCTTGCAATTACAAGTGCTACAAGTCTGGTCAATTTTATCAATGCACAGACCCTAAAAACCTTGTATCTATTACAAATGCTACAGGTCTAGTCTATTTTTTTAATACACAAACCCCTAAAAGCCTTGTATCTATTACAAGTACTACAGGTCTGGTCCATTTCACTCAATGCACAAACCCCTAAAAGCCTTATATCTATTACAAGTGCTACAGGTCTAGTCCATTTCACTTAATGCACAAGCCCCTAAAAGCCTTGTATCCATTATAAGTGCTACAGGTCTGGTCCATTTTGTTAATACACAAATCCCTAAAAGCCTTGTATCCATTACAAGCGTTATAGGTTTGGTCCATTTTGCTCAATGTATAGACCCCTAAAAGTCTTGTATCCGTTACAAGTGCTACAGGTCTGGTCCATTAAATCAATGTACAGATCCCTAAAGGTCTTGCGTTCAATACAAGTACTATAGGTCTTGTCCATTTTATCAATGTATAGACCCCTCAAGACCTTGTATTCATTACGAGTGTTATATGTTTGGTCCATTTTTCTCATCCTACAGACCTCTAGAAAACTCTTGTTTTATTTAAAAGTGTTATAGGTCTGTACATCATGAATTATCAATATGCAGACGCTAACCTTCTTTTAATTATAAGTGTTTTGGTTTTGTATATCTTATTTTTTAGACCTCTGAAATAACTTATGAGTGCTTTGGAGTCTCTAAAAAGCTTATGTTCTCCACTGGTCTGGATATTGAAGAAATTATCTTGAAATTATACATGCCACAAAAATATGAATAAGACACAAGTTCTGGAATGAGTGAAATTTCATATATTAGCCCAAAAAATGGGAAAATTACAAGTTAAAAAAAAATACAAAAAAATCCCAACTTTACTCTACCGTTAGCTCAACAGTCTTTGAAGCAGCAGCTTGAGGGAGTTTTGGATCCACCTCCACTTCTTCGTCGTTAGCATCTGGCGCATCAATCTCAACTTGGGAGACTTCAATATCATTCACCCAAGTCAGATCCAAGTCAGGATACTTCTTCCCGAGCTTTGCCTTGAAGGTTCGGTATCCATACTCAATCAACTCGCCACCCAGATCCTAGACTTTAGCCTTCAGATCCACTTTAGTTTAGGCTTTGACAGCTTTAGGGGTGTCCTGAACCTTTTAGATAGAAGCAGCCTGGAAGTCTGCAAACCTCTTTTTGAGGTCTTCTAATTCGATAGCAAGGGCGTCCCTCTCGGACTCCAGAATAGAGTGGGAATTGGCAGCCTCCTTCAATTTTTTGTCAACTGCCACCATCGAAGATTGCATAGTTCCTAATTGAAAGTTGGCTTCATCAAGTTTAGTTTAAAGGGAGTCAATCTGCTTGGTATTCTCAGGGCAGTCCATAATGGCTGCTAAGCCATGCATTGCTTGAAAAACAAAAACAACACAATGAAGTTAGAATGGATTACGTACAAAATAAAAAACTAGGAAACTGAAAATAAAGAAAAGTAATGCAGAACTTACCCTCATGTGAAAGGTTATTAGATCCGTAGCTATCTTCTAGGGCTTCAGCCCTGAGAATTTTCTTGGGCTCGTTGCCCAAGAGTCCTCATAGGCCTTCTTCACGGCTATTACGCTGGAGTCATCAGACCCTGAGGAAGCAGCAACTGATTTGCCCTTCCCCCTTCTCTTCTTCATGACAGAAGTCACTGGGGACAGAAGAGTCTCCTGAATAGGGGAAACACCCAAATCCTCCGAAATAGTTCTTTTAGGGGAATTGAAGATTAACCTCATTCTCTTCGCTTGAAGGGGAGGCTCAGCAGGGGAAGAAATTTCCCTAAATTTATTCTTCTTCTTCCTTGGCACCCATTCGGTCACCAAGGATTTCTTTAAACTCTCGGTCTTGTTCGCACCAAACCAGCCTCCATCAGGTTTTTGGGGCAAAGAATGGCGTCGTGAGAGCGATTATTGGTCTGAAGAAGCCTCTTGTACTTTTATTAAAGATCGATCTCTTCTAAGCTATCTTATCTGCATAGAGGCACAGGATTAGGCTTAAAAATAAAACAAAAAACATAATGTGAAAACCCAAAAAGAAAAGAGGGTAAAACAAAAAGGGACATCACCCTTAATGCCAGTTTTCCATAGGAAGGTTGAAACCTGGCTCTTGAAATCCTCGAACTCCCAGCCTCCTTCTATGAAGAAGTACCACTTCTTCCAAGTCTTGTTGGAAGTGGGCATAGAGGAGAGAGGTCCAAACCTTTGGTCAAAAGACATATAAAACATGTTCTCCGACTTCAGGTATTTCATGTCCATATTACTCCTAATTAGAGGGAGGTCTACCTCGACATTATTTAAGTGTCCTAAAACTATGAACTCAAGTAAATGCCTCAAACTGTTTATATTCAAATCAGTGAGGCAGATGTTGAACCGATTAAAAAATTTCTTAATAAAAGGGTGGAATGGGAACCTAACCCCTATCTCGAACTACTCAAGGTAAGCACAAATCTCACCTTGTTAAGTACTGGAGGGGCGATCTATGGGTCTTGGTACCCCACATGACACGTTTGTAGGGAGGTCAAAAGTAGCCTTCCAAGCATCTATCATGTTCTGAGTCATGGCACTTTCTCATTCCTTCCTTTTGTGGGATTTACCCAAGGTCTCCCCATCGATGTTCCTAGGTTCTATGAAAGCCTCTACTATCCTAACTTCAGAACTGGGGTGTGGGTTACTGACAATCCTATTTTCTACATTTTTTGATAGGCTTCTAGCTACAAGGTTAACTTCTGTTTGGTCATATATCTCCAAAGACTCTTCTGTTTCATGACTAATGCTTGACTGAGCATCAGAGGCTGACATGGTCTAAATAAGAAAGTAAAGAAGAATGGTAAAAGATACGAAGAACTTGAAAAAAGTATTTGAAACAGAACCTGGCCGTAGAGTTGATCGGAGTTGATATTCTTAGGATGCTGAAGTTTGCCTCACTCAAAGTTCTCTCTTGCGGTGTGATGCTTCTTAAAATATTAAAGTGTTGAAAAAGGGGGGCATCAATGTGTTTCGCCCCTTTTATAAAGATCTAACAAGTGTCACATGGGAGGCCCTCACTTCCTAATCGTCGTGATAGTTAGAGCAATGATAGCCTCATAATTCCAACCAGCAACTGACACAATGAATGTCATATCAATGGCTATCTCCTCAAAATACGGAGCGACGCATATTTAACTATTATGCGTGTAATGCCTCAGAAACCTTGACCTTAGCTTTGATCATGCCCCAAAATAGAGGCTCGAGGGGGGAGTAGCTAATATACCATAAAGTGACAAATATATTCAAAGTATGATACGTGTATGTACAGAGCTTTTCAGGGTACAAATCAAGAAGGATTATTTTATCCAAATCAAAGAGGCACGGGGAGATTAGAGGTATATGGTTCAGAACATAGTACTGCCTTTCATATCCTAACAACCTCAAAATAAGGAAATAGAGTTCAATATGGCAACTTTATCTTCGGATATCTTCAAATTCCTACTTTTATGGCTCCTAATCTACTAAACTTAGAAGATCTACAATCTATAAATAAGACTATAAGGTACGCTTTCAATTTATGCTCAATTCTTCTTTTTGAATACAGTCTTTTTATTTACTAACTTTATCATCGGAGCGGCTACTACTGGATCCTTCCCGGTGACCCTCTAATCTCAATTTCTTGGCAGGTAGTGAAGGACGGGAGGCCCTTCCGATTAAAAAATGAGCAACATCAATGAATATAAAAGGTAAAATAAGAACTCATTTATTTTAAAATCTAAGGGCAAAACGGGTAATCATTAACTCTCTAATCAGTTATTTTCCTCTCCTCCCACTTTTAGAAGAAAAGCAAATTGGTTTAAATAAGAGATAAAGAAACCCTTTCCTGTACCTCTCTTTTACTTTCCTTATCTATTTTTAAACCAAGCATGAAATAAACTCTTTCATTTTCCCTTTCCTCTCATTTCTTTCCAACTTCCTCAATCCAAGTAGAGTTTTAGGGTTTCAACTAAATTTTTTATATGGCTAAAATATCTTTATATAATACACAAACTTCTATCTTTTCAAAGATTACATGGGTAAGTCTATGTAATTATCAGATATTAGAGGGGATGTTAGTATAATTATTCCAAATAGTAAAACAGTAAATTCACACTTCCCGTTAACTTCCATCTCTCGATAATTTTGACAAGAAAGTTATTGTAATATTAGAAATTATAAGGAAAGTCCCTATAATTATTAGATATTACAAAATAGATTAGTAAAGTTATTTTAAAAAATGTACTAAAAAATCACATTATACTCCTATTGATCATTTTTTTGACAAAATCAATGATCAAATTCAATACGCAATACGTTAATTGGAACTAGTTTGGTTGGTAACTCGTGACTTTTTTCAGGTAGGTCATAGGGCTACTGTCACGACCCGAAACCCACCCTGTGTGGATCTCGCATCGCGACCGCCACCCTCAGGCCCGGGGACCCTTAGGCGAAGGCTCACATAGGCAACGGTATCGAATAGATGTGCGACATGCGTTTTGCGGAAGCGTGAAAAACTTTTTCTTTTCTTTTCTTATTTTTAAATTACGCACATCCGTCCGGTACTGCCGCTCCATACATAACATACATGGTTACACATTCAGAGTATAACTAAAACTTAAAGACTTATAACATTAATACAATACATGTTCGATTTCCCTGAGGGCTTATTAAATATTCTTACATTGTCTACTAATACAAAATGTACTACTAGAGTTCATAGGTTCCTCAAAAGAAACTACTTAAACATATCTTCCCAAAAACAGCTAGACTCATCGCCATCGTCCTCAAGACCCTGTCTGCTATGAATCACCTGAAAGGGGGGTCCGAACAAAGTCCGGGTAAGCTAATCTAAGCTTGTGAGCAATTCCAGTATTCTTCATGGGGTTTTCAATTAGCAGTGGTTTAGTACATAAGAGTTTGTAAAATAATCACCGCCAATTGTTCGTATACTTTAAATACAGAATATATGCATTCTTTAAAACATGTACCTTTGAAACATTTAAAGTATTCAAGCTAAACTTATACATATGCACTTCAAAACATATAACATATCATGTATTTCTTAAATAGAGTATATAAAACTCAAAACATATGCACATTGAAAATGAGGGTAAAAACCTGCTTCCATTTTCAAATCATTTGTCATCTTATCACTTCTATTAGTGGAATCCGTTTCGAACCGGACTCCCATATTACTTATAAATGGAGATATCTCATGCCTGGGAGATTAGATCCTGCTACCTGGCATTTTACAGGGCAATTGAGTTCCGTACAACCCAAAATCCTGCCTATTTTACAGGGCAACTGAAAACTCAGAATCCTGTCTAAGTGCTTATGCACCATTCATCTTGCATTTAAAATACATTTAACATATGAGTATATCAAAATAGATATTTCTCGTGAGTACTTTAAAACATAACATTCATAACTTCGTGATAAACATTCATATACTTGAAATAAGCAAATTCAGAATATTTAACAATAATTGCATTTTAACTAGACATGCTGAAAAGTATTTGAAGGAAAAACTATTGCAGAAACCAATCACTGAGCATGTCACAATGGGGTTATAAAACAGAACAATTAAAAACTGAATCATGTAAACACTGAATTTGGAATTTCAAACATTTCATATCTTTGCATTTAAAACCTTTTCAAATCCATGGAGTTAAATCTCCACTTCAAATACAGGGTTACTCACCTCATATGTCTGGGTTGGCTCTATAAAGGCTCCTTCCCTTTACCCTTTTCCTTCCTTAGCCTATCAAGATTTATGAAGATTTCATAAATTCCATATGTGCTTAATCAACTTCATAACTCACCAATTGTAGACTGTGAAAAGCCTAAATTCTTATACTGGTCCGACTTATAGCTGTATTATAGATCTAGCAACTTATGTACTTAATGATAATAATATTACCTGCGACGCATTTCAGCTAAGGTTTCAGTGTTCTCTCTTTCCTCTTCCCTTTTCTTTTCTTCCTCTTTCTTTTTCTTGGCCTCAGCCACCATTGCCTTGGTGGGTGATTTATGAATGAATGGTCTCACCGAGACGACCTCCGTTGCCTTGGCTATCTTGATGAACCTGGCAATCACTCTTTGCTGCCGTAACAGTTCTTGCATAAAAGCTTGTTGTTTTGGATCCTTAGCCCTTTGGGCCTTGTTCATGATCGTGAATTTTGGTGGTGGTGCTTCCATATTTATCACCTAAGATCAATTTATGAGTTAGAAATTTTATTCTAAGGTTGATGTGTTGTCGTGTCTTTTCGTAATTCATGTCCTCGTATACGCCGTAGATTAGTACTTTGGCATTACTTTAATTCATAGTCATCTGACAGATGCTATTCAACAAATTTTGTGTCTTTTTATTTTAGACATTTCTTTTGGTCGAATAGACCCTACCATTTAGTCCAGAGCGTCGAAGAAAGTCAGTTTAGGCTTTCCTAAAATTTAATTTGGACTTTTGCATGTAAAAGGGCAAAATGGACATTTACCGTTTTACGTGTCATATTTTTTCGTACTTCGTTTCGTAATTTGGACTCCATTATTGAGTCCGGGATGTCAAAGAAAGTCAATTTAGACCTTCCTTGATTTTAATTTGGCTTTTGAGGTACTAGGGATAATTTGGTCATTTCACCCCCCTACGTGTCTTTATGTTCGGGACCTCATCTCGTGTCGTGGACCTCACCATTGGACTCAGAAGGTCCGAGATAGTAAGATTACACTAATAACTTGTTAATTTTGGACAATGGGGTATTTTGGTCATTTAGCCCTTTACGTGTCTTTATTTTTCGAGTCCCGTCTCGTAAAACGGATCCTACCATTGGCTTTAGAATATCCCAAATAGTAAGGATACACTATTCATATATTTAATTTGGACTTCTTTTGCTCTATTTATGACCCAGGGGTAAAATAGTAATTTAACTTTATTTATTAAATAATTAAATTAATTATTTAATTATTTTCCAAGGGTTGAAATGAATAAGTTTTCCCTCAGTTGGGCCCCAGTAGAATTTCTTAGAAAGTTTGGGGTCAATCCGTAAATAAGGAAAGATTTGGTTTATTTTATTTTGAATAATATAGAGAACCCGTGGGTTCGGTCCAACCCTAAGTGAACCGGTCCGGTTCACTTATAAACCAACCGGTTTAGCTGGTTTCACACGTAATGCTGATGTCAGCCCTAATGTTTATATTTAAAAAGTAAAACGTTGCCGTTTCAATAAACCTGGTCCGTTGGACTCGGTTTGACCCGGACCAGTAACCGAATCCGACCCGACCCGAACAGTGTCGTCTTCCCCACGAGGGTCGACACTGTTCATTCGAAACCCTAAATTTTTGCAGTTCAGTTTCGTGATGTTTTTCAATTCCATTTCTTCTGCTTTTCTTTCCAATAATTTCCTAACACCCTAAAACGTGTTTTAGCATTGATTTGGGGCTTCGAATATGGCTCAAATGCTCGGTTTAAGCCATGATAACCAGACCTGTAAGTCGTCGGTTCATGCTTGTTTCTTCATCATTTTTCGCGAGGTTGGGCTTATTTTGATCCCCTCTTCATGAGGATTCAGTTCCCATTCATAGATGTTGATTTAATCGCGAGTTTAAAGGTTTGGGTTGTAAACCCGTAACCTGCAAGTCAATATTTGGAGGCCATTTCTTGTGATTTTTTATCGCGGCTATAGGTTTTTATGTTGCTCGTAGTGTCTAGTTTAGGTTTTGATCAACCAAATCCAGTTTGGTGAGCTTTGGTTCAGACCTGCTTCAAGCAAGGTCTTCAATGGCGACCTCTGTTGGGTTACGTATTTTTAGGTGTTTTCATAGCCTGTTTTCATGCTAAATCATGTCTTAAACATACATTAAGCATCATACGTGTATAACAAACTTAAAACAGTTCATATTATGCTTAAAATCTTAGAGAGAGAAACATTAAAACCTTGAATATCTCATACCTTTTTGGCTACGGTTTTCTCTCTTTCTCTTTCTGGTTTTCCTCCTCTTCTTCTCCTTCAGTTCCTTAGTTCTTTTCTTACAAAACAAGCATGCAATGCATGCTTGTTTCTTTTAAAGAAGAGAGAACCGATTTCTCTCTCTCTCCCTTCTCTCTCTCTCTCTACAATCTGACTCCATAGTCCTACACTAGCCTTCACATCTCATCAATTTTACTTTTCTCCCATTTAATTTTGTTCTTCCCCATTTCTTACTTTATCATCAAGTTGTAATATATATATATATATATATATAGTCACACACCAACACACATGGAGACACACACACACCTTCACCGACACACACACACACACACTCACTGCATTGTTCACTAGATATTTTGTGTTAATATACCTTTATAATTTAAATAATATTTTAATTATTTATACATACATACTTATACATGTACATGTGTATATATATATATATATATATATACATACACATATTTGGCTCATATACACTCACATATAGATATTTATATAATAAATATATTTTATCTTGGGTACATGTATTTATAGTTATACATATACTCACTTTTATACACTTTATAACATACACACACAATACATCATAAAGTGTGTGTTTGTGTGTTCAAATTATTTAATTATAAATATTAATTAATGATTTCATATAATACATAATTATTTATTTATTCAATTAATTATACTCTTTGAGTGTAATTATTTTTACACTACTTTTCTTCAATCTCGAAATACGTGTCATATGACCCGGTATCCCGGGTCGGGATATTACAGCTACTCTCACTCCCCTCACTAAAGGAATGTGTGGTTTATTTCTTTTTTTTTCCAACTTTGGTATGGACTTTGTAATTAGGGGATAGTTGTTAGGTTTTTCGCGGTTCAAAGTTGAGAGACTCCTGTAAACTTTTTTTTATCCAATAGACTCCTATAAACTTGTAAAGTATTGAGTAATAATTGTGTAATATACATTCAATTGGCGAAAAAAAAAAAAACACTTCAATAGGCAATACAACAGAATACAAAGATAAGTAAATAAGCTAGAGGTGTTAAACGGGTCAGTCCAACTAGACTTGACACGTTTTAGTTGGCCCATTCGTGACAATGTGCCTGCCCATACCACCAGTTGTGACGTGCCCATTGAGAAAATCTTAAGCCCAAAACAGTCCATGTCGTGCCATGCTGGCCCTTCTGCCTACCAGATTTTCTTTTCTCTTTTATTTTTTTTAATAACTAATATAAACCGTAATTTTTTTTAAATATTATATTTTTTGTTTGTCCAATTATTTTTTATTTTATTATTTGTTATTATAATATTTTATTTTGTTAATAAAATTTTATTATTATTATTATAATATTTTATTTCACTTTGTATATTTGTTTTTAAACTATTATAATTTTTTATTTGAATATTTTTACATAATAATCAAACCTAACGAAACGTGCGGGGTTATGTCTGAACTGCAGGTCACGACCCACCTGAGTTTCATGTCATGCCGTGTCTGAAATGCCCGCCCCTCTTGCACTTCTAAGATAGACTACGACAGTGGATTTCTCAAAAAGTATAATGGCCTGATTTGGGTCAACTATCATAAGTAGACGCGCTGGCTCCTCGTCTGGCAACCCAAACCGTGTGTATCTATGTTTCCACGGTTTCAAGTTTTAACGGCCCAGATATCTTATGGGTAGGTCCCACATTTCTTACAAACTGTACAAGACAAACTCAAAAATGTATTCTCATTTCGCCATGCAATCATCAGTTTTAATTTTAAAATCAAAATACACACTCTCTCTCTCTCTCTGAAATTCCACCCTCTCACTCCCACTCTCTCTCTCTCTCTCTCTTTCTCCGCGCATCATATTCATATACATTGGTTTCTCCGGCGAGGACTTGGCGATCAGTGGTGGGATTCTCACCATTCAAGGTCAGTTTTTCTGACCTGGGTTTCTCTTTAAATTCATTTTTCTCTTATAAATACTTGGTTTCTTTTTTCTTTTTTTATTTAAGAAACATTCAGTCGATCATAGTTAAGATGACATATTTTGTATACAAAAATGGAAAAGTTCGTTTCTTGGTGAATTTTGTGATATTTGGTCTCTCATTTTTGCAGGAATTTCCCTTTCTCTGAGCTGCTTTTTCTGATATATCTGTTGAGACATTCTCTAAGAACTTGTCATTTTGATCTCACATTTGATTTAATCAGAAATTTTCTGAGAAACCCTTTTCTTATCAGAACCAATAATCTCAGAAAATTCAATTTCAATGCCCTTGTAATTTGTCAAGAGAATTAGTTTGATTTGATCGCCTGAATTGTTTGATTGCATCGGTTTTGATTTGTTTAAATCCAACCCATTTCATAAAATTCCTAACAAAATGAGTGAATCAAAGCCAGACACCCCCTACATAGCACCACCATCTTCGTCCCGAAAGCTTCCCGATTTCAAGCAATCTGTCAAACTGAAATACGTTAAACTCGGATATCATTACCTCATTACCCATGGAATGTACCTCTTTCTGTCCCCTCTTGTAGTTGTTGTTGCAGCTCAACTGTCTACCTTCTCTCTTCAAGATGTTTATGTTCTTTGGGACCATCTCAGATTCAATCTCATATCAATGATCCTATGTTCAACCCTTCTCGTGTTTCTGTCAACCCTTCACTTTCTTACTTGTCCTCGCCCCGTTTACCTTGTAAATTTCGCATGCTATAAACCAGAAGATGCTCGGAAATGCACGAGGCAGATTTTTATGGAGCGTTCCTGTTCCACTGGGTCATTCACCCAGGAAAACCTTGAATTCCAAAGGAAAATTCTTGAGAGATCCGGTCTTGGTGAATCAACTTACCTCCCTGAAGCGGTCCTAGGAGTACCTCCAAACCCTTGTATGGCAGAAGCAAGAAAAGAAGCCGAAGCTGTAATGTACGGGGCCCTTGATGAGCTATTTGCAAAAACCTCTGTAAAACCCAAAGACATTGGGATTCTAATTGTGAATTGTAGCTTGTTCAATCCGACACCATCTCTTTCTGCAATGGTTATTAACCATTACAGGCTTCGAGGGAATATTATTAGCTATAATCTGGGTGGGATGGGTTGTAGTGCTGGTTTGATCTCAATTGATCTTGCTAAAGATCTGCTCCAAGTCCATCCTAATTCATATGCTGTTGTAATCAGTATGGAAAACATCACTTTGAATTGGTATTTTGGGAATGAGAGATCAATGCTTGTTTCCAACTGCTTGTTCCGAATGGGAGGGGCTGCAATTTTGCTTTCAAACAAGAGTTCTGACAGACGTCGATCTAAGTACAGATTGGTCCATACTGTTCGAACACACAAAGGTTCAGATGATAAATGCTTTTCTTGTGTTACACAAATGGAGGACTCCTGCGGCAAAGTTGGAGTTTCGTTATCAAAGGATCTGATGGCAGTTGCTGGAGATGCTTTGAAGACTAATATCACTACCTTGGGCCCTCTTGTTCTTCCAATGTCTGAACAGTTGCTCTTCTTTGCTTCATTGGTTTGGAACAAACTTTTCAAGATGAAGATAAAGCCTTATATCCCAGATTTCAAGTTGGCTTTTGAGCATTTCTGCATTCATGCTGGAGGAAGAGCTGTGCTGGATGAATTAGAGAAGAACTTGCATCTTTCAGATTGGCAGATGGAGCCTTCAAGGATGACACTAAACCGATTTGGCAACACTTCAAGCAGCTCTCTTTGGTATGAATTGGCATATACGGAAGCCAAAGGGAGGATGAAGAAGGGAGACAGAACATGGCAAATAGCATTCGGATCTGGGTTCAAGTGTAACAGTGCAGTGTGGAAGGCTCTGAGGACCATAAATCCTGCAAAGGAGAAGAACCCATGGATGGATGAGATCGACCAGTTCCCAGTGGATGTTCCAAAGGTTTCAGCCATCTAAAATTCAAGTAATACTTTCCCATTCATTAGCAGTGGCAATTTGGTGACAAGTTCCTAGCTGTGACTAGCGAACATTTTTTTTTGTATCAGTGGCAAATTCATTTGTTCAGGGATGTGGGAAATTGACTAGAATATGTATCTAGTAGTCTGCATTTTGGGATGGCAAGATGGTAGGAAGGGTGTTCCTTTTCTTTTCCCCCTCTTTTTTTATATCTTATTTGTTTTCGTTGTGCTCTCAGTGTAGATGGATGGTGCCTGTTTCAGACTGTGTTGTAGTCATTAGGAAATCAATGGGTGTTTATTTCCGGTGCAACAGTCTAATCTGGGATTTAGCAGGAGATTAATATTGTTTGGAGGGAGTTGGGTTTTGGGAAATTATCAGAGACATATTTTGATCTGTAGGACCAGACTAAGAAGAGGTGTGCTTCTCATGTTAACTTTTACTAGACTTGAAATTCCGAGACTTTAGGCTGTGATCAGTATCCATGGGTCGTTATGTATTTCCTATTATTTATTAATCCCATCGTTGTTTTTTTTGTATGTGGAACTGGTGATGATGTTATACGAATTACTAGTTGCTTTTGCTGTGATTTTATAGTTATTTGGTGTGTTTCTATTTTGTATTTGAACTATTCCAATGGGGTTCTTCTAGTAAGAGCAATATCATGTTTGGCTTCAAGAAAATAGACCACAAAATTCCGTTGATCTTGACTGGCACATGGCGGAGTCTGCCCATTACAAGAGATGGATCATTGTGCAGAAGCTGAAGCTTGGAATTAGGATCATGGAGGGTGCATAACTGATAAGAGGGACTAATTTCCTCCCAAATTTTGATAACTAGTATTGAATCTTTGGTCAGATGTCACTTGAATGTAAAGCTCTTGACAGTCTTTAATGTCCAGATCTTTGAGTTGCAGAATGTAATGGATTCCTCACAAGAATTCAGGATCACAAGTATTGACTTTCGCTATTAAATGTAGAACTATAAGCAGGCTGGATCAAGTTGGGGACATAAAATGGTTGGAATAAAGGATGATCACTTGTACAATTGTTGCAGAAGTAAACAGTCTTATCAATTTGCATGCAAGGCATTCGGATTGATGAGGCCGCAGTGCAACATGTCTAAAGTCACAAGAACAAATGCGGTCCAAGAAATAGTGGTAGCAGCACAAGACCATGCCTGGACTCTAACAGACTAATATCTCACCCTAAAGCACATAATGATAAGGCAGTTGCAGTATTTTTCCAGTACATCTCAAGATATCAGCATTTGGCCTTGTTAAAAGAATACAGATCTACTTACCCAAATACAGCTTTACACACAAACTCATATAGCTACCATTCTACATAACCATTAAGCTTCATTAATTTGTTGACAATAGAAATTAAAACTTGCTCAAAGATAATTCACACCACTTAGAGCACAATGTCACGTGCTCAGCTCACCTAGCAGCACGCTGTGGTTTATGCCCAACTTTATAACAACCATTTCCAGATGTTGAAATCCCTGGTTTGAATAAAAGTTCAGAAATGGGAAAAGAAAAGACAAACATTAAAGACTTGTATAATAAACTTTGGGATTGCTGAATCACAGAAAAATATATAAAGCAACAAGAAAAGAAATGAGAGTTCAAGACAGAAATCAGAGTTTTTCATTCAATTTGCATAGCCATAACCTTGCCTCCCAAATTATCAATAAGAGGGAAGGACAATGGAAATATTCCACTGTCAGCTTCACTAAAAAAGACTAACTACCCACCAATCGGAACCTGCAAATGTACACACTACACAGCTATAGCAGTGAACCTGCAAACACTATTCACTATTAGGTATCTAATGTTCCAAAACAGCAAACTGAAAATATAGACGACCATTAAAATGTTAATCCTTGGAGGACTTATTGATGAGTGACTTGTGGATGTGAGGGATCACACCACCACCAGCTATGGTTCCTTTGATGAGGGTATCAAGTTCTTCATCACCTCGTATTGCAAGCTGCAAATGCCTGGGTGTGATACGTTTCACCTTCAAATCCTTGCTAGCATTACCTGCCAACTCCAACACTTCAGCAGTTAGGTACTCCAAGATAGCTGCAGAGTACACAGCAGCTGTTGCTCCAACTCTTCCATTAGCTGTGACTCTTGACTTCAGGAGACGATGGATCCGACCCACTGGGAACTGCAGAAAGATGTATAAGAAGCAAACAATCAGAGGAATAAGTGCAGTGAGTATCCATCAATAAAACTAAGCATCAAAAGTAGAAGACAACTATTTGTTGAGATAAGCTCACCACAGACAGAAAAATTCATCACTTATTCCTAGATCCATCAGAAAATAAGCAATATTTTAAAAGTACCTCTTGGTTTTTTTTTAACTTCTTTTTTTTGCCCCCCCGCGCCCGCCGGGGGGGGGGGGGGGGGGTGGGGGTTAGGTCACTCCTTTGTAGCTAGCAAAAGAAAATATTTTTAAATCTACTCTAATATTCAAGGGTTGCTGCAATTGCTAACGCAGCATTGACTAGTGCCAAACCTTGCTATTGTGGACAGTTTTACCAACTACTTCCATGGTTGTACATTGCTTTAGCAACAGCTAACAGAGACAACCATCTTTAAGCTGAGGTCTGAAGACCACCTCAAAATTTAAAAACCAGATTACAATTTAATTTCCAATAATTATCAAGTATTTAAGATTTCATAAAGTTCATGAACATACCAGGAACTACAAGATGAGTAATACTCTCCCATCCTCAGGCAGATCAGGTAAGGTTGAAGCCTAGCCCAACACTGATGTGTGAGGAGATTGGCTGTAGCCTAGCCTGACCCAACCGCAGTTGGGACTTGGGATTGCTCAACCCAAGCACAGGTTGTATCAAATGAGATTAGGCTGGTTAGATTGCTTACTGGGGTGGAATGAGAAATGTTTAAAGTCCACATACAAAACATACTTATAACATAATAACCATATGTGATTTTTTGGATAAGTAAAATATTTCATAAAAGTGCCAAAAAAGGGAATGTTGGAAAAAGAAACAAAAAAAGGTTTACAAAAGGGATAACTAAAATGTCATGAAAATTTCAAATCATTTGAAGTAAATTAAGGTTAGCATTTTTTTATCATAACCATAATATTCATAATGTCCATTGCACAAAATAATTTTTGTGTACATAATGACACGTGCAAAATTAAGTATTAGATCAGGTCGAGGTTGCTTAGCTGGCCCAACACAATAACCCAAGCCCATTTCAACCATGGGCGAAGTAGGAATTTTCATTCAGAGCCAAGCAAATAAAATATATCAGCCTAAGTCTCCCGAACTGGTAGTCCTAATCCACAATGTTCTTGTGTGTCCAGGTCATATAACTACTAATCCATACACCTAAGATATGAAACCCTCTTTCTAGAAAAGGACAGAAAAGAAATCCCCCACCTCCCTGCCAAAGCCTAAAACATGATAGATACTGGAGCTCAATCCTGCTATTTTAGAGTGCAAAATATCCTGCCGTTAATGGATCAGAACCTGTATTCAGGAATTACAACCAAGAATAGCTCTACAGCCAAAATCACCACTAAAACATAAGTTTCTTTTTGATTTTTTCCATTTAAGATAGATTGGAATAAATGGCCAGAGTGAGGGTTTCTGAAATGTGAAGGCACGAGGCGAACGTTAGGATCAGCCCTTCTAGCAAACCCTCAAAACATAATGTAGACTATGTACCTTATGAACCAATAAAACCAACACCAGTAACAAAATATACATAAAAGCTACATGGAAATAAAACTTAGGAAAAATCACAGTTCAATTTGAATATTAAAAAGAAAAAAAGGACAAAAAGAGAGGACAAAAGAAGAACAAAGGAAATCAACAACAAATTCTTCCTCCTGGATAAGAGGAGTGGTTAGACAGCTTCCTGAATTTGGTTCTAAGTTCAACCAATCCTATACTCACATAACAGTTGTCTGAAAAGAGGGTTCTTGAAACTCCTTGGAAAAAGGATACATGCATTTCAAGGGAATGGCACCTTATCAGTTAAGACATGAAGGTGTGAGCAAAGGGGTGGCACCTTATCATTTTATAGACTGTATATATATAACACTATACAATATATTTAAAAAATGAGACAATTATGCTTGGAACATTACTTCTAGTATAGTATGAACTATACATAGTGTACAATACAACTAAAGAATATGTAGAAGACATTAATTTTTATATTGTATGGACTATAAATTGTGAAATTTAATATGAATTTTTGTTATGATAAGTGAATTAAAATGCTATTTCAATAATTTTTAACCATGTGTACATATATTTATATGTATATATATTTAAAAAAAATTACGCGTATCTACGATACGCGATGCGATACATGATACTATACATATTTTTTGAAAATCAATACGCCCTTCGATACACGTTTTGACAACTATGGGCAAAATCATTAGAATTAGGAAGAAGTGAAACACCTGACAAAATGCACATCACTATTTAGGAGCATCTACCTCACTTCTTTATTGAAGAACTTCTGTTGCTTACAGTTTTCATAGTAAATTTCAGAATCTCTCATATTTTAAAATTGACATAAATAATTAAGCTGTAATCCTATTTTGTTCACAACTCTAGTTAATTCATTTCTTCAATAAACTACTAAAATTATAGAGGGGAAAACAATGATTGAACATTTTGAAACTGTGTTGCTCATATAACATACTGGGTAAGAAAACATGTCCAGCAAACATCAATGTGTAAAACTAATACATATATTCAAGTAGCATGCCAGATCATATGATCTCAAATGATTCCTAATAAAAATAAGTATAGATGTCATTTTTATTAAGCCAAGCATATGTTTGTCATGGTACCAAATTTACTAGAACTTTTCAAATTTGATCAAAACTTGCTAGAAAGGTGCCACATTCTATTGTTCATTTGATATGCACAGGAAGCATGTGAACATATTTTTCGTATTTTAGCAACACAAATCTAGGAGGCCCATACCAAAAAAAGAAAAATCTAGAATGCACATCTATAGGTCGGAGAATATGAAAAAGATATTAGACCACCTAACATGCAACAGAAACACACATTCTCACAAGGAAAGGGGAACATGAGGCTGCATATCTTAACCAGCAATTTGGTACACGCTAGGAAGTGAAAGCACTTTTGGAGTTTCTAGTTTTCCATAACTTGCAAGGAATGCATTCCTCAATAACAAAATAAATAAGAAGATCAATTTGGGAGATTGGTCTATATTCCCCTAGCACAATGCCATTTCAGTGAATTAAAAAGAGGCAACGGCGACCTAAATATAAAACCACCACAGCTGGATGTGAAACAAACTGTGCTACATGATACATAACTACCACAGCTTCCATTCAACTTTAAATTGGCAAGGCAAAAACTTTACTACAAGAAAGCTCATAATGAGCAAAGATCAGTAACTTCAATCATAATCAGAGTGGGCACAAAGAAATCACATAGGCAAATGTGGGATCAACAACTCATATGTAACAACAGTCTTCACTCCATCCATCTCTTTTCCAATCATAATCTACAGTGTGTGTGTTTAAAAAATCCTCATCACTTTTTGAGCACTTTGATTCAAAAGGGAAAAAGGTCAAGTAGGATAGTGTAATTCATCCACATCATCAGGTGATCTAGTGCAAACCCAAACAATATGGTAGTGGAAACAGGGAAGTATGCAAAATCTATATAATGGAGATTACCTCAAGTGAATTCTTCTCAAATTTTCTAGCCATAATTTTAATGTCAAAATTTTAAACGCAGCTGTTTCCCCCCCTTAGTTCCCTATCCAACATAGCACTAACTGAGACTCTTATTTGTCAACTCTTCTCTTTTTCCCCCTTTCCTCATCAAACTCATCTAATTTTTTCCACTTCCTTGTTTCTTTTAATCAAACTGCTCTTGTGATCACTGATTGCCGAAACACCCCCCTCCCCCCCCCACAAAAGATTTCTTCACTGCCTGCATTTTGTGGTTCAATTGACTTGCTTCTCCTTCAATTCCAATCCTTTTTTTCCAACCCATATATGCTCACTTTGATCATGCCTGTTAAACTCGCAATCTGTATCATAGGATCCATTTTAGGTAAAACGACCCAAATCCTGTACAAAAATCATTGGGCAATAGTCGTCATGGGTTGGGATCTAGATCATGTAGGATTGTGGGATCGCAATTCAGTACCCAATTCTATCAATCTAGTAAGTTGGGATAACTTGAGTCTTTTGTTGGGCCTTCTATATAAGTTGGTGCCTTCAGCCCAATTATCCAGCTTGGAAACAAAGCTCCAGCCTACATATGCCGAAAATCATACAATTAAGGCAAGAATCTGCTCATTCTCTCTCTTTCAAATCAACTGATTTTCCAGGTATGTCTTTCATTTTTGAAACTAGCAGGTAATTCCTATCCCTTCCAAACCAGTGACTTTATCAGTCTAGTGAAGGAAACTCCTTCTTTAAATTATTATTATTATTACAGAGAATTCATGCATGAAAGCTATGTATAGAGCCCCTTTTTTTGGGTAAGATGTATAGAGCCCTTTGATTGCTCTGTTTTTATGATTTTATCTTTGATTGCTATCTCTCTCTCCAGAATTTGTATATCAGTGAACACAGAGCCTTTTTTTTTTTTGTAAAGCATTTGACTACATTAAACAGTGCCTTTGTATATCAAGTGAACAAAGCTCCTTTTAAATAAAATAAAATTAAAAGACTTTTTTTTAATCCCATGCATGTTGAAGACACCACCGGCTCTCCCCTCTCTAGATTATTCTAGATTTTTCCAAGATGCTTGTCTTGCTTTGTTAGCCACCTCATTCATCTATCATCCTTGAATATTCTTGTTGGCTTGTGATGTTACTGAGTCGGTGAGCAACTGACCTTGAATGCCTATATATATGACATCTTCAGCTCCCTATTGGAACTGTGAGAGAACAAGTCAAGAATTGTGAGTTTCTTGAGGAGTTATAGTGCTAAGCTTTGGCACATGTTGTAGAGGTTTGGTAGGTCTCCTAGGGTGTAAGTTGTGTTGAAAGCATGTCATGTGTCATGTCCTTTTGGTGTGAGTGTTAAGATTGTGTTATGTCCACTTGTTGTGTACAAGTGGCTGTTAGTAATAATATAGTTTTGTTATTTTTTTTGGGCTTTCTTGCACTTCCTTGCTCGGGGTATAAAATGGTCAGGGATCATTGTATCAGAGCTAGACGGAAAGAGACTATGTTGAAGTGGTCAAGGATTATTGTTTCAAGAAAGGCAGTCAAGGAAGGTTGATCAAGGCATCGCACAAGGGGGAGATTATTGTTCGTGCACAATTCAGGACTGTGAAGCTCGTGGATCTGGGACCAGGCTTACTTGTTAGTGTACAAGAAAGCATGCCAAGTCACAGTGGCATATCTCCCATTTGTTGGCGTGATGGAGAAGCTAAACAACCAGAACTATAGTACGTGGAAAACCTGTATGGAGTCATACTTACAGGGGCAAGATTTGTGGGAGATTGTTAGTGGCAGCAAAACTATGCACCTCCTACGGAGAATGCGGAAGGACTCCAAAGATGGCGAATTAAGGCAAGAAAGGCTATGTTCGTGGTAAAGACAACAATTGAGAAGGAAATGTTGGAGCACATCAGGCATGCCACCACACCTAAGGCTGCATGGGACATCTTAGCAACCCGCTTCTCAAGGAGAAATGATATTCAACTTCAACTTTTGGAAGGCGAATTGATGTTAACTGTGCAACGAGAGCTCACAATTAATCAATATTTCACCAAGGTAAAATCTCTCTGTCGTGAAATATCTGAATTAAATCCTAACGCTAAAATTGATGAACAGTGAATGAGAAGAATTATTATCCACGGGTTAAGATGGGAGTATTGTGGGTTTATCACCTGTTCAAGGTTGGCCAACTCAACCTACATTGGAAGAATTCGAAAACTTATTGGCCAACCCAGAAGCTTTCGCAAAGTAAATGGTTGGAGTCTCACTAAAAGATGAATATGAAGCACTATTTAGCAGCTGCAGGAGAAGCTAACCCAGAGAACAAAAAAGGCATAAAGTCAGAGCAAGAAAAAGAGAGAGACAGAGCCAAATATCAACGAAGAATGAGCTCTTAGGATGGTGATATTCAAAAGAGTCGAGATAGAGATGATAGACATTTTAAAACTTATAGGCGACGAGACAGTGAATGCTACAATTGCAGCAAAAAAGGTCACTTTGCAAGAGATTGTTGGCAAAGGAAAAGGGCAATCAAAGGTAACTTGGTAATTTCAAATAATCACCATGATGCAAATGACAACGAAGATGAATGGGATCTTCAAAAAACGTTCGTCATTCGTCATTCGCCATTATAAGGCTTGAAAAGGAAGCCCACTTAGGTGATAGTGAAGATGAATGGAATCTTCAAGCATCATTTGTCGAAGAAATTTACTCAGAAGAAGAAATTGACTTCAATGAGATGACTATCAAAGTGCAATCAGACACGGATTAAATAGCAGCAGATGCTATTGTAACTGAGTTAGAAGAAACTAGCTCAGAAGAAGAGATAAACTTTGATGAACGAGTTTTGGAAGAGCATTCAAAAATCGATGGAGTTGCAGCAAGTGCTACTGTAGCTGAGGCAGAAGAAACAGACTATTATAACAATGATGGATCCAACAACAGACTATTATAGAGACTGGATGATCGCCTCGAGGTGTTCCAATCACATAATTGGCGAAAGTAAGTTGGAGCCAGATTTGTACGAGATTGTAGAAAAATATGAACACTCACAACAAGTTGGTGAATACCATAGAACATCAACGAAAGCATGTCCCAACAAAGATAATAAGATAAAACAAGTCAAATAATAGCTCAGACGTACAAGGTAAGCCAGATTCCAGTAACGCTACTGCTACACTGATAGAAAAAGACTTTGCTACATTGGAAGAAGCACCCAAAAGCACAGAGTGGAAGAAGAAGATTGAAGAAGAGATACATGCACAAGAGCACAATCAGACACGGAGCTTAGTACCAAAGCCAGATGATGATGTCAAGCTGATGTCCTGTCAATGGGTTTATAAAGAGATTTGTCCGGATGTATCAATAGAGAGGTACAACACTCGACTAGTGAGAAAAAGGTTCTCTTAGAAGCATGGGCTGGAGTATGATAAAATACTCAGTCCCGTAATAAAGATTATCAAAAACAATGAAGATGAGATTTGGAGGACAAAGGAAAAATGGCTAATACGATTCAAGATGAAAGAGTCAGTGTTGAGGAGGAGTGTTGAAGACACCACCGACCCTCCCCTCTCTGGATTATTCTAGATTTCTCCAGGAAGCTTATCTTCCTTTGTTAGCTGCCTCATTCATGTAGCACTCTGGAATATTCTTGTTGGTTCATGATGTTACTAAGTCGGTGCGCAGCAAACCTTGAATGCCTATATTTATGACGTCTTCCGCTGCCTATTGTAAGTGTGTGAGGGAACAACGGGATGTCTCCCACAACAAGAGTTGTTAGTAGTTAGTTGAGTGAATGTCAAGTCAGTCAAGTTAGCAAAGTTAGTTGAGTGGTGTAGTCTTGGTGAGGTGTCCAGCTAGAGTCCTAGTTAGTATGAGACTTTGTCTAGTATTATTATAAAGTATATTATTGTATACTTGTTTTTGTGTATGAGTGCAATAAAAGGTGGTTTATTTTGTGTGCTTTCCTGTGCTTCCAATTCAACAATGCACAGAGCTACAACTTGTAAGTTAAAATATTGGTGTGAGGACTCTATCATTTGAGCTACATTCTCAAATTTATTTGGATGAACTTTTGGATACGTGCATGTTCAACATGTTTGTCATAATATTTCTACATTTTTAGTGTATACTAACTAGGCTTGTTTTTATCCTACTTTCAAAACATACTTGGTTCAACATGTAGTGTTGGCTTCTTCTTCTTTTTTTCCTTCATTGTGTAGGATCTTACTATCCTTGATCCAATCCTTTAGACCGCCCACCGATCCAATGTAGGGTCTCGATTTTAACAATCTTGTTCCCTGTTGCTTTTATTTATTTTGCTCTGTCATCGGAGCTACATTCTCAAATTTATTTGGATGAACTTGTGGATATGCATGTTTTCAATATGTTTATCATAAGATTTCTACTTTTTTCATGTACAATTTTCATGTATTTAGGCTAGTTTTTATCCTATTTTCAAAAACTCTTTGCTTAAAAATGTATTGTTAGTCTTCTTTTTTTTTTTTAATTGTGTAAAATCTTACAATCCTTGATCCGATCCTCTAGACCGCCCACCTCCAAGCTAGGGTCTCAATTTTAACAAACTTGATTTTTATCACTGATTGTTCCAATAAGTTTTTTCCCCAGTTTAGCATTTTAATTCTAATTGCTGAATTTTGTTAGAATTGGATTTTTGCCATGTACTTCACTGCTGATTTTTTTATTTTATACAGTCGCCATTGCTTTTTTTTTTTTGGCTGCATTTTTTTTTTTTTAAGGGGGGTAGTTTATCAGCACTCTATGAATTGCTGTGCAGCTCTGTTTTTTTGCATTCCAGGGAGTTCAGCCTTTTTTATAGATTCTTTGTAGATCTTTTGGGAAACATGAGGGTATTGTTCTTGTAGGATTAGCAATATCATGGTATAATCTCTTTGTATGAAGGTGCACTCCTGGGGGCTTTTTAATGAGATTTACTTATCAGAAAAAGAAAAATTAATCTCGAGCTTCAATCCTTTTCCAATATTAAAATCTCACCCCGATTCAGCAAATTAGTAGTTTAGAAACAGTTATGTGAGGGTTTTTCCTTTCTTGGGTCCCAAATAATGTCAAATCTAAAATCCTAAACTTCAGTCTGTTTGGTTTTCTCACTTTTCTCATCAACAAAGCAGAGAATTCCAAAAAAATTTACAATCCAAATCAGATTCTTGAAACAATGCCAACGCAAGAACCTTCAAAAACACATTCAGAAACACGAATCCAACATTAGAAGTAACAAGTGCATATATAAATATATGTATGTATATGGGGAGAGGGAAAGAATAGGACCTGAAGACCAGCACGAGAGGAGCGAGAGACGGGTTTTTTCTTGTCTCTGTCTTTGTCCTTGTCTTTGTTAAGAGATGGGGTTTTGCCCATAATCAAACCTTTCGCGCCTTTTCCTGACATTTTTGCCCTCCAAAGATCGATTCAATTGACGATGAACGAACCGTAGAGAAGAGATCGAGCGAGCAATTGGAGAGACAAAGAGAACCAAAGGGAGGGGGGGAGAGAGAGAGAGAGAGTAGCGAATGATCGCGGGCTGGGCCGCAGGGAGGTTAGTTATACGAAACTGATTGTTTTAGGTACCCCGTTATTTACCTATTATTATGAAAACACTCTTTATTTTTATTTTTTTCTCTGATCCACCCCTGCTAAATTTTCCGGACTTTTGTTTGACCATAGAAAATTTTGATTTTGATTTCTTTTATTATCAAATTTCACCAAATTTGAATCGAAATTGATTATTAGGAATGGCACGGACCGATTTGGAACTGGGTCCTCCTTCTCCAACCCCGAACCCGTTTAAAATTCTCACCCTCAACTCTATCCCGTCTTGCATAATAGTTTATCCCAACCCCGATCCCGTTTATTGACTCTGTTCCCGCCGAGATCCCGCCCTGCCCCGCTCCTTAACAAGCTATTATCAAATAACTATATAAGTCTAATTCAAAAGTATTGAAATTACAAATTTTAATAACCAATTTTTAATATTGATGAAATTTTAATACTACCCAAATGCTTAGCTCAATCAAATAAATTAATATTAAAAAATTCATTACTAAAACCATAGCTCAATCAAATGAATTAATATAGAAAAATTCACCACTAAAATCATATCCCACAAATAAATAAAATAATACTACAAATCCACAAACATGAAACAATTCAAATCCTAAATATTAACTTCTCAAGTTACCACATCACAAAATTACTACAAATCTAAAAAACTATCTTCATAAGTAAACAAAACAATAATACTCTAAATCTACAAACATTAAATATCCCAAGTTCGAACATCACAACATTACTACAAATTCAAAAGAAAAAAGCATCAATCATTCATCCTTTGTCATGACATCATCTTGTAATAAATCAAAATTTATTCGCCCATGAAATCCACAAAATCCTGTAATATTAAAACAAAGTTATAACCATGAACAATTAAAATCATGACCATCACAACAAATAGATAAATAACATATTGATTTCTCAAATTAATTCATACCTCTCAAACATTGTCATCATCACAATTATCCTCATCATAGATTGAAATAAAACCTTCTTGTTTCAATGATCCTATCAAACAAAAAAGTAACAATTTATTAGATAATTATTTTTAATAAACTAATCAAATAATAAAAATTTCAAATTTACATACCATTGATTTCATTCCATAACCAACTTTGTGAATACATTAATCCTTCCAAGGTAATTGGATGAAGCCTACTACGATGTGGGCTAACCAAACTACCACTAGTACTGAAAGTAGATTCCGATGCAACCTGTCAACACAGGAATAGCTAAAATATCTTGAGCAATCCTTTATAGAGTTGGATACTTTGTACCATTTGTCTTCCACCAGTTCAAAGTATCAAAGTCAATGGTTTTAGGCAATACTTGTTCCTCCAAATAAATATCCAACTCTAATTTAACATTCATATTGCTTGAACCGGAACTAACATATAAATCATAATCAGAAAGTTCATCCTTGCTAAGATTAGATACCCCCAAAAGAAAATATGAAATTTCTCCTCCAACACTAGTGTCAATTGCTCTTGACATGAAGGTGTAAGTGTGTCTTGTGTGCTGTAACATATATATATATATATGTATATAATATATAAATATCTTGGAAGCCCAAAATATATATGATATTATATATAAATATCATCACAAAGAAACAAAAGAGAAATGAAGAAAGTCGAGAAAAGGAGGAAAGCTAAAGGAAAGAGAGAGAGAAAAGAGAGAGAAAGATTCGGCCAAATAGGAAATATATATATATACATGCACTAAGCGTGTATTTTGTGAAGGAAAGAATAAGTGTAGAGATCTGAAAAATGAGGATAAATTTTTCATTTTTGCCAGTAGGGCACTATTCATGCTCAGTTTTGCCGGTAGGGCATTTACATGCACCATTTAAGAATAAGTCATATTTAGGAGCATAATTTGAATATGCCATAGCAAAGAAACATGCTTAGAATATTAAAATACACCTCCTATAAAAATCTGAGTCTATTCGGAGACAGTTTCAAAAATTAGACCAAAAGGGCATCTTGGCCTAAACCCGACCACAGGCAAAAATTTATTTTTTTTTAAATTTTCATTTAAAATAATTTTAAGAACTTTGGATAAAACAAAATATCGAATTGAGGCATTTCGGGACGGGTTGTAGTGTAACTGGGGTCCCAGATTCATTAAGGGTAAAAGGGTTATTTTGCACCTTTGCCTCTCCACTATAAATACAGTCCCTTAGTGTATTTTTTTTTTCATAGTTTGGTCTGAGATTCAGAGCAAAGCACGTTCATGGAGAAAAAGTGAGAAAAAATCCTAAGTTCTCCAAGCTTCAAGCCACCAAAACACACTCCTAAGCCAAGATTCTTGCGAGGCTTCCTTCTAAGAAGTTGTTCCTCTCATCAAGACCTATATTCTCACAGATCAGTTCGGCTGCACAGCGAACACAACTTCCTCACTTTGAGAAAAACCATTCCTAGGTATGATATTTTGCTAAGTTAGGAATAGATTTATGTTTTCTTGCCTTTCTATGTATTGATTGAATGATTTAGGTGTTTACTAGATGTTAGAAAATCACTTAGGTGGTAGTTGCTTTGAAAACTTAGAGTTGGTAGTTTAAGTACTTTTGTGTTCTTTGAGTTTCTTGACAATTTGTTACTATGATGAATGTGTACCTTGCATATGTGTTGGATTATTATATTCTAGCTTATGTTCATGTAGAGGAATCTTTATAGTTTGAGAGTTATGATTTGTTCCATGAGTTAGTGGTTTATGTATTTGTGTTTTCTTTGAGAAATTGTTAGAGAAATGAACATGAAACTTGATCATCTGTTTAATTCATTGACTTTGTGACTTCTATTCATGTAGACAAAGTGTTGTGAATTTGAAGTTATGTTTTACTTCATGAAAGAGACATATTTTTAAGTTATACACCATGTGTTGATGAAATGTTGCATAGAATTTACATTGAGAAAAATCAACGCATGTTGACATACTTGAATCCTTGGAAACATGGCGTGGGCTGAGCACTTAGTGCTATGCATTATGAGGGTGTAGATCCTGTGGTGGAAAAATCTAAAATCTAGGCCAATGACAGTGCTCATGGGCTGACGAGGGTGGACCGTGAAGCTAGACATGGGTGGCATAGAGTTGCATGTGTGTGTCATGCATATTGACATTGCATAGCATTGAGGGATTACGGGGTTATAACTTTTAAAATGTACACTTGCACATGCCACACCTTAAATTTATTCCTAGTATTAGCATTTTGTCATACCAGCAGTTGAGCTGACCCATTCGTGGGATATCATATTTCAGATGAGACTCCGGATGCTTGAGACTTGTTTAAGTCTTGAAGAAAGGAAGGAAAATAGGCTATGAAACATATTTGGCCCTTGGGGCATGTTTTTGTATGTATGGGCATAAGCCCAAATAACTTGTATTTAAATTTAGAAAATAGTGAACTGTGGGCCTTGGGCCACTTTGCAATGTAAGGATAAAAAAAAAAAAAAACCCAAATGATTGGTGGGATGTCTTTATTTAAAGTGTATCACATGTATGTGTTGAAAATAATAGATGTATATATTACTTCCATGAATTGTGGCCATTGAGTGAGGATGGAAATGTGTGAATCATTGATTGTACAATGTATCATGAATATTAGGTGGGAAAATGCTTAGAAAATAAGGAAACCATGTCCAGAATTTTGTGAAATTAAAAGGACCATTAGGTGTGTAAAATGTCCTGAATAAGTGGAAAAAAAGTGCCACAAAGTAGGGTTAGAAGTCTCGAGGAAATAGGCCAAAACTAGAGAAAATTAGCCGCAGCCGCTACAGTAAAAATTCAGAAATAGGAAAAATTAGGTTGCAGCTATGAACAGTAAAAATGTAGGAAATCAGAAAAATTGCTCTCAATCGCTATAGTGCCCAGCCCCTAGTCGCCCATAGCCCCCCTGCGCGCGCCGCATGCCCTGCGCCCATGCTACTCCCCCATGCGCGCTTGGCCACCTGCCTACACACCCTCTGCGTGCACCCTGCTGCATGCTGCCTTGCCATGCTGCCCAGACACCTGACAGCCCCTTTGACACCACCTTTTAAGCCATGTTTTGGTACCCCTTTTTAGGCCATTTTTGGCCACTCTTTAGGGCCATGTTTGGCCACCTTTGAGGCCATGTTTGGCCACTCTTATGGGCCATATTTGGCCACTTACTTGGACTACTTTAGGTAAACTTTTTGACCTATTCTTGGCCCATACCTTAGGGCATTTTGGGGCCCATTTGGGGTCACTATTCCAAGGCATATTGAAAGATATCTTGGGGCTGTTTTGGGAGTCATTTTTTTTTATGACTTAAACCATTTTAAATATTAATTGAGTGGGATAATTAAGTAACCTTGGGAGACCATTTTAGTCATGTTAAATAGCAATTATTTAATTCTAATTTTGAGAAAACATGGGGAAGTGAAATGAATAAGCAATTAAATCCACTTTATGACCTATCATTTGTTTTTCCTCTTTCATTTCACTCACTTTCCAGGTTTGTTGAAATTCGGGGCATGACAATAAGAAGCTGAAAGGGCTTTGGGTATTTAGAAGTAAGAAATAGAAGAAGAAAAAAGGAGAAACTAGGAAGAAAAAGGTGAGAAAACTTACTGTATTTCAAGTTTTAAATTTTTTTGGGTTTTTTGTAGACTTGCTTAAAGCTTAGAACAAATTACATGGTTAAATTCTATGAGAAAAATGAAAACACATAGGAAGAAACTGCATGTAAAATGGTGGAGAAATGAAGAAGATATTGAGGTTTAATTTGCTATCTAAATGTATTAAACCATATTTTAGAATGTTTAGAAGTGAATTTAGGTTTCAAAAGGTAGAAAAAATGAAGAAAAAACAAATATATATATATATATATATATACACACACATAGGTGCAGTACGATCATCGGCAGTCGGAAGAGGTGATCGGAACTGCACTGTTCTGTCACCGGAGAAGCGGGGGGGAGGGGAAGAAGAGGGAAGGGGTCAGCCACGGGCCAAGTCAGTCTCTGGTCAGGTCGGGTCGAATCTGCCCAAAGTGCAGTAACGGGCAGTTTAGAAACTTCACCGTTTTGGTTAGTTCATTTGAAATTCAAACTTAGAATTGGAGTTAAGAAAGAATTTAGGAAGCGTAGTTGCTCGGATTTGAACTTGGGAACTCGTGGCAGTGGGGGGCATGCCCACCACTGTGCCACGCTAACACATGTGAATAGAAAGGGGGATTATATATATATATATTATATAATAAAGAAAATAAATTAAATAATTAATTTAGTAGCTAAAATAAGTTTCCGATGTCCAAATTAAACAAATAAATAGTGTAAATTTATTATCTTGGGCCTTTTAGACCCAAGAGTGAAGTTTGTTTTATGATGCAGGACTCTAAAAAATAAAAGACACGTAAAAATATAAAATGACCATTTTGCCCCTAGTACCCCCGAAGCTAAATGGCAGTCCGAGAGAGTCTAAGTTGACTTTCTCTGACATTTTGTACTCAATGGTGAAGTCCATATTATGAAAATAAGTACAGGAAAATATGAGAAGTTATAGAAACAAACCTAAGATTTAATGAAGCTACCAAAAGAGTATACTTAAAAGGTATAAAACCCTTAAGATAAAAATTAGGATTTAACACGATCTAAGCATAAGTTAAGAGCATCAATAGGTGATATTTGAAGTGAATGTGAAGTTAATAGACTCTTTATGAATTGTTCTTAAAAACTACAGAGGAAGAGGGAAAGAGCATTAGTAGCACTGACCTAAGGACAAAAGTGAGTAATCCTGTATTTGAAGTGGAGATTTAACTTCATGGATTTGAAGAAGTTCAAAATTCAAAATATCTGAAACATTTGAATTTCAAATTCAGTATTTACATGATTCCTGTTTAAAGTATTACGTTTTTTATAAAACCTTATTGTGACATGTTCAGTGAATGGTTTCTACTATAGTTTCTCCTTAAAATATGTTTCAGCATGTCTAAGTTTAAAATGCCAAATTTTATTAAATATTCTGAAATTGCATATTCCAAGTATTTGAAGACTCTATTATGAAGTCATGAATATCATGCTTTGAATGCTCATAAAAACATCTATTTGAAGAAGTCATATGTTAAATGTATTTAAATGCAACTATAGGGAGGTCATGTTTTAAATGTTTTGAATAACATCTACTTGAAATTGTTTTATATGCCTCCTGTTGCCACTGGTAATGTAAGATAAATCGTGCATAAGCACTAAGACTGATATTGGGTTCTTTGGAACTCAATTAACATGAAGAATGCCATGTAGCAGGATCTAATCCCCCAGACATGAGATTTTCCACAGAAAGTAATACTAGAGTTTGGTTTGAAACGGATTCTACTAATGAAAGTGATAAGATGTTATGTTAAAAAATGGTAGCAGGTTTTACCCCTATTTTACTAAATGTATCTATATGTTTTGCCGATCCATTCGAATCGGGAAGGGTGGGTACCTAACACCTTCCCACTCCGTACCTAATTCCTTGAATCCATTTTCTTTGGTTTGGTGTTGTTCAGTGCTTTACTTTATTTTTGATCTATGTCAAGGGATCTTTAGAAATGTAATTAGGAAACAAGGCCTTGTAATCTAATTTACTTTCTTTATACTTTTCCTTATTTATGTTATGTTGTCATAGGTTTGCTTGTTTGTACCCAAAACAAGCTAGTGACTTTCACTTTGTATCTTTCTCATAAGAAGCATTCATTTCCATCTTTAGGGGAGGAGATAGTCGGGAGCCCTTTACATGAAAAATGATTTTTTTCGACGGTGGCGCCCACAATAGTCAATTATGAGAAAAATACACTCCACATAAAATCATTTTTTATTACTAATGTAATTTTGTTTTAATAGGTCACTAATGTTTTTTTTATTAACGCTAATAGCGCAACTAATTTATTTTTTATTTCAAAATGCATATGTTATCTAAATGATTCATAGGATTGATTTGGAAATATCAAATAACAGAGAATCAACACATATATAAATATAGCTAAACACATATATCTATACATTTAAACACATATATACATACATTTATACAACACAAAACATATATATAAACACACATACACACACTCATATATATATATATATATACATATAGACATTTGAAATAACGAAATCACTCGCTTGATATAGCAAGAGAGAGAGATTGACAAAATCACAGCTGATGTCATTGTTGGTGGCCTCAGTCATCGACAAGAGCGACGATCAAAAGAGAGAGCGAATGAGAGATATGAAATGGGGAGGGTTTTAATCGCAATTGGAATTTGGGGATTTAAAAAGATTATTAGCGATCCACATTTGTTCGTCGCTAATAGGCCAATGTGCATCCCCAATATTTTACTGAATCCTGAAAATGGCAGCGTTTAAATAATCCGAATAATTAGCGACACATATTAGTAGGTCGCCAAAGTATTTATTATTAACAATGCACACCCAAGCGTGCATCGCTAAAAGGTTGCCACAAATTAATTTTGTGCGAGAGACATATTTGTCACCACTTTCAGCATTTGTGTTGCTAATAGTGTGCATTGCTAAAAGTATATTTTCTTGTAGTGAATCTAGACGTGAGAAAACACGAAGATTTTGTCAGATTCCACCCTCGCATGGAGAGAGTGAGAGAATTAGAATGGATCGGGATTAAAGGATAGACAAATTTATCATTTAAAAAAAATTAACATCACCATATCAATAACTTTGGATATCGAGTCTAATAATTTTAAAACTCAATAACTTTTGGAGTTACAATGTTTTACCCTAAACCTTTACTTGCACACACTTATCATGAGGAATCTTCCAATAATTATCTTTAAGATAACGATAAAATTTTGTGTGGGGTTATTACTTGATGTAATGATAAAATGGTTGAGTTCTTAGTTAAGGGGAAGACAAATTTAAATATAAGATCAATTTCTTCATGCAAAAATAATACTTTATGTTAAATTTGTCTCGAATCTATAATCTAAATATCCTGCGTTCTCCAAAACTAAAGGATAGAATGAAAACATAAATGGGTTTTGCAACATATCTCCAAACGTCAATTATTTTTATACATTGACCAACTTTTTCACAAGCATTCTAATCAATTCAGAGATTGTCGATTACATCAATTTTTCCATATCATGAGGAAGTTTAACAAAAAAAAAAAAATTAAAATATTAATCTATAGACGCCACCCTCACTCTAGACCATAGAGAGAGTGCACCAAACACTACAGCAACCAACAATACATATATAAAAACATATACTCTTAACACATCCATAATATTTAACATTCGATCATCTACTCTGCATCACACTTTTTAAACATCCTCTTTTGGCTTTGTCACAACTTCCAGAGCACTGTCGGTCATCGCCATATCTGTAACGAAAAATTACCATACAATCAAAAGAAGTACATATATAACGAAGGGTAGAGCTACGAAAAAAAAAAGGGAGCCCTTTTTTGAAAGAAAATTCAGGAGGAGTTTTTTTTTTCTCAAATTGAAAGAAAAATTTTCACAAAATTGATTCAAATTTGAGAAGGGAAAAAAAAAAATATAAGAAGTTTTTTCACAAAATTGGTTTAAATTTTACATGTAAAGTTTTCTTTTTTGGACAAATCTGAGGGCGAGCACTATAGCCCCCTATTCTAGCCTATACTTGGTCCTTGTAATGATGAAATTATTTTTTGAGTCGGTTGCATGGTGATAACTTGTCCTTGTATAGAAGAGTAGTACAAGTCTAATTTATGAATGAAAAGAAACAGACGTGAGAAAAAGGGCCAACCAAATGGAGTGTTGTCTTTTTTCATTTGGTGATCAATGGGGGAAGATGGTGAGTCCAGAATCGTGGAGCAACAAAGGCAGGCGGACGAGCGTTTACTTTTTCGGCCAAAAATGACCGAGAAAATATCATTACGACTTTCAACATCTTTCTGACATGGATCATTCTTCTTCTCCTTCAGCTCAATCGTGGAGCAACATAGCCAAAAACTGTTGCGGCCTTTGACTTTGTGGTCCATGGAGGTTTGATCCTAGACACAACAAATAAAGCATGCAGGTTCAGACCATACAACAAATATGATTTTTGTAACATGGAATAGAAAATGCATGGATGTACTGATGAGCATACAACAAATTAATAATTGATATCGATGATCCATGGATTGAGATGTACCTTCATCCTTTTCCTCTGCAATTAATGGTTCCCAGGGGAGAGAAGATTTATGGGAGAGACAGCAGAGAAATGCTGACTTTTAAAACCTGTCCTGGCCGTTGGATTTCCTTTTGAAAGGGAAATGATAGTTAACAATGCAACGTGAACAAGAAGCAAGGCATTAGTGGGTTAACACTTTGTTGATAAGATTTTATAAACTGAGGCTAACACTTAGCCACAATGAATATTCAATGTCTAATGCTTATTTTTACTTGTTTGATGTCGTTAGTGTTAGCTGTTACTAGATTTAAAATAAAGTTATAATTAATAAATTACTAAATTCTTTAGATAAATAGCTAGGTGTGTAACCAAAAATAAAACTTTAATTGATATAGTTCTCTTTTTTTTTTTTTGGTTTTTTGGAAAATTGAAAGGACCCAATTTGCCCCCCCGTTCACAGCCATGTATGTAAAAGAGAAAAAAAAAACATTAAGAGAATCTCTCATGGAAATATAAAATTTTTTTGGAGTCGTAGCCTCAAAGCCCCCTTTATATTATGTCACTGCGTATCACTGGCCACCAAAAAAATTCTATTAACTTCAAAGAAGGAGGGCAAAATCTTTATCAGAATATTAATTACTCTAGTATGCCATCTCTTCTCCAGAAAGACACTTATTGATGATGCACTTTCTGATTAGTGGGGCTTCCGTTCTTTGTCACCTGTTAAGAACTCAAAATCAGAGGGACATTGCGTAGACTTCGGTGGTAGCTGCTCCGATGATAAAGTCAGTAAATTAAAAAGACTGTAATTGAAAGGAATTAATTGAACGTAAATTGAAAACGCACATTAGGGCCTTATTTATAGATTGTAGATTTCCTAAGTTGAATAGGATTTGGAGCCGTAGAAATAAGGATTTGGAGATATCCGAAAATAGTTGTTGCCATGTTGAATTCTATTTCCTTATTCTAAAGTCAGTATGACATGGAAGGCGGTGACCAGTTTGAGACCCCTTCCTATAGATACTCCGCAATTCTACTCTAGAGGTACAGTTAGAGATCCTACGCTTATTTTGAGCAAAGAAGCTCTGAACCCCGTGTGTCTGTCTGTATTGGATAGAAGAGTCTTTCTTGGCCTGTATATGCGAGTGCTCTATACACACACGTGTCATGTTTGAATTGGTTTATCACACTATGGTTCATCAACTACTCCCTCCGAGCCTCAGTTTATGTCATGCCCCGAATTTCCGACGAACCCGGGGCGCGAGTAACGAGACAGAAAGTAAAATAAATAAAAGGACAAAAGTAATTAAATTCACTAAACATGCGTCCATCATCATCCATACATAAAGTAACATCGAATACATTGTTCATCAGTCATTCGGGCTTAAGCCCTTACATAACAAAATACAAGTCTCATGGATCACAAATACATCACGTGCTTCGCCCTCTCAGGGCATCACTAAGTCTCACGTGGCTGGAGGATCCTCATCTGAAAATGTTGCCCACGAATGGGTCAGCACAACTGCTGGTATGATGAAATGCTAATGCCAGAAATAAAGCTAAGGCGTGGCATGTGCAAAGTGTACATTTATTTCTAAATGACATTCAAACATCGCAGTAATATATATGAATGGTATGCATGACACACCCATGCACAACTCTATGCCACACCCATGTCTCATTTACGGGTACTCCCCGATGGCACGAAGTACCAATGCAATGGCCAATTTTGGGTTTTTCACCACAGGATCTACACCCTCATAATGCAAAGCACCATGTGCTTACCCACGCCATGTTCTCAAGGAATTCATCATATGCCAATATGCCAATGCAATCTCAATGAACATGAATCTCAATAATATAACATGCTCGGACAATAAGAAATAAATCACTAGTCAGTTTCATATACATGCATATCTCATATATTCGTACATCATGATTCGTGTTCTTCACTTTATTAACTTGCAAGTAACACATAACATGTGAACAACCAATTCCAAATAAACAGGTAAACACATTACAGATAAACACATACAACATTCCAGTCATTCACAAATATTCCTAACTTAACTTCATTTCTAACACTAGCAAAACACCATACCTGATGGGTTGGTATCAACCCTAGAAGATCGTGAACTATATGTAACTGAACTGGCGGATGAAAATGTAGGAGATCAGATCGCCTCCTCCTGTCCTGTCAGTGTCCCTAAAAGTAGAAATTACAACTCAGTCCATTGTTACTTGAATCTATGCTATTCATCAAATTTTATGTCTTTAAATTCATAGGTTTCTATTCTGCTAAATTAAACTCTACCATTGGTTTTAGAACGTTTAAGAAAGTAAGTCTAGGTTTTCGTAGAACTCAATTCGGACACCGGGGTTCAAAAGGGCAAAACAGTCATTTTGCACTTTACACGTGTCCTTACATTTCGTGACCTCTTTCCCAATTCGGACTCCACGTTTGAGTTCGGAGTGTTCGAGATAATAAAATTTCACTATTTGTTTACCTAATTCGGAGTTCGTCTGACAATGTTTCAAGTTAGGGGCATTTTAGTAATTTTAAGGGTTACTACTTGTCTTTTATTTTTCGAGACCCCGTCTCGTAAAACGGACCTCACCATTGGTCTCGGAATGGCCAAGGTAGTCAAAATACACTAATGACTTGTCCCATTTGGACTCCGGGATGTTTTTGAATATTTAATTAATTAAATTAATTAAATTAAATAATTAATTAATTAATTTAATTAATATTTTATTAATATTTTAATCAGGTGGGTCAAAGTGTAATTTCTAACAGTTGGGGGTCAATTTGAAATTTCCGAAAGTTTCAGGGTTAAGGTTCAAATTCTATTTTTTTAATTTAAAACAATGGCTGACACGTGGCAGGGTGGTTCGGCCCAAGCCCGACCCGGACCCGAACCGACCCGACCCGGACCCGGAACAGTGCCCCCTTCGTCCCCGATTTTCCGGCGACGAACCAGTAGGGTTCCGGCGCCTTCTCCGGCACCGGCGACCGACCTCCGGCGAGTTTTCCCCATTTTTGAAATGCCATTCTCTAGGGTTTTTCGTGTAGGTTCCATATCCCACCTCCATTTCCCCCCAAACTTTTCTCATCTCCACGAAATAGAGGGTCAAACCCTCGGTCAACTCTCCGGCCACCCATTTTTCCGCCACTTTCCCCCACTGTTTTGAACCCAATTCAATCCCATTCACTTTCTGCACCTCACCCTATGTTTTTCCCCTTTTTTAAACTAAGGTTTACACATAAAATACCACAACTCATTTCTCCCAACCGTGACCTACAACTCCCTATTTCTCTCTTGTTTCTAAACCATTTTCCATAATTCTTTTTGCATTATCTTCCATTTTTGATACTCTACCAGCCCCCATGTTCAAATACACAATTCATGCATTGTAAAAATCAAAGACAGAACCGTATATGCTTACCAATTTTTGGATTTTTCTCTCTGTGCAGGTTTCTCTCTTCTCCTTCAGTTCCTCCCGGTTGCTTCTGCTTCCTCAGAACTCTCTCCTCTTTGCCCTCGGTCTCTCCTTTCTCCTCTTTTCTCCTCCAACCGAGACTAGCTCTCCTTTTCTCTTTATTTTCTCTCTTTCTATATATCTCTCTCTCTCTCCCTCTCTCTCTCTCTCTCTCTCTCTCTCTCCAAGACCAACCACTCTCTGCCGATTCTGCACCCCCCCACTCCCTGAATTCTACTCACACACACAACCTTACCCCATGCCTTGTTTGAGTGTATCACACTCAAACTCACACACACACACAACCGGGTACACACACACACCCACATGCCCAAAATCTGATTTATATACATACATATACATATATATTTTCACTTTTAAATATACACTCACCTGTATACATATATACACACAATTAAATTTAAATTATATATATATATATATACACATATACATATATACACATACTCACATTATCATTATCATAATAATAATAATAATAATAATAATAACAATAATTAATATTTGTAAGAATAAATAAAAAAAAAAAAAATTTTTTTTTTTCATGTTATAACAGTTTAGCCGATTGTGGAGCTGAGGTTTAGGGTTTTTGAAGAGTCACGTGTAGTAATTATGAATGCGCCATTTTGCCTCATGTGACAACCGATGATGTGACATTTATTGCGTCAATCATTGATTGGAATTATGAGGCCATCATTTTTTTAACTACTGCGATGGTTCAGAATTGTGGGCCCCCATTACTCCACTATAAAAGGTAAAAAAGCACATTGGTGCGCACTCTTTCATCATTTATATTGCTTTGTGAGGACTTTATTGTACGCTTAAAAGAAAACCAGAGTGAAATGATTTTCGATGTAAGAAGCCCAACTTCGATCGATTCTCCAGTCAAGTTTAGTTAACTTCACAAATATTTATCTTCCCTAAATCTTCTTTTCTCTCTTCAAATTTCTTCAATGTCGACGTCTAATGCTTAGTCAGGCACTAGCTATGGAATAGAGGGTTTTTTAGAGGTGTCAGCCCAATCGGAAGTAAATATTATAGATAATAGCTCCTTAGAGGACTCAGAAACTAGGATAGTTAGCCACCTCATCCCTAGTTCAGAACTCATGATAGTAGAGGTGTCACGACCGGCTAAACCGGCTTATGCAGATCGAGGGAAATCTCAAATGCCACCCTTCGGCCCGTGGGCCGTCGGGTGAGGCTTCACGTGAGCAACAACGCCGAACGGCTGTGCGATAGGGCCAAGACTGGCAAATTGCGGAAGTGTGAAAACTTTTTCATTTCTCAATCCTACCCGGTACCATCGTTTCTTCTTCTTCTTCAGAGTAGTAAACAATTTTTATACTTTCAGAGCATACTAAAAATTTAAAGTTATACATATTACATATCCGTTGCCTCTCGAGCTTAAGTACATATTTGTCCAAAATCTACTACATTAAAATTTAGCCAATTACGGGTCCTAGTACTTCCAAAATTCCTGATCAAAATAGAGTTTCCAATCATTAACCCTCAAATTGGGCAAGGCTCCCATCCATCATCATCACCTAAAAAATTTTGGGGAATGGGGTGAGCTTCAAAAAGCCCAGTGAGTAATTCTAGTACTTTGTTATGGGTTTCAACTAGTAGTGGGTTAGTTTAAGAGAGACTTCATATAAACATACACTACTAATTGTACATATACTTCAGATACAAAATATAGGAAGCTTCAAAACACATAACGCGAAGCATTTAAAGCATTCGAGTAAAACAGATATTTCACGTATGTGAGTACAAGGAACTTCAAAAAACTTATGACACAAAGCATTTAAAAGCATTCGAGTGAGGCATTAAATATGTAGTTGAAGCTTGTAATACATATAGGGTGACCATTGAATGGCCATGAATGTTTGAAACATTTACTTGTAAACAGAATGCGTGAAATCATTTCCATGAAAATAGGAGGATGCAACTTTTTCTTCTTTAAACATGGGGTTATATAAAAACCCGTTTCAGATAAATGGGGGTTTTAAAAACCTACTACCACTTCTGAAAACATTTGCCATCTTTTCACTTTGATTAGGTGGAAATCTGTTTCGAACCAGATTCCAGTTTTACTTCACGTGGAGATATCTCATTCCTGGGGGATCAGATCCTACTACCGGGCATTCTTCATTTCAATTGAGTTCCGAAGGAATCCCAATATCATTACTTGGTGCTTATGCACAATTATCTTGCAAAAACATGACTTCTTCGTGAAATGCTTTTTATGAGCATTTAAGAACATGACTTCTTCATTGGATGCTTTTCAAAGAGCATCGAAATATGGCTTCTTCAAATAAATGCTTTTCATGAGCATTGAAAATATGATTTCTTCAAATATAAGCTTTTTATGAGCGGTTGAAACATGAATTTTCAAATAGATATTTTTTATGAGTATAAAAACATGGCTTCTTCAAAAAGATGCTTTGCATGAGTAATTAAACAGGAACATTTAAACAGAGTCTTCAACACTTGGAACAAAACGATTAGGACATTTAAATCATAAGCTTCCAAGTATTAAATCACGATGTACAAGAGCATTTAAAACATAGCAAAATGGAGGAATTTATTTTTAGAAAGGCATTTAATAAAATTGACATTTTAACATGGACATGTTAGAACATAATTACAGAAGGCGAAAACTATAACCAAGCTAACTTACATATCATAATGGAGTTTTAAAAAAGAAGCAATAATATTTAAAACAGGAGTCATATAAATACGGAATTGAATTTAAAGTACTTCAGAAATTGAGCTCCTAATACTTCAGAAATTTTAGAACTTAACTTGTTCAGAATCCATGGAGATTAAAAACCTCTACTTCAAAGTCCAGGATTACTCACCTTGTTCTCCTGGGTCAGCACTACTAGTGGGCTTTCGCTTTTCCTTTGAAATTCCTAAAAATTAAATTCATCAACACTTCAATTAATTCCTCATTTACTTTAAATCATCTCTAAATTGATGCTCTTCATTTAATCTTAGACCCGACGTATCATAATTTCCTAGGATTGGTCTTACCGGTCTATTCGTGGTAACTTAATAAGTTTATTTTTCACGTGATTTAATTTTTCGTACTTATTTTGGTGTTATGGACCTTACCGTTGGGTTCAGAACGTCAAAGAAAGTCAATTTAGACCTTTTTAGATTTTTATTTAGCTTCGGACACATGTAGGGGCAAAATGGTAATTTATTATTCTTGTCTCAGACCTATCGAGGTCCTTAGAATATTCCACATATCTTATATATAAATTTTTAAGTCTTTTGGATTTCATTTGGTATTTGCTTTTGATCATAGGGACACATCGATCATTTATATTTCTTGATATTCTAACCCCAAATTAATATTTAGTCACTCATACAAGTTCACAATTATTTAGGCGTCCATTGGCATCAATTTCGTCCAATTTGGACTTCATTTGGGCTTATATTGTATTAGGGCCATTTTAGTAATTTTACATGTTATGGTGGAAGCACCCCAGGGTCCCCGGATGTCCAATCTCACATTTTCATTGTGTCTGGAATGCCCAAAAATGTCAAGATAGCCTTTTTCCAGATTTCGATTTGGACTTTATTTGCTTCATTTATGGCCCAGGGGTAAAATAGTCATTTTACCTTATTTTAAAAATAATTTAATTAATTTAAATTATTTTTTCAGGGGTTTATTTGAATTAAATTCTCAAAAGTTGGGCCAAAACAGAATTTTCCAAAATTTTGGGGTCAAACCGTAAATAGACAAAGTTCTAGTTTTCCTTTATTTAATTAAATCACTAAACTAGAGGGTTTTTTGGGTTTAAACCCTAAACTAGTCTGAGGGTTCCATGAACCAGCCGGTTAAGTTTATATCAACAAACCGGAATAAGATAGCCAACCTTTTGTCTTATCCATGGTTTGGTTTAACCTTAGTTCTGATTTTTATTTCTTATTCTTGTAACTAATCGCTCCAATTTCAATTTTAAAATTATAACATGACGTCATCCCACTTAAACCATTTGTGCGACGGGTCAGGTCCCGACTCGAACCCAGATCTGCCCGGAATCTGGCCCAACCCTAGTCGTCTACTTCATCTCTTCCCCCGACTGTTTTCCTAGTTCACTATTTTTCAATTTATTCAATTTTGAGAGGTTTCAGTCACTGAATCTCTCTGTTTTTAGGTGCTATGAATTACTGGGTGTCCTATCAACATTTTGATATTGGTTTCATGTCTCAAATCAAGCTTAAGGCTCGGTGTCTCTTCTCTAGGACCATACTTGCAACTCTTTAGTAAACCTTCATTTCATCCCCATTTCTAGTGGGGTTTGGCTCAATATGACCTTCATGACATGGGGGTTCAATCCCCATTCCAAAAACATGGTTTAGGAGTCTAAAACAAGGGTTGGGTTTTATGGCCGAAACCTGCAACTCAGGTTTTAAGGCTCATTTTTTAGCCATTTGGCTTGGTTCTTGTCGCAGTATAAACCCTATAGCATCTAGTTTAAGGCCCAATGTATGAAAAGTGATTTCCACTAAGTAAGTTCAGACCGACCTTGAGTTGGTTGTCAATGGCGGTTGAGGTTTGGGTCACTATTTTTAAGGCTATCTGAGTCTCCTAACTTAGCTTCTTTTACTCTCCCCCACATGATGCACTGATTTAAGGCCATGCATGCCAAAAGGAATTCAAAATAGTTTGTAATGTATGAAATTTTTAGTGAGAGAATAGGGTGGATTTTGTGTTTATACCTTTGATGACCCTTCTTTCCTTCTTCTAGTCTTGAACTAGAACCTCAATGCAGTCCAGTGTTGCATGCAATGGCAGTTCCATCCTCCTTCTTCTTATTCTCTCTTCTTTCTCTCTCCTTCTTCACTTTCTCTCTCTACTTTCTCTTTCTACCCGAACACACACTTACACAAATCTGATTTTCCTCTGAGTCCCCACAGCACATGCAACACACAATTATATATCATATATTTTAAATAATTGTTTTATTTTAAAAATACATCTTTTGGTTGCATGAATGGCCATTGGTCAATTTGGGAGGTGGGGCCTTGTTATTTTATACATATATACATATAATTTGCAATATAAGACACAAAAAGTGGGCAACCCAAGTGGTATTCCTTTTGGACTTTAAAACTTTGCCTATTTTTGGGTCAAGGATTCAAAACTCTTTGGCCTCACATTTTAGTTCCCTTTTTGCTATTTTCCCCCCTTTATGCCTTGTTTGGCATTTAATTTATTTATTTTAACTTTTTGCATTATTTTTCACTTTGTGATTTTAAATTTAATATTTACCCTTTTTGTACTAATTTTATAAATCATAGTCGTATTTTATTTTCCCCGGAGTCGACCTTGATTTTTAAGGTCTCGAAATTATTTTGAAATCATCATCCATTTCCCGTTTAAATTTTTTAATTATTCTTTTTAAGGTCACTAATTAGTAATTAGTGACTTAATTATCATTTAATCGGGTCGGGGTGTTACATCCTCCCCTCCTTATAAAGAGTTTTGTCCTCAAAACTCAACTGCTCATATAACTTAACACTGTTTACTCGTATCACTACTTGCTTCCAAATCACTAACGTATAATTTCTAATTTCTCGTGTCATTTATCAGATTCATGTCTTTCAATGGTTTAAGGATTTTCTTGATCAGGTTGGATAAGGTAGCACTGCGTGTTTCTCAATTCCTTTAGTTACATGATAAAGTGACCGTTCCTCACTGGTAACAGAGGTTCTGATAACACACTAGTGACTGTCAAAATCATCTCTTTCTCTTTTATCCTTTTAGAATTACAGTTATCTACTTCCATAGTCTACGTTTACTTCTAATCTTTAAACTCTATTCCTTCTATTCTACCGCGGGTCCCATACTCCGCCTTTCTATCACGTACTTCAAATCACTTACTTCATGTTAGTATGGGTCCCATACCCCGCCTTCAGATCACATACTTCATGTTATTACGGGTCCCATACCCTGTCTTCCTATTACGTACTTCAAATCATTTATTTCATGTTACTGCGGGTCTCATACCCCGCCTTCCTATTAGATCATGTACTTCACCTAGGTTTCTCTTAATAGCTCATTTGCTATCGTTCAATTTCTTAGGTAGCCTAAGACTTACCTAAACTTATAGTTTTGTTGCTAGTCCTTTTAGTGTCACTTAAGTCTTTTAAGTCAACCTAGTGCTTTGATACCACTCTGTCACGACTCGCCGACTCGGCCTATGCGGATCGAGGGAAATCGCGACTGCCACCCTTCGGCCCGTGGGCCATTGGGTGAGGCTTCACGTGAGCAACGACGTCGAATGGCTGTGCGATAGGGCCAGGACTAGCAAATTGCGGAAGCGTGAAAAACTTTTTCATTTCGCACTCCCGCCAGTACCGTCACTTTTTCTTCTTCTTCGGAGCGGTAAACAATTTTTATACATTCAGAGCATACTAAAAATTTAAAATTATATATATTACATATCCATTGCCTCTCGGGCTTAAGTACATATTTGTCCAAAATTTACTACATCAAAATATAGCCAACTACGGGTCCTAGTACTTCCAAAATTCCTGATCAAAATGGAGTTGCCAATCATCAATCCTCAAATTGGGCAAGGCTCCCATCCATCATCATCACCTAAAAAATTTTGGGGAATGAAGTGAGCTTAAAAAAGCCTAGTGAGTAATTCCAATACTTTGTCATGGGTTTCAACTGGTAGTGGGTTAGTCTAAGAGAGACTTTATATAAACATACACTGCCAATTGTACATATACTTCAGATACAAAATATAGGAAGCTTCAAAACACGTAACGCGAAGCATTTAAAGCATTCGAGTAAAACAGATATTTCACGTATGTGAGTACAAGGAACTTCAAAGAACTTATGACACGAAGCATTTAATAGCTTTTACTTGTAAAGAAAATGTGTGAAATTCTTTCCATGAAAATAAGAGGATGTAACTTTTTCTTCTTTAAAACATGGGGTTATATAAAAACCCGTTTCAGATAAATGGGGGTTTTAAAAACCTACTATCATTTCTAAAAATATTTGTCATCTTTTCACTTTGATTAGGTGGAATGTTTCGAACCAGATTCCAGTTTTACTTCACGTGGAGATATCTCATGCCTGGGGGATTAGATCCTGCTACCGGGATTATTCATGTCAATTGAGTTCCGAAGGAATCCCAATACCATTACTTAGTACTTATGCACAATTATCTTGCAAAAACGTGACTTCTTCGTGAAATGCTTTTTATGAGCATTTAAGAACATGACTTCTTTATTGGATGCTTTTCAAAGAGCATCGAAATATGGCTTCTTCAAATAAATGTTTTTCATGAGCATTGAAAATATGATTTCTTCAAATATAAGCTTTTCATGAGCGGTTGAAACATGACTTTTCAAATAGATGTTTTTCATGAGTATAAAAACATGGCTTCTTCAAAAAGATGCTTTGCATGAGTAATTAAACAGGAATATTTCAACAGAGTCTTCAACACTTGGAACACAACGATTAGGACATTTAAATCATAAGCTTCCAAGTATTAAATCACGATGTACAGGAGCATTTAAAACATAGCAAAATGGAGGAATTTATTTTTAGAAAGGCATTTAATAAAATTGACATTTTAACATGGACATGCTAGAACATAATTATAGAAGGCCAAAAATATAACCAAACTAACTTGCATATCCTAATGGAGTTTTAAAAAAAAAAGCAATAATTTTTAAAACATGAGTCATATAAATACGGAATTGAATTTAAAGTACTTCAGAAATTGAACTCCTAATACTTCAAAAATTTTGGAACTTAACTTCTTCAGAATCCATGGAGATTAAAAACCTCTACTTCAAAGTACAGGATTACTCACCTTATTTTCCTTGGTCAACACTACTGGTGGGCTTTCCCTTTTCCTTTGAAATTCTTAAAAATCAAACTCATCAATACTTTAGTTAATTCCTCATTTACTTCAAATCATCTCTAAATTGATGCTCTTCGTTTAATCTTAGACCCAACGTATCCTAATTTCCTCGGATTGGTCTTACCGGTCTATTCGTGGTAACTTAATAAGTTTTATTTTTCACGTGATTTATTTTTTTGTACTTATTTTGGTGTTATGGACCTCACCATTGGGTTCAGAACGTCAAAGAAAGTCAATTTAGACCTTTTTTGATTTTTATTTAGTTTCGGACACATGTAAGGGAAAAATGGTAATTTATTATTCTTGTCCCCGACCTATCGAGGTCCTCAGAATATTCCACATATCTTATATATAAATTTTTAAGTCTTTTGGATTTCATTTGGTATCTGCTTTTGATCATAGGGACACATCAGTCATTTATATTTCCTAATATTCTGACCCTGAATTAATATTTAGTCGCTCATACAAGTTCATAATTATTTAGGCGTCCATTGGCATCAATTTCGTCCAATTTGGACTTCATTTGGGCTTGTATTGTATTAAGGGCATTTTGATAATTTTACATGTTATGGTGGAACCACCCCGGGGTCCCCGGATGTCCAATCTCACATTTTCATTGTGTTTGGAATGCCCAAAAATGTCAAGATAGCCTTTTCCGGATTTCGATTTGGACTTTATTTGCTTCATTTATGGCCCAGGGGTAAAATAGTCATTTTACCTTATGTTTAAAATAATTTAATTAATTTAAATTATTTTTTCAGGGGTTTATTTGAATTAAATTCTCCAAAGTTGGGCCAAAACAGAATTTTTCAAAATTTTGGGGTCAAACCGTAAATAGACAAAGTTCTAGTTTTCCTTCATTTAATTAAATCACTGAACTAGAGGGTTTTTTTGGGTTAAAACCCTAAACCGGTCTGAGGGTTCCATGAACCAGCCGGTTCAGTTTATATCAGCAAACTGGAATAAGATAGCCAATCGCTTGTCTTATCCACGGTTTGGTTTAACCTTAGTTCTGATTTTTATTTCTTATTCTTGTAACCAATCGCTCCAATTTCAATTTTAAAATTATAACACTACCCTCACACGACGTCATCCCACATAAACCATTTGTGCGACGGGTCGAGTTTCAACCCGAACCCAGATCTGCCCAGAATCCGGCCCAACCGTAGTCGTCTTCTTCATCTCTTCCCCCGACTATTGCCCTAGCTCATTGTTTTTCAATTACTGCAATTTTGAGAGGTTTCAGTCATTGAATCTCTCTGTTTTTAGGTACTATGAATTACTGGGTGTCCTATCAACATTTTGACATTGGTTTCATGTCTCAAATCAAGCTCAAGGCTCGGTGTCTCTTCTCTAGGACCGTACCGACAACTCCTTAGTAAACCTTCATTTCTTCACCATTTCTAGTGGGGTTTGGCTCAACATGACCTTCATGACATGGGGGTTCAATCCCCATTCCAAAAACATGGTTTAGAAGTCTAAAACAAGGGTTGGGTTTTATGGCCGAAACCTGTAACTCAAGTTTCAAGGCTTATTTTTGAGCCATTTGGCCTGGTTCTTGTCGCATTGTAAACCCTATAGCATCTAATTTAAGGCCCAATTTATGAAAAGTGATTTCCACTAAGTAAGTTCAGACCGACCTTGAGGTTGGTTGTCAATGGCGGTTGAGGTTTGGGTTACTGTTTTTAAGGCTATCTGAGTCTCCTAACTTGGCTTCTTTTTACTCTCCCCCACATGATGCACTGATTTAAGGCCATGCATGCCAAAAGGAATTCAAAACAGTTTGTAATGTATGAAATTTTTAGTGAGAGAATAGGGTGGATTTTGTATTTATACCTTTGATGACCCTCTTTTCCTTTTTCTAGTCTCGAACTAGAACCTCAATGGAGTCCAATGTTGCATGCAATGACAGTTCCCTCTTTCTTCTTCTTCTCCCCTTTTCTTTCCCTCTCCTTCTTCACTTTCTCTCTCTACTTTCTCTATCTACCCGAGCACACATTTACACAAATATGATTTTCCTCTGAGTCCCCACAGCACATGCAACACATAATTATATATCATATATTTTAAATAATTGTTTTATTTTAAAAATACATCTTTTGGTTGCATGAATGGCCATTGGTCAATTTGGGAGGTGGGGCCTTGTTATTTTATACATATATACATATAATTTGCAATATAAGACACAAAAGTGGCTAGCCCAAGTGGTTTTCCTTTTGGGCTTTAAAACTTTGCCTATTTTTGGGTCAAGGGTTTTAAACCCATTGGCCTCACATTTTAGTTCCCTTTTTGCTATTTCCCCCCCTTTATGCCTTGTTTGGCATTTAATTTATTTATTTTAACTTTTTGCATTATTTTTCACTATGTGATTTTAAATTTAATATTTGCCCTTTTTTACTGATTTTATAAATCATAGTTGTATTTTATTTTCTCCGGAGTCGACCTTGATTTTTAAGGTCTTGGAATTATTTTGAAATCGTCATCCATTTCCCGTTTAAATTTCTTAATTATTCTTTTTAAGGTCACTAATTTGTAATTATTGACTTAATTATCATTTAATCGGGTCGGGGTGTTACAAGAGGCTTTCGTAGAGCCTAGAATATTATAAGGGAAACCTCAGGTAGGTCATCTCGAAGGGAGAAGGGAGAAGGGAGAAAGCGCAATTACTTAGGGCATGATAGATGCTCTGAGGGCTACTTTGGACTTTCCTTCAAATGTATCTTATAGGGTACCCGGACCTATGGACCACCCTTCTGACATTGATCAGGGCAAGATTTGTGTCTATCTCAAATAGTTTGAGATTGGGTTTAGGCTTCCCTTCCATTCCCTAATTAGGGATTTCTTCAACTAGTTCAACAAATGCCCTGGCGATCTGAACATAAATAGTTGGATGCACCTGTTAAGGTTTATAGTTCTAGGTCTTATAAACAACGTCGAGGTGGACCTCCCGTTGATCAAGAGTAATATGGACCTGAAGTACTTGAAGTCGGAGGGCATGTTCTACATGTTTTTTGACAAAGGGTTCAAAAACCTCTCCTCAGTACCTACTTCCAACAAGACTTGGAAGAAGTGGTACTTCTTCGTAAGAGGAAGATGGGAGTTCAAGGATTATGAGAGCTGGATTTCAACGTTCCCTTAGAAAACTAGGATCAAGGGTAAGGTCCTGTTTTTGAATACATTTTTGCCTTTATTTTTGGATTTCTTTTTTGTTTATGAACTATCTGATATAACTTCATGTTTTTTGTGCAGACAAGAGGGTTTGGAAGAGGTCGATCTTCAGCGTTGACCTTCAGGAGAAGTACAGAGGCTCCTGCAGACCAACAATCGTTCCCACGATGCCATCCTTTCCCCTAACAATTTGATGGAAGCTAGGGTGGTGAAGGATAAGGCTGAGAGCCTAAAGAAGTCCCTGGTATCTGGATGGGCTCTAGGGAAGAAGAAGAAGAAGAAGGTGGGGGAGAGTTTGTCCCCTGCCGAGCCTCATCTTCAAGTGAAGAGGAGGAGGCTTCTGTCCAACTCCTCAGACCGGATAGTGTTTGAGGATTTGGGGGAATCCCCAGTTTCGGAGCCTCTGCCTCCCCCTACTCTAGTAGTCCCCACGCAGAAGAGGGAGAAAGGCAAGTTGGTTGTTGCTTTCCCCCTGCTTGATGAGTTGGGCTTTCTGACAGAGAAAAAGGTCTACGAGAAGTCTTGGGCGACAATTTCACGACTCAAAACCCACCCTGTGCGGATTGAGGGAACGCGACTGCCACCCTTCAGCCCGGGGGTTGGCGGGTGGACCAGAAGCAATAGTACGGCCAGGAATGCAATTACAGAAGCGTGAAATTTTTTTTTCTTCTATATTTTTCGCACATCCGCCCGATATTACCGCTCTTCAAAATGGTACACATGTCATACATTCAGAGCATACTATAACTTTTCAAGTTATACATATTACATATCCATTTGCCCCCCGGGACTTAATTACATAACTGTCTAAAAATTACTACATCAAAATTGACCCACTATAGGTCTTAGTATCTCCTAAAATTTGCTAATCAAGTGTGGAGCTCCCTACACCTTTCCTCAATACGGGCAAGGCTCCCCACCATCTTCGTCACCTGAAATAGTCATGGGTAACAAATCTATGTCAACTTTATAAAAAGCTCGTGAGTAATTCCAGTACCTTGTCGTAGGTTTTCATCTGGTAATGGGTTAGTTATAAGAGAGTTTATAAAAAACATTTTGTAATTGGCTAATCCAATTTGACAAAACATGCTTTATTTGTATTTAATATATAGCCCTAGGCTTAGTATCTCTTAAAGCCCCCGTTCTACTCCAAGATGGTATTAGCTTCATTGCTGTACTCGTTATCTAGTCATCTTGGTTCATCAAGGGTACTTTGGGTATTTAGGACTTTTGTTATACTTTGGATCTCATACATTCACACATATCATGCATTGCATATAGGATATATCATTGTTCATTATGTGTGTTAGTGTCTTGCTTTGTGAAACAATTTTTCCAAAATTCATATTTTAAAAACATTGATTTTTTACACTAAGGGAAATTGGCTTCACAATGTGAGAGAGACCAACTCATTGTTGGTCGTTCAATTGACCACATGATTTGTTCGAACAAATAACAAAAAATTGGTTGTTTTTGTTCGTTTGTTCATTGTTCAATTCATCTTAATCAAATAGAATCAGCAAGCCATTCATTTGAGGTCATTTGATACTTGTTTGAACAACCAACTAGCTCATTCGAATGAACCCTGTGTAAAAAAAAATACTATTTTTTGAATAGTTATTTCATATTCGAGTAATAAGAGGAGATATATACTTCAATTGAGGAGATCAATTTTAGAGATTAGAGCTTTTGAAAGAAGTGAGAGCTTCCATTGGAGAGCATTCATATATACTTCGTCTATATCTTTTCATCTCCATAGTATGATTTGCATCATCTCACCTTGATCCAAATCATCATGAGAGCCTAGATCAAGCAATCATCATCAACATAGTTCGATTCTTGCAGATTTCAAGGATAGAGTGATCGGAAGAGTTCAAGGTCGTGTGGAGATTCACGATTATGCAATGGAGAAGTTTGAGGTTGTGTGGAGTTCACGATTGTGCCGAAGATCTACATCGGTTAGAGTAAGCTTGTAGATTTAAGTCAAAATCGAGAGCGGGGAGTCGAATAGGTCTACGAGCTAAGTTCGTGTTCTTGCTGTATTGTAATCAGTTCATTCCTGTTGGTTGCTCCCGTTGTGTGAAACTTTTTGAATTTCGTCAATTTTTCAACCACAAGACTAACAACTACCAATATTGAACAATATATGAATTATAAAACATATCAATATTCAACAAATATAAACAATTCAATTATATGCCTGCCCAATCCATTCAATATAGTAATTATGTAGTGTTCAACATACAAACTATTCAACTCAAGCCTAATTGATCCACTAATCTAATTCAATTGTCAATTTCACAATTCAAGTAGAAATTAGACTATGTTATCAATTATCAATTCCACAATTCAATTTGTTATTCCAATTTCACAATTACTTAATTAAAGATCAAATTCCACAATTCATGAAAACCTAAATTTTTATATGTGGTAAGGACAACGACTGTGCCAAAGTGATACATAATTCTTTAAGATACTACGAGAACAATTAAGATTGAGGTAGAAAGTAAGAATACCTAAATCTGTGAAACTAAGGAAGTAGAGAATTTCTATGGTGGGAAAAACTTGACATAATCTTGATAAACTTTGAATGTCAAATGTAATGAAAAAATTATGGGAATTGATGTGAACAATCCTGAAATATGATATGAAGTCACAAATTGTACAAGGAACTCCCTATATAGTTGAATAAGTTCTTTGAAAGAATAAATTTGTAAAAGTTGAATAACGACTAGGGAGAGAAATGTAACATATGATGAAAAACTGAATATGATGATGAGCATAAAAAAGAAGACATTTGAACAACCTTTCTGAGCAAAGGTAAGTAAAACCAAAATAATGGTTATAAATTAAAAAGTCATGAGACTTTGAGATTTGAATTGATCAAATGATGTGAAAAATTCAAGGTAAACCAAATATGATAACACTGTTAAGAATACTTTCAAAGTTGACTGCCATATGAAGAATCAATGACTGGGGTAAAAGACTACCCTAAAATTTTTTAAAGTATATGTACTATACTTTAGTCCATGAAGGAATGAAAAATCTGTGAAAAGCTCAACTGTAAAAAGCCTTTGTACCAGTCCTTAATTAAAAAAAAAGAAAAAAAGAAGAAAAGAAGAACTGATTTCCTCAACATGCATATGACTTTGAAAACAAAGGCAGGTATGCCAATGAATAGTACAAAAATATAATGAAATAATACAAATTGAACTGAAAAGAGGATTGATAAATCTCAAGGAATGGACACGTGATTGAGAAATCACAAATGAGAATTTTGAATAAATCTAAGGTCACCTGTGCATGGGATAAATATTGTAATGCAAAGAGAATACGAGTAAACTGTCCTGGCACGAACCAAAAAATGTTAATGAAAATAAAATGGAAATACGATATTGGTCGTAATCAAAGAAAGTTCAATACACAAAAAGAAACTTAAATGGGTGACATTGCAAATCTCGCAACCGAACACCTGTAGTAAATTAGAGGCGAAACTCATGACAAAAAAAAAAAAGGAGGAGAAATTGGAAAGCCAACTGTGTATAAGCTTCGGACAGATGAAAATCCAAACCTTTTCTTCCAGATTATTATCTTAAGCCTCCATATGAATTCAAGTGAAATAATATGAATCCATCAAGAATTCTGTCCTTAGGAAAACTTAAAGTACTTGAATGAGAAGCGCAAATCACTCTAAACGATGGAAGTGGTGTAGTCTAGTTACACCATTGACTTCCTATGACCACTACCAAAGAAACGAATAGAAAAGAAAAGATCAATGTACTAGATACTTTTACCTGGCACATAATACGCCATACGACGCCAGTGAAAGTTGGGAGACCATGAACAGCAAGGTAATCATGACTTAGTACTAAATGAGATGAATATAACGACTAGACGTGAAACTTGTCAAGATACTAGTAGCAAGGGAAAATAGTCAAGTAACTGAAAAGATGATTCAGGGTGAATAATGGAAGTAATAGACCCCTAGCCATAGATTTAAGAACTAAAGAGATATGCATGGGAATGTTAATACTAAAATTTAAGGACAATGAGTTTAAAGTCTCGAAGAAGTTAAAAGGTCAAACCCTTGATTTTTAAAATTCACTATTGAATTAAAACAAAGAGGAATATAAAAAAACTATGAACCCTGTATAAAGAAATCTTCTCACTTGAGAATATAGTATTTGAATGCTAGAGATACATCCAAGAGACAGATTAAAAAAAAAAGAGGGAACTATAATGATGAAATTAGCATGAGAATATAATAGAGTTTCTTAGATTATGAACATTCGAGTTTTGGGGACAAAACTCAATTTAAGGGGGGTAGAATGTAACACCCCGACTCAAATAAATAGGACTAATTTCAGAAATGCCTAAAGAGGGTCAACCGAGACTCGCCGAGCCAATGAATGTAATACCAAAATAAATTTGAACTGTTAGGATTCTAAGTTACAATATCAAATGAAATGAACGGTCTTAAAAATACAAGCGATGCTCCTGAAATGTTAGGATTCTCTATTACGATATCAAATGAAATGAACGGCCATAAAAATAGAGATGATGCTCGGGCAATACCCGAGTAAGCCACGAACGAGCATCGAAGTACGTGTACGTGTATGTATTCGTATATGTATACATGTATGGGGGTGTACACATAAATGTTTATGTAATATAAAATTGTATATATATAACCATGTATAGATATATAGATATACATATATAACTTATGAAATATTAAATGTGTATATATATATAACCATGTGGGTAGATAATGTGTAATATATATATATATATATATATATATATAAGTAACTTACCAAATAAAAGCAGAACATAAATAGGGGGAGGGGAGTTACGAATTTAGAATTAAACAGAAAAGGAAAAGTCAAAGAAAGAGGAAAGGAAAGAAAAGAGAGAGAGAGAGAGAGAGAGAGAGAGAGAAGAGAGGGGTGGTTACAATATATATTTATATATGCACTGTGAGTACGTTTTGGGAAGGAAAACAAAGAGGCTGAAAGGTTAGAGATTCAGAAGGGAGAAAAAATAGAAGAGAAATGAGGAGAAACAACTAGGAGGAAGGTAAGAGAATTCTCTGTAATTTCAATTTTCCATTTTCTAGGTTTCTTTATGAACTTGCATGAAGCTTAGAAATATTTGTATAGTTAGATTATATGGAGAAAATGGAGCATGTAAGAAGAAACCGCGAAGGAAATGGTGAAGAAATGAGGGAGAAAAATGAATTTATCGGAGAGTTAATGTTTTGGAAAATTTAGATTTTGAATGTGTTTGGAGGTTTAAATTGCTATCTAGAGGCTCTAAATTATGCTTTAGGGTGTTTAGAACTAAATGTAGCCTTTAAAACGATGTAAAAATAAAGAGAAAATGAATATATATATATATATATATATATATATATACAGTGCAGTCCGTTCACCGGCGTCGGAGATGGTGATCGGAGCTACACTGCTAGACTAGCGGGTCACACGGGCCGGGTCTGGCCTCGGGTCTAATTGAAACCCGCCCAGGCGTAGTGACGACCCAGAACTGTTAAAGGGGCTAATGTTTATTGTTTAAAAGGGTGAACAGTGGGAAGGTAAGGGACTAAAGGTAATCGAACCTTAGACACATAGGCGTGAGGGCCTTATGACCCCTGAGTTCACCATTGTGCCACTGAGGCACATGTGATAAAATAGTGAACTAATATATATATATATATATGTATATATATATATAGTATTAGTTAATAAATTTATTTAATTAAATTATTTATTTATTTATTTAAATCTCGATTTAGAAAATTAGCAAATGAATAGTGTCAATTTATTATCTTGGGCCTTCTGGACCCAACAGTGAAGTCCAATTTACGAAAATAGGTCCCGAGAAAGAAAGACACGTAAAAGTGTAAAATGACTTTCTTCGAAGTCCCAAACTCAATAGTAGAGTCCATTTTAGCAAATGAGATACTTATACTAACGATATATAAAATTGGATGAATGGCATTAAATTGAGACATGTTTACTGATATCTAGGGAACTCAAAGGGAAAAGGAAAAGTCACAGAATACTGAACTAGAACACACTGATAAGGTAAGTAAACTTTAATCTCTTACATGTGGTCTTCCAAGCCACGTTCATTCTATTACTGCCAATTTTGTACTATTGTACGTACCAAATATTTATTGTTTCCACAATGTGATATTGTTCTATCTTGTGGATGTTTATTGACTGCTGCATCATTGATCATTGTATTGTAATTTTTGTACCACACCTTGAAAGGCCTACTATTATGTGTTCACTAAATGATATTCTATTTTTACACTTCTTATGGAATCACGAATAATTATGATTTATTATGAATGTCGGATTTGTGCTCAGTCACAATATCCGTTCGATGCTTTCTAAGTTGACAGGACCTACAGGTCGAGTCCGTGAACGGATATATGGAAAAGATGGCATTTTATATGCACTTATTGAAGGGGGTATGCCAGGCCCCAAAAAACTGAGGTTCTGCCAAGCCCTGAACAGAGTAAATGCATCACCTATGTTTGACTGAGTTATTATGGCATTTTTATGCACTTATTGAGGGGGGTATGCCGGGCCTCAAAAAATCGAGGGTCTGCCAAGCCCTGAACAAGATAAATGCATCACTTATGTTTGACTGATATATTTACGTTTATTGGATTCATAGGATGTTGGCATTCCCTATGAATAATCTTATGTTGAAAGTTCACTCATTGATTGTAATTGATTGTTACCAATTTATTATGGTAATACTTTTATGTTAACTGATTTCTATTAAGCTTTTCCATGTTCATGTTATATCCCATACTCATGACTGATTATTGTGACCCTACTATTCATTGGCCATCGTGGCATTTTACCCTTATTGACTATCACAGTATCTTATCCCTTGATTGGCTATCATGTTCACACTATGTGTAATACCCCAAAAATCGACATGAGCAAGACTGCACCCTGACCTTATAAAATAGGTTATGTGACGATTATGTTTGAAATGGCCCAAAATATAGTAACATGATCGATTATTTTAATATATGAAATGAATCCAAAACACCAAACATGGTGTAGGCTCAGAAAATTGAAAACTGGGTCAATCGAGTGCCAAAATGGATAAATGGGATTGATACGGAAAATTAATTATGCAGATAATATGAAAATAAAATAAATTATTAATGGAGACCCAAAATCAAAAAAAAATCATAATAATGATACTGAGCCCCGGCATTGTGCCAAACTCGTCGGAATCCCATAGGTTGACATTGTGTGGAGTAAAATAATATTTTATGAAAGATATATTGAAAAAATGCTTATATGCATATATGGTCCAATATAAAGACCATTATGTATAAAAATACAATTATATGTGGGTATACTATTCTGTTTAAGTGTACTATAAAAATATATTATTTCAGGAAGCCTCAGGGAAGCAGGTGAGAGACAGCTGAACAAGTAGACAGAAGGAGCAAATATATATATATATATATATATATATGAATAAATATATAAATAAACTCCAGAAACTTCTTGAAGAAGCTACCAGTTATGTATAAGAAATTGGAAAACTTTATACAAAGCTGCTGGTAGCTGTTGGAAGGGGGCAGTACAGCAGATCGCTATATATATATATATGTGATCGGTGCAAAACTGTAAGTGCATAGTATCATAGTTTTATAGTAAAGTGATGAGAAGAGTATCGTCCTCAGGGATTGGTAACTTACTTTTGTCAAATACCGAAATTATGCTAATCTTGACTTTATCTAGAAAAGTTACTAAGATTTTTGTAATTGCAAATTAAAATAAAATCAATTCAAAGAAAATATTTAAAGGAAAAGAGAGATATTGTTCAAAACTCAAATTAATAGGAGAGAAAACTTCTAGGAAATCGATTTCACCTAATCCCTTACTATACTTACTCATCTAACTAATTGAATTTAATTCTCTATGTTTGTTAGCAAATCTCTAAATCATCCAAAAGCGTCTTTCGATAGTCAATTAGAAACTATTCTTGTTCATCATTTTACACAAGAGTATGCAAATTAATAAAGCAAGAATGCAATAAGGCCAATAATTTATAATACTACATAGGTTCATATAAGTCTTTCAATCCCTATATTTACCTATGCCGAAATATCCAAGATTTATCTTGTAATTCCCTCTTTCGACAGCAAATTACAAGATTAAAATCATCTAATTAGTGGCCAGTTAATTAAAAGCGTTAAGATTAGAATAAATCAGACAAACATGACAAATAATTACTTCAAATTAGCATAAAAAAGCAAGCATAGTTCGAGACTAGACTATATCATTTTCCTAGAATAAAGAAAATTAGTTCATGCTAAAAATTAAATTCAACATAAACAAATTTACCATATTTTTTTCTGAGAGAAATGGAAGAAATTGAACACTAAAAAATACTCATTGCAGTCGCAACAGTGTCTTTGTTTTCTGCTTTCTGCCGCAGCCTCTTGTTTTTTTTTTTTCCCTCTTTGCTGATTCCAGCCGTACAACCCTTTTTTTCTCTTTGCCCAAGCCGCTTCTTTCTCTCTGCTTTTTCTTTTCTCTTAAGTCGCAGCTTCCTGCGCAGCAGCCTGAGCGCCGCTTTGTCTTTTTTTTGCTTTTTCTCCTTTTCTCCAGCCACCACTTGCAAAACCTAATGCCTTGCGCCCTGCCCAGCGGCCTCCTTTTTTGACTTTTTTCTTTAGCCGCCGCTTCTCCTTTCTATCTTCCTGTGCCGCTACTGCCTTTTCTTCCTTCTTTCACAATCAGCCGAAGCCTCTTGTTTTTTCTTTCTTTTCCACGCCCAGCCGTGCGCCGTTTTTTTTAATTTTTTTTTTCTTTTGTTTCCTTCACCCCAGACCACTTATCTTTCTTCCGCCCCTTTTTTTCTCTTCAGCCCTTTTTCTATTCAGCTTTTCTATTTAGCTTGCGCCGCCTCACACCTTTTTTTTTTCCTTCTCAGCCACCTTTTAATTACCTAGGAACCCTTAAGCCCTATGCTGGATGACGTTTCCCCAGGGCATGCACGTTTTTGTCTTTTCTTTTAAGGGGCTTGGGCTGGACGGCTTGTATACATGGATCAAGCCCATAATTTACAAAGTGCCTTTTTTTTGAATGAGAGAAAGTTCATAGATGACGGGCTGCTTCAATTTCTTCAAATCTGAAATAAAATTTATATGATGACAATAGAGCCTAAAATCAACCAAAAAATAAATAAAATTAGACAAAAGTTTAAAGTTAAAAAAGTGATAAAATATTCTAAATTATGCAAGTCATCAATATGTGTGTGTGTGGTGGCGGTTGTAGGGGAAGTTGCTGGAAGGTGTATATTGTCCTATATATATAGGTAAGAGGAGGCAGCAGTTGGTAGTAGTTGGAACTTTCTGGATCAAGATAAGCACTCGACAAAGAAGAGAACTCCAGAATTCTCTGGCGGTGTAGCAGATCAATGTGTGTGTATATATATATATATGTGTGTGTGTGTGTGTGTATGGCAATGCAGGAGGGATATATGCATATAAATGTGTGTGTGTGGCGGTGCAACAGATGGATATGTATATATATATATATATATGTACGCGTGTGTAACGGTGCAGCAAACGGACAGAAGTGCAAAGGAAGAGAAGCGGCACTTGCAGCAGAGCTGTTGTCTAGAAATGGAGATTAGGGAACCTGCAGCTATCGGGTGTTGTGATTGTTGTGATGAATTGGAGGAGTTCAAAAATGAGTGGGGCAGCAGATAGGAAAAGGGAAAGAGATCACAAAGGTGGAGAAAGACCTGTTGAAAGCTGAGCATGGGTACAGGTACAAATTGTGGTGAGAGAAACAAGTAAAGTTTAAGCCAAAACTGGAGATACGTTAGGTATGTTCAATTTCTCTTTGTGAAGCCTTAACTGAAAAGAATGATGATTCAAAGAGGGCACGATGGTGTATGAGACAGTAGAGGAGGCAATTCTGGGGCTACAAGGAAGTAGACCATGTTAAGGAAGATGTTGCTTCAAGTGGGAAGCTTCTTTACAGTTTCTCTTAGAGAATGCTCTGCAAGCCTGAGGGAGAGGCAGTTGCAGGCAGCAGCTGCAACGGGAATAGGGTGGATTTTCTAGGACCTGATGAAAAAGAGCCAATCAAATGCAATCCATTAGTAGTCTAGTTCTGGGAAGTCGTTTAAACAGGCGACAGACTTGGGGAAATGGTCAGTTGGTAATCTCAGAGTGAAGAAAGGGTCAGGATGTTATGAAGTTGAGGATGATATGGAATCCATAATGAGAAGATCGAATTTTTGTGGTGATGTTTAGTGGTTGAGAAGGGAGTTAGCCTCCTGTACAGGGACTCTTCAAACATCAATTAACCAGCACTTGTCTAAGGAAGAGGAACCATAAGAGGTGAGAATCGGAGGAAGAGAACTGGGATTGAACTTGTTTAATGGGCTAGCGATGAGGAAATGGATGGAGAAGAAAGAAATCTTCAGAAAGTGGGATCAAGGTAAGATATTTGTGCTCTGTTTCTTCTGAATTGTTTAAAAACTCTTTTCTCTCTGTAATGGAATTTCGTTGTTGGTAGACTGTTGTTATTAATTGGGTGGTATATGATATATGTTTGTTATTTATGGAACTGAAGAGGAACTTATAAAGGGTGCTTGTTGGTATTTCTGATTATTGAATTTAAAGGCTTGTTTGGAATTATATTGTTGTGCTGTTGGCTTTGCCCTGTAATTGTTGCATACAATGAATTTGTTTAGTAATATTAGGAGTCAGGACTAGCTAGGGAAATGATATGAAATATTACATTTTTGCTCATACAATTTGTCAAAATTGTGTAGTTCTTTTACATAAAAGGATACAATATCATATCTAATAAGTTTGGGGAAATTCCTTGGTGATAAGTGTAAATCTTGTTGTACTGAACTATCATGTGAGTGTCTTCAATTGGTCTTAAGGAAATGGTAGCTATTGATTGGATGTTGAGACTGGTGACATGAAGTATGCCCAATGGCAGTTTTCTCAGGATAGCTTTACTAAAGGAGTCTTTATATTAAGTTTCAATATAATTGATGATACCTTGACCTAGTACTTTATTGGAGCTACCTAGCTAGTTAGAAAGAGAATTATACGATTAACTTCATTATTTATCTATAATTTATAAGCTTGATTGTATAAATGAAGCCTAAAGAAGCTAAAGCGTGTAGCAAAATCATAAGACATGGAAATTGAGAATCGAAATAAGACTCCGAAACAGTAAAAGTATAAAATGATAAATGACCGATGTGTCCCGATGATCAAAAACAGACACCAAATGAAGTCCAAATGACTTAGATTATAAGTATACAAGCTACTAAGCTTAATTAGAGAATATAATAGCCTTAGTTGAAACCCAGCGAGTGAGTAATAAGCCAGTGGACTTAATTAGGTGATCTGATAGACGCTTAAGATGATGAATAAGTCTTGAATGGATGAATTCTGATATGTCTATGATTAATGATGATTATTTAGGATATGCAAGGATGTGCCTGAGGTATCTGGAGATTATTAGAGTATCCGTGAATGAAAATAAGCATACAATTTGTGAGTAACTCGGACTCCTAACTTGGTGTATATTTACTGTACTATTTAGATTGATTTACTGTACTATTTTTTACACTGTACTATTTTGATGCATATTCTTTCATGCATACTCTTTGTATTGCATTACATGTGGCATGATTCTATTCTATCATGTCTTTTGGTATATCCTGTTCCGATACTGTTCGAGTCTGTTCTGTTCTATTATATGCCATTCGGAGTGTGTTCTAATTCTAATTTGATATATTGAGTCTACTCTGGGCCCACTACAAGATTAAGCGATTTTATGCTAGAGGGTGGATGGCTGGCTAAGAGGCGGGGTGGCTGGCTATGAGGCATGGTGAACTCAGTATCCCAGAACTCAGCATCCTTTCCCTTGTGTATAATTGGCATTCTGTTCTGTTTCTGTCCCGTTCCGCTCTGATCTGATCCCAAAGGGTAGAGGCCCCACGAGTAGTCCGCTTATGGACAGTTGGGAGAGGTTCAGGCATTTGATGATATGCCTTTGACTGAGTAGTACTCAGTTTTGTTCTGTTCTATTCTGTTCGGTTCTGATATGTTCTATTTTGGCTCTATTTTGACCTGTCTGATCTATTCTATTCTGATATGATCTGTTTAAGCTGCATTTGTTTCACTTGAGCTGTATTGTTTTACTTGAGTTGCATTTGAGCATGCATTTCATGTGGATACCATGTATATATGAATTGGTTTTGAAACCCATGTCGGGAACCTATGTTACTCACTGAGCTTGTTTAAGCTCATTCTATTTATCTAACATTTTTCAAGATATATCTCCATTGGGTTAGAAGGCACAAGGATATAACACTAGTAGATCGGAAGGCATTTCAAGTAAGGATCTGATGGCACTGATTTGTGTAGACTTGGTCTTGTGGACTGAATTTGGTTATTCAGGTGAGTGACATGATATGATTAAATTCATTGATATGCACTAGATATGTTGAGACATGGCTCATGGTAATGGTACTCTAGAGAGATTAGATGTGTTGTGTGTTATATGTTAGGTTATAGACGTGCTCTGTGGCTAGAGTTATTAGTTATCTTGTTTTAGACTTGCTCTGTGGTACATACCTCTATGGTATTTACTGCTCTGACCCTACATATGGAGTGTAATTCATCGCTAGGTTCAGAAGTTTGCCTTTGGTTGGTCGCATTTTCGGTAGAGAGACTGGCAAGGTGGCTAACTGGCATCACATCTTCAGTATCCGTATAGGATGGGGTGCGGGATGTGACACTATCAATTCATATTCTTTCTATGTTAACCCTAACTGTCACGACCCGAAACCCATCCTATGCAGATCTCGTGTCGTGCACCCGATCTGACGCTGCTTGTCGAACCAAGGGTTTCAACTTGCTACACAATCAATGCTACTAACATACAACAACTAAAATGCGAAAGAAAATAAATAAAAGTTGTATGTGATATATATAAAGTTTACAAAATGCGGAATACAAACTTTCTAATACAACTGTTCATCCCCAAGACGTGGATAACATGGGAGAGCTATAAGACTGTTTGTACCAAGTATTACACTGCAACTTCAAAAGCAAATGTCCACCTTCTAGCTATCAAACTTTAGGGTCTGTCCTCGATATCTGTGCCTGCATAATGTTGTGTAGCATCTGATGAGCTATGAAAATTCAGTAAGTAGTCTTTTACTCTGCCATGTGCACAAGGTATAAAAGAATGCTAGCTAGTCAATGAATATATATAACTTAATATCAGATGATGGAAGTCAAATGATAAGGAACTGAAACTGCTATGCTAACAATGTCATACTGCTATAGTCATGAGCTATGTCGAGTATGAAATGTAAGCACTGTACTGAAAGCTGTAAAATCTCATGATCATTCAATAATAATATAACATGATGAAGCTATAAATATCAACAGTAAGGAATAGTGATATCAACTAAATCTAAGATGCACTGAGCTCGTATTCAATTTCAGTTGGCTGTATGAATACTGCTTTGCCTAAAAGAGATACACTAAGCTTGTATTTAGTTACACTTGGCTGTATGAATATTCAGTTCCGGTTGGCTATATGAACACTACTATGTATACAATGTGACATAACAATAGTGTTTGAGGCTACGGTTACTAGACTGTTACGAATATTACTATCATAACAATAGTGTTTGAGGCTACGGTTACTAGACTGTTACGAATATTACTATCTGGCCCTCATGGCCCTAGGTACAAGTGTACATAAAGAAATCTGTGCACAAGTGTACGATCATGGTCGAGATACATATAGAGATCAATACTGTCTCCCATATGATAGGGCAATATCAATGTGGCTAAATAAATACTGGTAGGGATATATGGAGTACAATAGACAATATATATACAAGAACTTGGCCATGGCTTGGAATGTAACACATGCAGAGATCAGATTTTACTTACCTCTTACTGTCTCTATCTAGAAGGTCTAGACTACCTTCTCCTTGCCCTTTGGTGTTCCTAAGATTCACGAAACACATCTTAGTCTATCACTACTTAAATTATACTATTCATAAAATTTTATGCCTCTATGCTATAAGTTTGTCTTTTACTAAAATAAACTCTACCATTGAGTCCAGAATATCGAAGAAAGTCTGTTTAGGCTTTCGTGGAACTCGATTCGAACATCTGGGCTAAAAAGGGCAAAATGGTCATTTTGCACTTTTACGGGTTCTTACTTTTTGAGACCTCTTTTCACAAATTGGACTCTTCTGTTGAGTCCAGAATGCTCGAATTAATAAAAATTCACTATTCTTTCATTTTAATCGGAGTTCGTTTGACCACTATTTGACTTAGGGGTAATTTAGTAATTTCTCTTTATTTTTATTTTAATTAATTAAATTAATATTTAATTAATATTATATTCTATGGGTCAAATCATTATAACTGAAAGTTTAGGATCAAATTGTAAATTCCATAACTTCTGGGTTCCTTTGAAATTTTAGAAAGTCCTATCCTAACTAAGGATAGCCAAACAGTGGACACCTACAGAACAGGGATAAAATATCCCTATTCCTATTCCTATTTCAGTTTCTAATTTAATTTCTTAACCCCGTAGCCGAACACTCCTAATTCCAATTTTAAAACCTTTTAAACTTAAGTAATACTGCATCATTCTGGATTACCCCCATCTTTGTTTCGATCGGGTCTCGACCCGAATCCGACCCGTGACCCGAACCTAACCCAAGACAATAGTGTTGTCTTCTTCATTTTTTCGGTGAGACTCCGATAGGTTTCTGTCGCCATCTCCGGTGACGGTGACCTAATTTCAGTCATTTTTCAATCTTTTTCAAATGTGATCCTGTTCTATTTTTCATAAGGAACTCATACCTAGGTTTAGATTTTGATTTGGTTCATTATATCTTCTCAAAACAGGGAAGAACAGTAGCTCCGGCAAGCTCCGGTCAACTGAACTTCTCCTATTTCAGCCCCAGTTTTCCACTGTTTTTCATTCTTTTCTTCTCTAATCATTTTCTACACTTGTGAGGATTAAGTTTAGGCCATTTGAACACAATTTTATGCATAAAATATTAAGGAAAATCCAAGCTACCCTAAACCTGCAACTAGTATGTTCTTTCTCATTTCTTAATCATTTTCAATGGTTCTTTTTGTTACTGAATCTATATTTCATGTTGTTTAGGCCTCATATTCCAAATCAAACGAATCATGCTAGAAAATTTCAAAACAAAAACAACTACTCACGTTTTAATTTCTTATTTTCTTGGTGTAGTGTACTGCTTCTACTCCTGTGTTCCTCTTGGCTCACTTCTGTCTCTTCCCAAATGATTATTGTAACACCCCAATTACTTAACTGGCATGTTTTGTGTATTAAAAACTGTTTTGGGAATGAAATGTCAGGTTTAACTAATTTAATGTCTATTTTTAATAGTGATAAAACTCGAATTAGCTAATTATGGGAAACTCGAGAAAATAAAAACTGACATTGGACCTTGGTCAATGAAAGATATTCTGAGTAGGAAGTGACAGAAAGAAACTGCACTGAAAAAGGAGTTACGGATTGGAAGTTAAGGCCAAAACAGTGAAACTGGAATTCTGCGACAACCAAACAGGGCCTTAACCAGAAAAATATGAGAAAATGGTCACTTGGGAGGCCAAGGGGAATTGAACCCTTGACCTACCAAGGTAAGCAATTTTCTTCCAAAAAGTTACCAACTAGGCTGTTGGTTACTTTGTGCACATATACAGCAACATATGTATATAACCTATAATCTTGCCCAAGCCACCACCCAAATTGGCCAATGGCCTTGCATGCATTCCCTTCATCATGGCCCTCCATCACCTCCATCAGGTCAACAGCCACTAACCCCACTAAGGGCAGAGATACACTCATATATGTGTATATGTATAACCATATATGTGTACAAGTCTTGAGATATATATATATATATATATACATATATTTAATCTCACATAAAAGGGGCCCTTTTAGAAATCTGATACAACTAGTTGGTGGGTGTGTGCAAACGTGAGGGATAGAGAGAGAGTGAGGGTGAAGTGTGGAGAGAGAGAGAGAGAAGGGAGATTGTGCATGCAAGTGAGAGAGGGAATTGGCAATTGAAGTAAAGGCTTAAGGTTACATGCATGACCTGAGGAACTTGAGGAAGCACTGTGAGAAACCCTGAGTCAAGCCATAGGAGAAGAGAGTCTCTGTTGAAGGTAAACTCCAAACTTACCTCATTCTTTCATTTTTAAATTTTGAACTATTTTGATGAGTTGCTACGGGTATGGACTGCATGCATGGTTATTTTTGACCCTAAGAACTAGTTTGGAGCATACTGTGTGTGTTGGAGGTGTTAGAATGGTCAAGAACCATGAGAAACTGAAGGTGACCTCCATTAATGGACCTTGGAATACCAGGTCTGAATCGACCATAGCAGAATGGAACCTTGAGTGTCAAGACCTGAAATAGACCCCAAGAGGATCTCAACCATCTACCTACGCGACCCCAGAACACTATATAGCCCCACGGATTTCAAATTATTCCTACGGGTTTAAAACTCAATTTGTCGATGCATGCAACTAAACTGAAAAATAAAAACGGGGGCTCGATCCTTATGCTCTGTAGGTCACGTAGCTTCAAAAAACACACAAAATGGTTGAGAAATAAGGATGTATTGTTGAGTTGCAGGTACGGCTAGCATGGTTTATTCTCACCGTTTGAGTTGATTTATTGTTGGTTTATGAATGCCAAAATGATGGCAAGAATATTTACAGCATATATGAATGAAAAACAGAGAGAACTCGTGTGTTAAAGCTCACGAAATAGAAAGAGAAAATCTGCAGATTTTTAGGGCAACAGTAACCAGGGGGTTGGGGACGATGACTAGTACCGGGTCGGGTCGGACCGGGTGTCGGGTTGGATCCCGACCCGATTAAGAAACGGGTAGACCGTTTAAATGAAACTGTGTCGTTTTATTAAACTGATTTTTTAATTAAGTTAGGGCTGACGTCATCATGACATCAGCAAGGCGACTAAACCGGTTGGAGCCGGACTGAACCGGACCGGTTCAGTTGCAAAGAGACTGAACCCTTTGGTTCAGTTTTGAACTTTTAAATATTTACAAACTGACCCCCACTGTTTGACAGAATTATACTAAGGCCCAGATTTTGAAAATCTTATGCAATTATACCCCTGAAAAATTAATTAAAATAATAAAATAATTATTTAATTATTTTATTAAAAGGGGATAATTACTATATTGCCCCTGGACCTTAAACAAGTCAAACCAAGTCCGAATTTAATAATTGAATAGTGTAATCTTACTATTTCAGGCATTCCAGACTCAATGGTGGAGTCCGATTTGTGAAACCAAGTCCCGAAAAATACAGATATGTAAAGGGTAAATGATCGTACTGCCCCTAATGACACATAGAGCCAAATTACACTGAAAGATAGTCCATTTTAACTATGTTGGACATTCCGGACTCAATGGTGAGGTCCGTGACTGCAAATAAAGTACCGAAAAATACAACATATGAAATTACCATAATACCCCTGACCCTGTACAAGGCCCAAATGAAATCCGATTTCAACGGAACTAATACCAGTAGTAGACCTGACACCTGTGAGACTGTATACATGATTAGATGACGCACCCGAGACAGAAATTATGTGACGGCAAAAATGACCAAAATACCCCTGATATACCCGAACCCAGATTTAAAAGCTGAGAGAGTCTAAATTAACTTTCTTCGACCTTCCGAACTCAATGGTTAGGTCTATAATATGAAAATCAGAACCGATAAATGTGTGAAGGCATCTGTTCTAACATGTTAAGCTGTGATCTAGGTAAAAATATCACTTAAACTACCATGGACAAACAGGGCAAGAAATTCACCATCATGACTAAGGCCCAGAGGTTAGCCGATAAGAAACAGCAAGAGTTTATGCAAGAATTACTGAGGTAGCAAAGAGTTATTGAGCGCCATATTAGAATAGCTAAGTCCACTGAAATCGTCTCCGTCCCGCCCTTCATATATAAGGCACGTACTAAGGAAATGATTGCCGAGGCCAAGATGAAAAAACAGGAAGATATTGAAACCCTAAGCCAAATGCTTAAGAGGTAAGACCTATGAACTAGCCACTATAAGTTAGTTCCATGAAACCCATCATAGGGTAGACTTACTCAGTCTAAGGTCATGAGTTGATAAATCTTTATAAATTGTTTTAGGCTTAAAGAGAAAAAGAGGAAGGCTCCGTTCATAGCTTCAAACTCAAATATTGAAGGTGAGTAACTTTTGACACTATTTAGTTACTGCTCCTTGGTCTGCTAAATTGTTTCGAATACTATATGTTTTAAATGCAATTGTTTTAAATGCATGCTTTTATCACCGATGACATGGTTTTTAGTTTCTCAAATGATTAACTATACTTCTGATTGATATGCTAGCACTCTGAACCGTTTATCTGTTTTGATCTATTGAACTTGACTTGGATTTATTGAACTATTACTTCCAAACTGATTCAATAACCATGTGATTTAAGCAAAGATTGAATTCGAAGCTCTTGCCTGGATATCTGTGTTACTCACTGGGCTTTTTAAAGCTCATTCCATTATTTTAATAATTTCAGGGGAACTCTCAGATGGATAGGTTTAGCAGGTCCAGAACTTAGGGGGAAAATGTTGGAGACCCCCCAGATAAAATGATAACCCATTTTTGTGAATCTATACCATTTTTGTACTTTTTGTGTAACTGAACAGATTATGACCTTTTGTGGTGAAACTGTTTTGTAATCTTGATTAAGATAGGACTAACTATGATGTATCCTGAATGCTCTGCCAAGTATATATGTATGCATTCTCTTGTGAAAATTCCGCTGCTTAAATTATATATGTCGAATGCATTATGCTTGGGATTTATATCGGAATGGCCTGTGGTTAGGATTACCGTCGGGGTTTTGCTTTCAAAAAAAAAAAAAAACTGATAAAACCCGATGGGTGCCTAACTGGCCTTTGCCACGTGCCCCAAATCCGCACAGGGTGGGTCTGGGGGATGTGACAATTATCTCAACTTTTGAAAGCACTCAGCCCCTTAAATCTTTCTGTTTTTCTTATTCCACGCACCATGTATATATATATATATATATCATATACATACACACTCCACCGCCCTTGTCACTTCTCTCTCTACCCTACACCCCACAAGCCCTCAATTTTGACTTTAAACTTCTGATCTCTTTTACCCAAATGCAGCCTTGAATTTATGGTAAAAGAGATAATTGTGTGTGTATATATATATATATATATATATATATATTACATCACACATACCAACACACACACCACTATACAACCAACACACACATACATATATTTATATGCATGCACTTGCTGCATGCCTTACTCATTTCTTTCCTTCCTTTCTTTCTTTTCTTTTCTTGTATTGATATATTAATACACACACACACACACACACACACATATATATATATATATATATACCATGCTATATTATGTATATACATGTATAAATACATATCTCATACCTATATATATACTCAAATGTACGTGTTCATACTAGTTTTTAAGCGCATATACATACACTCATTTTTCATGGTCTATACATATATATGTATGTACGCATGCATTGGTTTGCGTGTGTGCATGTATTACGAGACATAGTTTTGGGTTGCTCGGGTATTTCCCGACACTGGCTATATAATTGATACTATTTACTTTCTAAAACCGTACAGTACATATGATATAATAATAGAGAGCTTTAAACAGCTCGATTCACAACTGATAGTACACTACCCGACTTGGTCTATTTTGGTATACGTGCTAACCCGGGTTAGGGTATTACACTAACTCGTGTCAGAGATGGAAATTTAGTTACTGAGCTTTGTTAGTTTACCGCAACTTAGTTATCTTGTAGGTAGGGATGTTGTAGGACCGTAGTAAGAGTCCAAGAGCATAAGGGGACAGTTTGAGGAATATGTTAGAAGTAATGTTGTTCTCTCATGTATTCACCACTTAAGGGTGATGTTATATTAGTTTTGTTGGTTTTTGTTTTGACATTATAAAACTATACAATATATTTAAGTCTTCCACCGATTTATTATTTAAGTTGTATGTTATACAATGTTGTCATTGATACAAAGAAAGAAAAAGTAGGGATGGCCACAGGGTCGACCCCGCAATACGAGATCTTATATGGTAGGTTTCAGGTCATGACACCATGGACGTCATGCCTCGAACCTGAGGAGGCCCGAGTGTAAGGTGAGTGACCCCACTTTTGGGTCACTCAAAGGTGATGTAAATAAATGTGAAACATGTTCTTTTATTCTTATTTAAGTTAAATAGTGTATTGGAGGCAAGTCGGGTGTCGAAAAGTCGATTCGAAAGCCAAACCGATAAAATGGGAGAAGAGGTGGTTAGGTCTACCCCTCAGTGCCGATTGGCAGACAAAGAGGGGGGCTTTCCCACCTTGTAGTGCTGATCGACATTCACAGTGTGCCGATTGGCCTTCTGGCCCCTGTTCTGACCTACTTCAAAATTTTACCTCATTTTAACTCATTACTTTAATTCAACCTATTTCTCTAATCCCAAAATTATTCATTTTCATTTCATCCAACATCAATAACACCTCCTAAAATTAATTAAAAATATAATGTTATTTTCATTCATAAAAAAGAAATACTTCAATTTCAAGTTCGAGTTCCATGCTTCACAATTTAAAAAATGAATAAAAGGAAGCTATGTGTCTCACTATGTTTACATCATTATCAAGCTTCTAGTTTATACACATTTAAACTAAGAAATACATCATCTATTCCATAGGAATATACATCAACAAGTCTTCCTAAGAGATCAGACATTCAACTATACAAAATAGTGGTCCTTCCAAAAATAACGTACAATGCTTTTTCAAATGTTACTCAAGAATGTAACCTAATAATATTACACACACACACACACACACATATATATGTACAAAGTGTTCAAAACACAAATTACTATGAGTCTCCACATATGGAGGGTCGTCTAAGTGCACACAAAAATGTAGTCTTCCCAAAAATAGCTTCAAGAGTGTTCTTCAACTAGCGGTCTTCTATTTGCCAGCTCCTACATCTAGTAGTGGCCATTTCAACAACCCTAGTCAAAGAAATCTAAACATAGGTAATAAAATTTGGTTTCACGTGTATGCTTGTGCACATATAGTGGCAATCAAGTGTTCATTAAGCATGCATCATTAACAAAGCAAGAATTCAATAAATAGCCAAACTCTTAACATATCAAAGTATATAACCATGAAAGAGCAACATTGTCTAATGAAACAATATACATGAACAAACAATTTAGGACTTCATTTATTCCATTTCATTCAAGTTATCAAAATCTCTATTCCATTCTCTCAAGTCTCAATCCCAAGACTATATTCCTAGTCGGTCCCTAGTAAGCCTTATGTTTTTTATGGGTTACTAACCCGATAGATACATACGACCACCCATGCATGTTTACGACTCACAAGCCAAAGGGAGACACTATCCTGAACACTAATCAAAACCTCAAGTAAGTGCAATCTCAACATGCTCAAAATCACACATGGCCAATCTTTGTCCCATGTTCAACATTTTTCAAGTGTTCATTCTCACATTTCCAAAGGGCTTAACATTCACATTTATGCTCACAATTCATCAAATATTCATCATGAGGATTAAGCATTCAAATAACTTCATCAAATTTTCATAATTTCACATCAACGATTCATTCAAGCATTTCACAATCACCTTGCATGCCATTTACAATATGTTACGACCCAAAACCCACCCTGTGCGGATCTCGCATCGCGACTGCCACCCTTAGGCCCGGGGACCTTAGGGCAAAGGCTCACATAAGCAACGGTATCGGATGGCAGTGTAACATGTGTTTGCGGAAGCGTGAATTTTTTTTCTTTTCTTATTTTAATTTTACGCACATCTGCCCGGTACTGCCGCTATTCATAATGGTACGCATGGTTATACATCCAGAGTATAATAAAACTTAAAGACTTTATAAATACAATACATGTTTGATTTCTCCTTAGGGCTTATACATAATAGTGTACTATTTTACTAATACAAAATATACTATTAAAGTTCATAGGGTTTCCCAAAAGAAACTACTTAATCATATCTTCCAAAATGGTCAGACTCATCATCGTCAACATCATAATCAAATTTGTCATGAATCACCCGAAAGAGGGGATCGGATAAAAATTTGGTAAGCTAATCTAAGCTTGTGAGTAATTCCAGTATTTGTCATGGGGTTTCAATTGGCAGTGGTTTAGCACATGAGAGTTTATAAAACAATCACTACCAATTGCTCGTATACTTTGAACACAGAATATTTGCAGTTCTTAAAACAAATAGCTTTGAAACATTTTAAGTATTCAAGCTAAACACGTACTTCGTCAAATAAAGTATATGAACTCTAAAACATGTAAATATGCATAGTGAAAATGAGGGTAAAACCTGCTTCCATTTTCAACATAACATCTTATCACTTTTCATTAATAGAATCCATTTCAAACCAGATTCCCACTTGACTTTACGTGAAGATATCTTATGTCTGGGGGAATTAGATCCTACTACTTGGCATTTGACAGTCAATTGAGTTCTGTACAACCCAAAATCTTGTCAGGTTTCATATAATTTTAATTCCGAAGAAACGCATAAAATCCGTGGCGCTTATGCCCAACTTTTCTTACATTCAAATACATTTAATACATGGCTTCTTTAAATAGATGCTTTTCATGAGCATTTAAAACATGATGTACGAAATTTCATAATAAATCCTTTAAACACTTGACATAAGGAAATTCAGAATAATTTTACAAGACTTGGAATTTTAAACTTAGACATGCTGAAACATATTTTAAAAGAGACTTGTAATAGAAACCATTTACTGAGCATGTCACAATAGAGTTTTTAAGATCAGAAATGCTTTAAAACTATAACCGTGTAAAGACTGAATTTGATATTCAAATACTTCGTATAACTTGACTTAAACATCATTCAAATCCGTGGAGTTAAATCTCCATTTCAAATATAGGGTTACTCACCTCGGTCCTTAGGGTCAATGCTAATAATACGTTTTCCCACTTCCTCTGTAGTTCCTAGGAACAATTCATGAATAGTCTCATTAACTTCACATTCACTACAATATCACCTATTGATACTTCTTAACTTATGCTTGCATTGTATTAAATCCTAAACAATTTATGAATATTCCATAAATTTCGTATGTACTTAATTTAACTTGTAATCTTAACCTATAACACAATTTAACGTGATAGGAATTAATTTCATTTTTAACTATACTTTTCTAGTAGCTCTATTAACTTTAAGTTTGATTCATTTACTTCACATGTTTACGTGTCGTGTCTTTTCGTATTTTATCTCGAAATACGAACCTTATTACTTAATTTAGTACGTAGGGCAACTTTCTAGTTTGTAGTCACTTGACTTATGCTATTCGTCAAATTTTACGTCTCTTTATTATAAGTATCTCTTTTGGTCAAATAGACTCTACCATTGAGTCGGAAATGTCAAAGAAAGTCAATTTAGGCTTTCGCGGACTTTTGTTTGGGTTTGGGGGTACTAGGGGCAAAATGGTAATTTTACCTCTTTACGTGTCTTAATTTTTTGGGACCCCGTCTCACGACACGGACCTCACCATTGGACTTAGGAGGTTGGAGATAGTAAGAATACACTAATGACTTGTCTAATTTGGACATTAGGCCATTTCGTCGGTATTTAATTTAATATATATATATATATATATATTTGTTGTAAATAAGAAACGGGTGAGAATTGGTGGCACAGTGGCTAGCACTGTTGCCATCCCCTATAGGTCCTTGGTTCGAGTCCCAAGGTGCTGCGCACCCTGTTATTTTCTTTATTTTATTTCATACATAATATATACATATTCAGGCCCATTTACATCACACGTGCTTGCATGTCCAAGTGGAAGGAATCCTTGGTTTCATAAGGGTGGTCTGGTGTTCGAATCGTTGAGGCTACCGCCCCTTTGTTTTTCTTAATTTCCTTGGGCCAAACAGTGGATAGCCCTCCTAAACATGGATAGGTTATCTTATTTGTGTTTGGTTTAATTAAATTGGGCCCAAAACGTGTAGCCAAACAGGCTAAATTAGGTTTTTAAACCCTAAGCCTCTAAACAACGTCATCCTCATAATATGTGGCAGTCCTCAAGGCCACCACGTGTCTCGAGTCACCCCCACCCGTTTTAAACGAGTTGCGAGTCAACTTATCATCTTCCTCTTCAACACCCACGACTGTTGCCCTAATTCTGGTTTTCTTTTTCTTTAATTTTGTGAAGTTTGGTTCTATGATTTCTTACTGTTTTCATTTCATATCATTTCTGAGACATCATAGAGGGTTTTAGCATTCGTTTAGAAGTGCAAATCAAACTCAAGTGGTTGGTTAAAAGTTTTATTCTCCTTACGGCTTCTAGGTTAGTGCATAACCATTTCTCCATGAACGTTCATGGGGCTTGGCTTATTTTGTTCCCCTCTTCATGTGGTTCCATCTTTCGTTCTCAATAGGGATTTTAAGTGTAAGTTCATAGGGTTGTGTCAAGAACCCACAACCTGCAACTTAAATTTTGAAAGGTTTCCTTTGAGTTTCTTGACTGAAGCTTGGTGTTTTTACTGCTCTGTGTACATTGTAACTCCACGTCCCATGCCTCGCGTGGCAACGGGTAAATGTTCCACTTGAAACCTAGACCCGAAGATCATAAATAGCATCAAATGGAGATGTAACTGAGCACAAATCTTACACTAATAATATGTTAGGATCATGCTATCTTCCATGAAGAGTATAGTGAAATCATAACTGGTTCTAGGCAATTTGACGTAATGATAGCTTTTGAGGCTATGGTTACTAGACTGTTTCGAATAAAACTGTCTGGCCCTCACAGCCCTTGGTACACGTGTACAACAAAAACTCTATGCATAAGTGTACAATCATAATCGAAATCTATATGGAAATCAATAAATGCTTCCCACATGATAGGGCAATATCAATGTGGCTTAATAAATATTGGTATGTATGTACAGAGTACAATAGGCAATATATATACAAGGACTATGACATGGCTTGGAATGTAACACATGTAGAGATCAAATTTTACTTACCTCTTTCTGTATCTGTCTAGAAGGTCAAACCACCTTCTCCTTTTCTCTTGGCGTTCCTATGATTCAGGAAACTCATCTCAGTCTATATATATCTGTATAACTCATGTTATTCATCAAATTTTATATCTCTTTATTATTGATATCTCTTTTACTTCAATAGACTCTACTATTGAATTCGGAATGTCGAACAAAGTCGGTTTAAGCTTTCGCGGAATTCAATTCGAACTTCTGTACTAAAAAGGGCAAAATGGTCATTTTGCACTTTTAAGTGTCTTTTATTTTTTGGGATCCCGTCTCACAAAACGGACCTCACCATTGGTCTTAAAATGTTCGAGATAGTCAAAATACACTAATTACTTGTTAAATTTGGACTGTTGATTATTTCTTTATTTATTAAATTAATTTAATATTACATTTATATAATATATATATATATATATATATATATATATTGGTACAAAAAGAAGCACAGGCTTGCCTGTCAACATGGTATGGGCTTGGGCTTCTCTTCTAATGGGTCTTACGTTCGAATCGCAGTGGCAGCGCCTTTGCGCATTTTTTTTCTCCTAATTGTCTTGAAGCCAAATGATGGACAAGGCCAGTTCAAGGATAGGCTATCCTATCTCGAATTAATTCAATTTCTGATTTCTTAAGACTGTACCCAAACAATCCTAATTTAAGTTTAAATTTAAAATAGTAACCCTCTTCCAAATGATGCAGTATCAGGCCTAAATACTTCCAAACGACGCCGCACCCCTATACGCTGTTCAACATCCCCCCAACCTTCCGGTGAAGGTTCGGTAGGGTTCTGTCGCCATCTCCTGCGACGATGACCTTTTTTCGGTGGGTTTTCATTACTTTTTAAATGTTTTTTTTTTTTTTTGGTTTTTCTTAAGGATCTCATTTAAAAATTTAGTTTTCCATTTGATCTACTGTAGCTTCACGAAATAACCAAGAACAATAGCTCCGCCCAACTGAGTTATTGTTATTTCGAGCTTAGTTCTTTACTGTTTTGGCTTCTATCTTTTACACTTTTCTTCCTACACTATAGAGGATCAATTCCTCATGATTTAAATCGAGTTTTAAGCACAAAAACCTATAGACCCGAATTTTTCCCTTAGACCTGTAACTAGGTTTTTCTATCTCAATCATGCATCATTTTCTTTGATTTTTCTTGCTAACAAATCCTTATTTCATGCTCAATATAGCCCTACAATTAAACTAAACAAATAATGCTAGAATCATAAAACAGGTTTGATGCCACTCATCTATTTTTTTTATTTTTGTCCAAGTTGCTGTATTGTTCTCCCTTTTCCTCTTCTGTTCCAACTTGGTTCAAAGCCTCTGAATATCAAGACTCCTCAGCTCCCTAATTCTTTCTTCTAAATACACTAAAATATATAAGTGCAGTGCAGTACACCGCCCCCCTCTCTCTCTCTCTACTTTTTCTCTTTACATCAGACCTGCACGCCATCAAGTCTGATTTCCTGATCTTCTATATTTCAGCCATCTCATGCAACACTCAAATATACATATAGTATACATGTGACAGCACAACACACACACAAACCCTCTTCACCTGCTCACCTACTTCGGCCTACTGTTTTCCTCTTTTTTTTTTTTTTTTTTTTTTCTGATTTTCATTCAATGCATTGTGTGTTAATCTTTCCATATTACACTCAAAACACACACTAAGTACACACACACACACACACACACTTACTCACACCTACTTTCACATGCTGCACTTGCAGCTTTCCTTTTTAGTCTTTCTTTCTTGTCTTGCAGCATTTAAAGTTGCAAGATATTGTATGTATTATATGTATATTATATACAATGTCACACACTAACACACACAGCCACTTGCTCCATTGCTGCGACACTACTTACAGCACACACCCACTTCCTTTTCCTTTTCCTTTCTCTTTTCTTGCATGCATTTGCATGCTTATATATATATATATATCCATTTATACTGATACATATATTTATATTATACATATACATGCATAACCGTATATATATATACATACTTGTATATATTTTTATATTTATACTCGTATATTTACATATACATATATACTACTATATATATAAGTATATATACACTTGTACTCATATATGTACAAATACATTATGCACGTACTTCGAAGCATGTACTTATATACATACATAATTACCCGTGTATATATATTATTATGCTTATATCTATATATACACACATATATATTATCTTGTATATGTATATATGTATATTCTCGTATTTTATTTAAAATGCACTACGCATGTATATCGAGGCATGTAAGGCCTATGTGCACGATTCTCTGTACTATCTGGGTTTCTCGTACGGTACTCCTGGTACTCGGGGTTACTTGTAACTACTTCTTGTATATTTAGTATCGTATTTTACTCTATTTTTGAATCTCACTATTCGTCTCAAACTGTGTGCCTATTTTGTACATAACTTACTATGATAGCTCGGGTTTACTTTGGTATTACATTTCTCGGTTTAGTCTGTTTGTACTTGGCTTGTCCTAATCTCGTAATTCTCTAAGATCATGGTTTCCACTATTTACCTCAGTATACGTACTCATTACTGTGCACTACTCATCATAATAGTTCGGTATATTTTGGGATATATTATTCTTGGTCTGAATCTGGTCTCAGTTTACTTTTGGTACTATGTTCATTGCTAGGTCAAAGCTCGATATTATTATTTGACTCTTTGAACTTAATTGGAGTTATTCTATTTTACTCGAAACTCATGTTCGGTTATAATTGGTATTACTCTACTGACCCAACCTATCTCGATTTACGTGTACTCAAGCGAGTTTACTTCGGTTTACATGTCATAATCTGGGTCAGAGTATTACAAGGTGTGTAGGGAGTTGGCTTTAAAAGGCCAAAAGTAAGACAAAATGTGAAATTTCCTTTTTGCCCCTCCATATTTCTTTTCCTCCTTCTTATTTCCAAGCCCATTTTAGTCCTTTCATTTAAAAATTTTAATTTCTTAATAAAATTTTACATTATTATTTTATAATTTAAAGTTTAGAAAAGACTTCTTGGTCTTTATAGTGGAGGATTCTAGTTGTTTGAAGGATTGAATATGATAGCTTGAGGATTCGAAGATAATCGGTGAAAACAGTGCTAGAGGTACTTCGATTGTTTGAAGACTCATTGTATTTCACTTTCTGTCATAGTTCATCAATTCCATGAGCATTGGCCCAGCTCTATAGTTTTACTCTAAGGATTGGTGTCCTTATTAGTTTTCTCCGTCATCAATCAATGTGCAATCTCTTCTCTCTACTTCTCTTTCAATTTACTATATGCTTGACTTAAATTGCTTCCGTTTTATTTGAGAAATTGAGTTTTTTATGATTTCATAATTGTGCATTCAATTGAGATAATTGAAAAACTTAATTTAGTAAATTGATTGAAGAAATTGATAACTTAGTTGATTTTGAATTGAATTGGGAAAATTTCTGTAAAATCAATTTAGTTGTTAATTTTGGTGAATTGGTTGATTCTTGGTGGTTTTATTCGTGGAAGGGCTTAAACATTGGATTAATCATGTTGAGTGATTTGTTGATTGATTGTGTTATCATTGTAATTAACCAAGAATTATCATTAACGCAAAATAAATTTTTAATTCTAGACCTACCTATTCAACCCCCCTTCTTAGTAATTCATCGTTTAGGACCTTGAGTGATATCTGTGTGATATCCTTCCGTACACAAACAAAGTGGTATTAGAGTCTAATGACCCATGTCCCTCACCCAAAATATCTAACAAGCTTCTCATGGAAGGTTTAGACAACTCCCAAAGCGCCATATGGCTAATTGTGCGGTTACACACGCTTGGAATTAAACTGACTCAGAATCGCACCAAAATTGGCACCCTAGATAATTTCAAATATGTAGTCCATTTCTCCAAATTCATTCATCTTAATTTTCATATTTATCTGCATCTCGTTTATAACTATGTGGTCCTGTGACTCACATCTGTCCCCAATAAATCACTAAAATTCTAATTAAGCTTCACTGTGTCATATTGATGACTTGTTAACTCATTTCACAATTCTTCTGACACATCATCCATTAATTACCAGATCGACCTCAGTTTATGCTAGTACTTTGCCAAACTACCCTTTAATGATTTTTCGGGTCATTACACCTGCTCATGTGATGATTTGGAAGGAAAGCGATTAATAGCTCTGACTCATTTTTCAAAATCTCAAGAACATATTTTTCGTGTTTAATTAATATTTTTAAGAAAAATTAATATATATATATATATATATATATGAGAGAGAGAGAGATAGAGAAAGAGAGAGAGAGAAAAAGAGAGCTAGTATTTTATTTTTAAAAAATAGTTTTTATTTTTATTTTATTCGAAACATTTTGTTGAAAAGAGGAGATTTTAATGAAAATACTCAAAATTTCTTTCACTTTTGTACAATTAGATTGTGAATTTCAAGTCTAAATGCTAAAAATACACAAAGCATACTAATTGTCAAGTAGCTAAGTCGAGACTATTCTAATGAGAGAAATTAATGATCTTAGATACTAATTATTAAATTTACGTGTGTAAATTTCCAAGAATTTTAAAGTTATATACAAAGAAGATTATTTCCTAGGAAAAAAAAAGATAGTTATACAACAAAAAACTAAATTATTAAAATAAAGGTCTAAAAGGTTACAAGTCTTACATAGTAAGAAGTCCTATTATGGTAAACTTGTAGTAAAAGTATGTTATCGTAAAAAAATGGAATAATAAAGTCAAATGAATTGCACTAAAGAGCGATAGATCTCTTTTATTTTTAATTTTATGTATTAAATGCAGAAGCTACACACATGCAATTCATCTGATAACAAATCAAACCCTAATAATCATTAATAAGATAATCTCCAAGTATAATTTCTAGCATCATAAATCACCATTTAAGTTTAACATCATTTCTAATGTCATCATGTTACAATATCTAATATTAACATGAACCTTACAGGATATATACATTCAAATTATGACTAGGAGCTATACATCATCAACGTTACCCACAAGCACATCACTAGCTCCACTAGTTGCCATCAATGCATTTCCTTCCATATTGTGTTACCTAAAAAATTGTTATAAATTTGGAGTGAGTTAACTTAGCTCAATATGTAAATCCTTCATTCTGCCATGGGTTACACAAGGGTGTCTAACAAGAGAATAATCATAGGATTTTCAATTCAAAGGAATTGGCCATCAAGCTAGAATAACACAGTTCACAAGGGATTCACAAATGCAATAAGAATGACTAAGCAAGTCAACAAGTACAAATGTATCAACATATCATGTTTAGCCGCCCAAATCAAGAAATTCAAATTGAATACAAAAGAAAAACCTCAAACGCGTATTTCACATCCAAAGATGACATAATCAGATAAACAAATAGTGTGGAATCTAACATATACAGATTGAATCTAATAAATTCTATCACAAATAGGGCCCGACTACCCCCAAATAACAATAATCCAAGTTCACCACTCATCTCTGACTTTTCCTAAATAATACCAAGAGCTCTTATCAAATAAACATGTCCTTATTGGAATAAGTGTTAGGTATCTATTATTTCCAAGCACCGACCCATAGGTCATCAGCATCTGAAGAATCAAGCTAGGTGTTGTGACAAACACAACTCCAGGGTACTCATAATAATGTCATTAGCAAGGATTCCACAAGGTATGAATATATATACATAGGTTACAACGTCCACAACAAAAGGAATCACAATGATCATAAAGATAGTATGTAGTCAAGGATTCAAAAGACTCATAGATTTTCACAACAAATATGTAATACCCCGACCTAAAATGTAACCGAGCAAACTCTGTAAACCTAAATATGTTTTCCAAGCCATGTTCATTCTATTACTGCCAAATTTGTACTCTTGTACACACCAAATGTTTATTGTTTCAACAATGTGATATTGTTTTATCTTATGGACGTTTATTGACTGCTATATCATTGATCATTATGTTGTACTCTTTGTACCACGCCTTGAAAGGCCTACTTTTATGTTTTTACTAAATGAATGATATTTCATTTTTATACACTTCTTATAGAATCATGAATGATCATGATATATTATAAATGCTGGATTTATACTCAGTCACAATATCCATCCGATGCTTTCTGAGTTGACAGGACCTATGGGTCGAGTCCTTGAACGGACATATGGCAAAGAGGGCATTTTTACGCATTGAGTTATGATGCATTTTATATGCACTTATTGAGATTAAGGGGGGTATGTCGGGCCCCAAAAGACTGAGGGCCTGCCAAGCCCTAAACAGAGTAATTGCATCACTTATGTTTGACTGATATGATATGTTTATTAGATTCATGGCATTTTATATGCACTTATTGAGGAGGGTATGCCAGGCCCCAAAAGACTGACGATCTACCAAGCCCTAAACAGAGTAAACGGATCACTTATGTTTGATTAATTATGATTACGTTTATTGGATTCATAAGACGTTGTCATTCCCTATGAATAATCTTATGATGAGAGTTTACTCATTGATTATGATTGATTGTTATCGATTTATTGTGGCAGTACATTTATATTGACTAACTTCTATTGAGCTCTTCCATGTTCATGTTATACCCATTACTCATGATTGATTATTGGGACCCTACTGTTCATTGGCCATTGTGGCATTTTATCTTTATTGGCTATCACAGCGTTTTATTCCATTATTGGCTATCATGTTCACATTTATGAATTTTTATTCTTTCTATGTTAACCCTACCCTGTGTCGGAGATGGGAATTTACTTACTAAGCTTCGTTAGCTCACTCCAACTTACTTATTTTTCAAGAAGGGACGCTGCAAGACCATAGTAGGAGTCGAAGAGCATAGGAAGACATTGTGAGGAATGTATTAGTTATGATGTAGTTCTCCCATGTATTCACCACCTAAAGGTGATGTTATGTCGGTTCCTATTTTGACATTGTAGAACCATATTATGTATTTAAGACTTCCGCTGATTTACTGTTTAAGTTTTATATTATCCATTATTGTCATTGATACAAGGAAAAAAAAACTAGGGACGGCCACAAGGTTGGCCCCGCGATACAAGATCCACATAGGATGGGTTTCGGGTCGTGACAGATTGGTATAAGAGCTAAGCCTTAGGTTTTAATGAGTCATGGGAGACAGGATTAGAGTACTAAAATTGTTAAAGTCTAAGAGTTAGTCGATAGATAACACTGAAATTACTGAGTTAGGCTTCTACGTGAACATTAACTGTTATTTTATGTATACATTAACTGATTACCTTTTATAGAAAAGGTTAACACCAGGAACACGTCGATAGCTAGAAATCATTTGATTGAGATGGATCAAATAGATCAATTGGACAGAATAGAACACTTTATGAAAAGAGTCATCAAGGCTCTACCCAGAATCAAGCCCCAGCGGTTGACCACTTACAATGAAGTAGTGGTACCAGCAAAGACCATAAAATGAGGCGGGAATGAATTTGCCAAAAAGGGTTAACTATAACGATAGAGGCATAATTAAATGCCCTAATTGTCTAAAAGTCCACCAAGGATAATGTCTCAAAAACACCATCGGGAGATGATCAGGCTACTGTATTAGTAGTCGTAGGTATTTTCCAGTTGTTTACAATCTGCCCACATTTTGTTTAAATATTAGCTCTATGTATTGATTTATAGCTCCCGCATTTACTGCTAAGTTAAACTTAAAAACAAAACCCCTAGGTTACATGTTAACTATTTCAATACCATCAAGGGATTTATTATTGATGAATACCATATATCAAGGGAAAAGACTATATGTTATGATGGAAATCGGTGATTCTTGAACAATTAAGATGATTAAGTAAATAGTGACCTTTAGGGAATAGTAATATGTAATACCCCAAAAATTTAACATAACCCAGACTACACCCCGACCTAAGGGAAATAGGTTATGTGACATTAATGATTCGAAATAGCTCAAAATATGGTCAGTTATAAAGGGATTTAGCATCCTCATATATAAAATGGTATATGCTCAAAAAATAGACAAACTGGTCGACCGAGTGTCAGGATGGATAAATAGGACCGATATAAAGAATTAATTATGGAAACAATTTTAATATAATATAAAGTATGAACGGGCAACCAATATCGGTAAAATGTGTATTGATGATACCAAGCCCAAGTTTATGCCAAACTGGTCGGCATTCCATAAATTAATATTTATGGAATGAAAATAGTAAATATGGTAATATTTACTGAAAAAGACACTTATATACGTAAAAAACGTGTACACCGTATATATGTATATGATATATTACGTACATTAACTATAAGACTAAATATATAGAATATAAAGAAATTATATAGTTATGAAGAATATATATAAAATATATAAAATATATAGAAGTATATTTTATATATATTAAAGTAATAAAGGGAAAGTGCAGCTGCAATAGGTATACATATATATGTAGATAATTTGGGAGGCTTCTTGAAGAAGCTGGAAGTAGTGGAAGAAAAGAAAAGAAGAGAGAGTCAGTGAAGCAACAGAAGCTGCTAGAACATGAAGCTTGTGGAGATTTAGAAAATTCTAGGCTGGGCTACCTACCAACACAGATATATATATATATATATATATATCTCTATAGGAAAAGTGGAAGGGAAGAGTTGAAGATTAAATCAAAGGAAAACGTTGAGGCGTTGAGAGAGATGGTTGGGTCGATGAACCAACTAGATCCATCAGGAACCTCCAACGAGACTTGCGTGAGGAGTGTAGCTCTGAAATCTCCAATTTTAATCTTCCGAGCTCGATTTCCTCCACCGAGCTACTATGGCGTTCACCACCAACCAGCACAGCGACACCAATTCCTTGTTGAAAGTAGTTCGCTGCAAGGAGGGATTACGTTGGGTGTATTGATCGTTGGATGGATAATGCTTCTTATGTAAAATTTTGTATAAGATAAAGAATTGGGTTGATTCAATAGAAGCATGGGGACATCTTTGTTGTTCTGGAGGCATTTGTTGATTATGTTGACAGGCTATGTGGGACAAACGTGGAATGCCCACTTGCCTCAATGGATGTTTGCAATTTAGGTAGTTTGAACTGCTCAGCTAGAAATTGTGAGAAATTGTCAGAGGGTAAGTACATTTGGGGTTTTAACGTTGATGATGAGGAATTGGAAAAAGTCCAAGAACGGGTTGTTATGGGTGGTCTCATGGAGTATTCTTGTGGTGGTGCTGAAAATAGAGGAGCAACAGCAGATTCAAACATGGGTTTTCACTTTTAGGAGACTTTGGGCTCTACTTTGTGTCAGCATGTAATATCGATTCAGTCAGGTACGATGAGCGGTACATCTGAGAAGATTCTGATGGGGCCTAGATTGAGCATAATCAGATTCTAAGTCTCATACTTGAAGCAGAGGCTCA